>CM053786.1:130866745-131274245 GCA_028749045.1 Cupressus sempervirens | reverse complement strand
GGAAATTTTACTTTATGTAATTTTACTTCATTTATAACATTTTGAATGGAATCTTACAAATTTTATTTATTACATTTTAAAAATATTCTACATTGATAAAAAACTAAAAAAATTATTTGAACTTTAGGCTACATGTTGGCAAATGTAAAACACTAGATACTTATTAAACAATTAGTAAACATTCTATATCATTCATATTCAATTTTTAAAATTTTATTATCATTAATTCTAAATGTTATTTTAATTTTTAGATTGAAAAGAATATAAGTCTTGTATGGTTACTAATTTGTAGATATGAAATATTTTCTTTTTTTAATTTGGAGAACATACTTCCATCAAGGAATAATATAAAAACATGCATATAAGAATCTTAAAAAGAATTCTAGACACAAATAAAAAATGCACACCAATGAATAACTTTTTTTTTTTTTGTATTGAAGAAAGTTGAAAGAATTAACCAATGAATAACTTAATACTATAACCATCTAATTTTTATAATCCAATAAAACTCTATACTTTTGTTCTATAATATAAAAAGATTGCGAAAACATTTTTAAATGTTATTTTAAATTTTGGATTGAAAAGAATGTCATGGCTTGTATGGATTTTTTACTGTTGAAGAGTAAATTCATATTTTGATGAAGAAAACATGATTTAAATTTATTGGAAATTTAATTTAAAAAAAATGAAATAATAATAATTTTAAAGATTTAATATGTTTGTAGATATGAAATATATTTATTGGCTTTTTGGTGAATATAAAAATATGTGTAAAGTTTTTTCAAAGTATTGAAACCCTAATATAAATTATTCTTTCTTATTTCTCAAATCAAATTTCACAAAGAATCTTAAAAATAATTCTAGACACAAAGAAGAAATGCACACCTTTGTAGTCTATAAAGACTTTATTTTTATTGTATAATATAAAAATGTTGTAAAACTACAACAAAATAGTGTGATTAAAATAACTAAAGAATTGTTCTAAGATCTAGGATACGACCAAACAAAGGATGGTTTGAATGGAAGAACACATGGTAGTTGCACATCCCTACATAAGATTAATGTTTGTCTTCAATAAATATTAGAATTCTTAGAATATTTGATCAAACAAACAAATATAAGCAAATAATGATTTTGAATATTTGATCAAACAAACAAATATTAAAAAAATAATGATTTACATTTAAAAATAATAATAATAATGAATTAAATAGAAAATTTGTTGCACTTTTTGAAGGTTTGTTGATGAGACATAAGTCCTCTCCACTAAAATATAATAATAAGTAATTAAAATATTTTTGAATAAATAATAATAATTTTTATTATTATTTTTAGTTTTAAATAAATTTAAATTCTTTTTAAATCATATTTTAAATTTTATAAAATGAATATTACAAAATATTATTCTAAAAACATTTTATAGCACTTACAATTCAAAATTCAAAATATAAAACTAAAAATATATTGCTTATTCAACAAGGTTATTAATAATACTTAAAAATATTTAAAAATATATATCCCTCATTCAAGTTTAAAAAACAAGTATTACACAACGGTTATAGGATTAAAAAAATGTATAAATATTACCTCAGCTTTAATAGAAATTGATTTGATTCGAGGATTTGACCCTCCATCCCATCATAGGAAACCGTGTAAAAGTTGGCAGAGAGCTAGGCAAGGGAAGGAATTGGCACAACTACCGATAGTGCAAATAAGTTGCACCATAGCCAGTGCCGAGGTGCCTCTTCTTGCACGGGGGACAATGCTACACTACTCCCAAGTTATGTCTACGCCCAGCTAAGCATCCCACCATACATTTCATGTGATTTCCTTTTGAAGTTTTGTGTGTGTTTTGTTTTAAAGGTTTTGTTTTTTAAAAAGTTTGTTTTTCTCCCTATACCTTACGTGTGGCATGAAGCCTATGCTTTAGCCTTTTTAAAACACCTTATGTTTATTTGGAAATGTCTTGTCTTCACAAGTTGAGTCACGGGTCATAATGAGTACTAGTCCTATCTTGTAGATATCTCAATTGTTTATTTATTTAGTTACTTTTGTTTTATCAAGGTGATGTTATAGACTAACATATATATATATATATATATATATATATATATATATATATATATATATATATATATATATATATATATATATATATATATATATATATATATATATATATATATATATATATATATATATATATATATATATATATATATATATATATATATATATATATATATATATATATATATATATATATATATATATATATATATATATATATATGATTTCTCTTCACAATTTGAGTAATGGGTCATAATGAGTACTAGTTCTATCTCATAGATATCTCAATTGTTTATTTATTTAGTTACTTTTGTTTTATCAAGGTGATGTTATAGACACACACACACACACACACACACACACACAGATTTCTCTAGGTAAGCATATGCTAGAGAATATTCTATTGAATATTATAAAGGATTGTATTGAATAGATGGTAATTTTCTCTTCCCCATACAAATTCCAGAGAAGTAGAATTTGCTTCTACAACATATTTTCTCTTAGGGCCCATTTGGTTGTGGGGATAGGAATTGAGAACTGAGAATTGTTATTCTTGAATTGTTTTTTTGGAATAGGAATTTGTTTTCTCTATTTGGATAAACAAATTAGAAATTAGAATAGGAATATAAGTCGTATTGTGTGCTGATATGCTCACATTTTTTGCTCGCAATGCAGTCGCACTGATAAGGATAGTTGATGATACTGGGGAAAAAGATGAGCATTTCATTGAATGCATTGAAGCTAAGGTTGAAAAGAAAGTCGTGGCAGGCCTCATCTCTCTGAAGCCCTAACTCCTTTACGACGAAATCGAGAAGAGAAAACCCATTGGTGTAGATGAAATCATAGAGCTTTTTATTATCCCTAGCGATGAGAGCAAACGAGAGAGGGATTGTGTGAATTGTGAGCTCATCAAGAACCTTGGGAAAAATGCCTAACCTCACAATTGGGGTGAGCTGAGGCACAAGCCATGTCTTAACATGCGTTGGCCTACTTGTCCCTAGACTGGTTGGGCCAGGAGCCATTGGATCTACCCCGATGAGAGCTCAGTGCAAAAATTTGAATATCAAATTATTCACTTTGCCATTGAACGATGCCTTAAGTATCATTAGTTTGAAAATGGCCATTTTGGGGAGTTTCAACAGGAAGTTATAATGAAGCGGATCTGAAAACATTTTCAAATAAGAAAAATTCAAAATGGGAATGGGAATAACAATTCCAATTACAAGTATTTTTGAGAATGGACAAATACTCATTTTGGGGCAAAATGGGAATAAGTATTCCTATTCCCAATTCCAATTGGGTGCACCAAACAAAGAATTAAAAATGAATTCTAATTTTCTATTCCTATTCTCATTGTATTCCAGCGACCAAACAGGCCCTTAAGGAATTTTTAGCTACATTATAAGTTGGTGATATTTTCTTCTATTTCTACTATGATATTAAAATACTTTGGTTGGGAAAAGTTGATGTTTTCTAATCTAATGATTGAAGGGAACTAGATATCTCAATTTTAAACTCTAATATACAAGATCAAATTTTACATGAATAAAAGTCTATATGGAGTTTCTGCCTATTAAGAACACAATGAATCCTCTTCCATGCATTTGATTGAACTCTTGCAACACATGCACTTTAGTTTTCCATTGTTCAAAATAAATGAAATCCCTTAAATCTAAATTGAATAACTATTATAATTTTTCTCTCACATAATCAATCTAACTATTGTTTGATACATAAATGCGCATGAGGGGGGAATTTTTCCATGACAACACATTCTAATCTAACATGAAGAAAGACTGCCCTTTCTAATTTCATCACATATTTACATATCTTATGCTTTGTCTATACAAGAGAGGATGCCTAATCTCTTCATGGATCCAATGAGTACAAAACCTATGAACACATCACAACAAAACAAGGACCATGGGTGCTCTCCACCCAACCATAGGCCTCCAAAGAGACCACCCCTGCACTAGGGGAACAAGGCTTAAATTGGGTTTCACATATAATCTTGCAAATGCACAACATTACATTTCAGAACTTGAACACTACCATCCCAAGGATATTTCACAATAGTTCACCAATGGAACCATAAACATAGGGTGAAGGTGTGCTTTCCAAATGGATATTTTCCATATCAAACGATACCTGCAATAAAAAATGTTCAAGCCATTTTGGGGCTTTCACCAAACATCAATTTCATGCCCTTTTGGGGCCTTCGCAGTCATACTCCAAACATAATATCATTAGTTGTAACTAGATCTTGGAGCCCATACACCATAAACTTTATTTATTTACCATACTTCCCTTATCACCCCTAGCAAGATATGAATGATTATGGCATCCAATGGAGCCCATACTCCAAGGTTCTGAATACATTTTTAAGCCTAACTAACCCCTTCACCCTAGACTTCTCTTCCCTTCCCAAAGGGTGAGTGAAGCCCTCACACCCATAACAAAACTCATGCACAAAATCATGGAAGATCAAAAGCAAGAAAATAAGGGAAATCCAACTTCATGCTCAACACCACACAACTCAACACAACAAGATACAAGATGGTACCACACATTTCCCTTACAATGTCATTCTCATTACCTACATTCTCATGAATGTAATACCAAGATTCAACTTCAAAATGGAAACAACTAGCTACATGGCAAGAACACCAATGTTGAATCCCTTTGCAAAATGAAATGAAAAGTTGTAGAAGAACTTCGTCCAAGCTTCAAAACCCTAAGTGTCTCTAAAGTTAGAGAGTGGGTAAACAACCCCCTAATTTCATCCCCAACCTCTAAAAAGGATCCCAAGACCCCCACTACCTAAAAATGGTCATAACATGAGCTGCTTTTTCTTACACCCTTGTCTCCTTCTAAAAATGTAGCCTTGACCAACTAATAAGGTGGAAGAAGTCACGTGACACTCCAATTTCCGAATTGTTTTGAAAGTGACTTGTTTGGAGGGTTTCCAAGGTCATCTAGGCCTACTAAAGGTTAGATTTAGACCCCCAACCCATACTACTATCATGTGGGCACTTATTTTTCACCATGGTAACCCCCTAGGACCACTTTTTGATCCCCAAAAGTTAATGGAAAGTTGGAATTCAAACTTTGATGGATAGGGACTTATCCTAACACTTTTCAATGTGAAGTTAACTTGGATACTATAATGGGGTTATTTTTAGGTTAGGTTACATTCCCAAAACCCTAAATGCCAAGTCATTTCCACATGGACAAAACAAGTGTCAAGTGACACAAACACAACATATTACATTTAAAATGACCTTTCTCCAATAATTCATGCATTCAACTATCACCCACATACCATTCACATTATGAAATAACACACGTTACAAAGAGGTTTGAACCCTTCCACAGATCCAACCTTGGCCATGTCATGTTTCACATGGGTTTGAGCCTTGGTCCCTCGTTAAATCCCATGGTCAAATTCCTGTACACTAAACTCAAGCATCAGTACTCCAAGAAAAGCAATATATATATATAAATAAGTATAATAAATCACTTTCACATTCAACATTAAGTTTTCATATTTCATCATTTCCAATTAATTTTCCCTTTTCTAATCATTTTCCTATAAAATAATCAAAACATTAAAATATCAATCCTTGCATATCAACATTGATTCTTATGTAACATGATCAGATTAACATTTTGAACAACCTCATAATCTATTCTCTATCATAGTGATGAAATATTGAATTCATGACTATTAAGTTACAAGGCATGTGAGTTGGGTTCGTTTGCATATCTAAATCTATCCTTTGGCACTAATCTTCATTTGAACATTACAACTTGACATTCAAATAATACTACAATTTATTTTCTATTAGATCAATTGAAAATAATTTAGAACATTCCAGAATAAATCAATTAGGTCCTAATTCACAGACATAAGCACGAATCATCAAAATGCAGATATTAAAATGACATAACCCTATAGTCTCGAAAGTATATCAAAACATCAAATTAGAAGTACCATAATGCAATTGTGTCATCTATACCATGACAGATCGGGTGAGGCCTCACACCATATTAACTTTTCAAAGCTAACCATGTACTACGAGAGGTAGTAATGTCTCTTACGTGAGGGATAACTAAGTCTTTTACTAACAAGTGCAAGAGAATCTTGGCTTTTAATTCTCTTTTCTCCCAAGCTTGGACAACAACTAGTGTTGTTGTATGTTATGTAGGCTTGGCCTTTTTGTCATTTATAATGGCCCAAACATTATGCCCTTCCATCAGAGTCTACATCTTGAACTTCCAATCAACATAATTGGTACCATCTAACTTATTTGATTCAGTTAGACAAGAATCTACAAGGTTGGTCATCATAAAAAAATCAAGAGACAACTAACAAGACATTTTTACCAAATTATTTCTTACACTTGAGAGCACTGTCACAATGAGTACTCTTCCTAATAACACCAATTGGATCAACACACTAGCTGATATTACTTGCAAAAACTCCTTCTTTTACAAGCATCTTACATCTTTAGCACTCCAAAATGAATCTCACACTTGGCTATGATACTGTATTAAAATAGAGAAATTATACAAGTGAAAATGTATTAAAAAGAATACAAAGAAGGAAGAAACTTGTAGCTTAATTTTATTGAATATTAGAAGCCTATTTATATAATAGATTGACCCATCAACATTCCTAAATGATTGGAAAATAGATTGACAACACACATATGAAATTGGACAAATGGACTACTCTTGATAGCTAACTATATCTAAGAGCTAGATTTACAGATAGTTATTTATTCTAACTGGAACTCTATGAAACCATTGCAATCAAATTGAACTCTTTTCTCCAACAACTCAAACTTGAGTTTCCACATGCACAATAGTGTTTATTCATTACTCTAACACTCCCTCAATATCAACCTTCTTCTTCATCCTTATGCTCTTGCATTCACTCTACCAATTTTTGAGTGGAATGACTATCAACCCAATTAGTAAAATCATGATTCAAGAGTCACTTGATAGATATATACTCCTATAGTAGTTGTTACAAAAATCCAATTCCACCATTTGGATTTGAAGAAGTGCACAAAGGGGCTTTTTTTTAGTGGAGAAGAGTCCACTATTTACTCTATAATGGCCCTGCAATTTCCTTTTGTCAGGGCTTGTCTGCTATTATGTGTTACAAACAAAGGTTTTCTCTAACCAACTCTAGTGCAACAAACAACTTTCATTTCTTCAATTTTCCCAAATTTTATAGGAAAATGCATTGGTTCTATGTGAGCATACATTTTACTCACATCTATTTAAATTAGGCATTATATTTCTCTTTTGTTGCAAAATCCTTTCTTTGGATTAACTCAAGAACTTGTGTATAAATATGTGGGGCAAGAGAAAATATATTTCTCATGGTTTGCTACTTTTCCATTGAGTGAAAATTTGTTGTATTCATTATGTTAGACATCAGTAGTGGACTTGTGGATTTTGTTCCACTAGATTGTTTCCTAAAAATGTTGTGGTAAGAGTTGTAATTCTTGTCATCTTTTTGTAGTAGCTTTCTTTAGACACCTTTCCATGACTTCCATAAGGGAAGAATCTGATGGATGAACGAACTAGAACTTCAAGTTGTGTTATAATGCATAAATTTATTTTGTAATAAAATGTCATGGACCTCTTTTGGTAATATAGCTAATAGAATAGAAAATAAAGATTTGAGCAATCCAAAACAAATTGATGATAGCCATTTTTCTTTATTGAAATGTCAAGCCTTAAAAAATTACATTGCAAAAGCTTCCAATAGATGAACACTTGCATTATTGCTGTAGTTGCTAATACCTTTTTCTACCTATTACAATCAACTAAGTTTTCGACTTCATTTATAAACTTTCCTTTGATTCAAAACCACCATTGTGATTACCCCACCAATTTCACTTATATCTCTAATTGAAATACAACCCTTCTTGCACAAAACCCACTGCAAAATAATAAAGTCTATAAAGTTAATGCATAGACCACAAAATGCCTGAAATTGATTTACTATTATAATAAAGTATCAAATTATTTCTAGTGGTAGCAGACTGGATGAGGCTTTCTTTATGTTTTCAAAACCTTGGGTTTGATTTAATAGTCTTGATAAAATCAAATAAATGTGAAGCTTATCCAATATACTTTCTATGTTTGTCAAATTTGAATATTTAACATGAATATTTAGAAATGGAAACAATATAGATCAAATTTGGACTCTTACAATAATGAGAGCATGATCAAAACATGTTCAAATTCTATACCAACTTTAATACAAAAGGAGAACTCATTCTAATAGAACTTGGACTTGTTGTTAGGATGGGATCAAGTCATATTTGAATTCTTAACTAACTTTAATACAAGAAACATCTCATGTTAAAGTAAGTGTTCTAGAAGAAAAGTTTTTGAAAAGAAGCTCTCTAAATCTTTGAAGTGGTGATGCATTACAAAGACATTCTAACATTGTAAGTACTTCAATTGCACAAGTAACCCATATGTAAATGATGTTCATATATGAAATAAGTTACAACTCTACATTTTTAGATGTATTAAAAATATATTGTAAACCTACAACTTATATTATACTCTCAAATATCCATGCATGAGTGGTGATGTGTGTGCATACAAATAGTGTGATTGATGAAATATGAGAATGAAAAGATTCTTTTAGGTTGAAGTTACAAATAAGACAAGTGTTTCACAAAATATATATTTTAATATTTGACAATCAAATTTTAAATTAATTTTGTTTTTTAATTTGAAGAATCTAAATATTAGTTTATCTCATGCTATTTTAACAATCCAAATATTCTTTTATTTAAATAGAAACTTGATGATTGGAACTACTAGATTTCTTCATAAATCCAACACCACCATAAATTTAAACTAGTAAGATGGATAACTATTTCTAAAACGTGGGGTTGAACAAAAACATGGCTGGGGTGAGAGATGCTTGAACTCTTGACCTCAGGATTACTCAATTCATGTAGATTATATAAGGGTAAAATGTGAAAATAACATTGAAACACAGATGCTAATTGTATATCACAACTTTGTGTAAGAACTGGCTTTTGATTCTGGCTCTCATGCCCTTTTCAAATGGCTGTGAGAGGGAACACTCTTACAATTGTATTTCCATGATTTAGTCAGAATTAAAATCTAGATAAATATTTATTACCATCAGCATCTTCTCAATTGCCATTAACAATGAAGTGAATATAATTAAACCTTGCTCTTTCATTCATTCATTAGAGATCGACATATCTAAGGGTGGACTGGGGCAGACTAAAATAATATGATTCAAGGGTAATATGCACGCGCCATGCGTCTGTAGATGTCTGAGCACTTAAGCAATTGGACGCCCCTCGCAATTTAACCACTATTGCTAGTGTACAAGAAACTGCTCATGAAGCTCGCATATCCTTTGATGATAATCATCCTTTGAGCTCATCCACTCAATTACCCATATCTCATGCTTCTTTGTCACGAATCTCTACTTTGAGTCGTAGGCCATAGCCCAACTATTGCCATTATAATGCAGTTCCTAATCCGAATGGTTCTTTGTTTTGTACTATATGTCAACAGTCATTTGAAGAAAAACCTGTGGTATCTAATCCATTAACTCAACAAGCTATTAATTGTTCACATCCTCAGTTCACTGAGCTTGATGACGACTGTCTCCAATGTAATCATTGTCCTTTTGTTCAACCAGTGTTTCATGTTCGAATGATCCTCTCTGGTCAAAAGACTTCTTTTTTTGAAGATAAGTTTGAAGAACCCAAAGTAGCACCTCTTAATGATTTCATTTTGCAGTCCTCTGATGATAAATTCAGCATCCCATTTTGGCCTCATCATGTTGTTGCCTTTGGTCAACCTGATGCAACCACCCAAACGAAAATGTTGAACTATGCCGATCTGTGTATTCAAAAGGCCTTTCTTTTTCAACAAGATTTATATCATAAGTTTGTGCAAGCTAAACTCGCCCACCAGAAAGCTGAAGCTAGAGTTAATGCTAATTTCCATACTGTCCTTGCTCAGCTACAAGCCCTTGAGTCTTGCCTCAATACCCACCTTAATTCCAGCATGCAAGCTGATATTACTGCTTTGAAGGAAACCTATGCTGCTATTCACACCTCTGTCGAAGCGTGGTGGATCGATAATACTCGCCAACTGCAACAATTGCATACTCTTGCTCAAACCACTGCTTGCATTGATCAAACTACCACCCAGCTTCACTCTCAACAGTTGGCTGACAGTCAGGGTTTCTCACAAACCTTAACCACTGTGACTACAAAAATTGAACAAGCCATAACCACTAAGAGCCAAGTGCACAGCCCACAGTCTATGTTCCCTGATTCTTCCCAAGACCTTGTTAGACTTCAAAGTAAGTTTAAAGAAAAATCTCTCACCCTTGATGTGCCGAAACCCAAACTCTAGGAGTTTGATCCTAAGACAGGCCAATGGAAGAATGTTAATATGGTTAAACAAGAAGCTGGAGGACCATATGATCAGTTACATGTTTTGTCTGAAAATGTTTCACCATTAGTCAACTTTGATGACTATGATCCCATAAAAAATAAAGCCACTATAGATGCATTCAGAACTTGGATAGATAATGTCGTGTATGTAACCAATCTTTCTCAAGATCAAGCGATTAGAAAGGCTTTGAATGCACTAACGGGTATAGCCCAATCAGCATGGGATTCTTTGACACCAGTGTACAAAGAAGATCTCATCAATAGCGGTGTAAATACTGTATGTGAAGCATTGTATAGAATGTTTGTTGGTCAGCATGATAATGAACAAAGAGCTGCTTACAAACATTTAAAGGAAAATTGCATTTGCGATATGAAACATTTTGATGCCTACTGTAGTGAGCAATATACTAATTTCTATCAGTCAGGACAGACCAACAACAATGTGTGGATGTATAATACTTTTCTAGAAGGTTTCCTTGTCCAGTTACAGTCTTTCTATAGGGAGAAAATTCTAAATAGCATCCTCAACACTCCTGACATGACAATTAATGATGTCACTTTCCCTCAGTTGGTCCAATTTATCAAGGAAATCAATAGTGATCTATGTACTGAGAAACAAACTAGAAAGAAAAAGAAAGAAGTTTTGCCTTATTTAAAAACAGGTCTGTGTCATTGTAAAGCCAGTAGTTATGGGTGTTTTCAACATAAGAAAACACATAAATCTCATAGGCTATTTAAAGGTTATTTTGAGAAGAAATCCTTTTCTTCCAAGCCTTTTAGAAAATCTAAGCATAAAAAAGTGTTTCTAAGAAATAAAAGGAAAGTCCGCAGAAAGGATTTTACTCCTACTTGTTACATTTTTAAAGGAGCACATTATGCTAACAAATGTCCAGATAAAGGCAAAAAGAATTCCAAGAGAGTCTGTACTCTCACAGAAGCCAAAATGGATACTTTGCCTCTAACAATTGTTTTAGAACCTTCAGATTCTGAAGATATTTTGCTTACAGAAAGCTCCTTTGAAGATGAAGCTCTAGATGACAAGCAAGTCTGCCAAATTAGTCAAAATCCAGAGCTCGAAGAATATTTTTCTCTAACTTCTTCTGATTCTGATATCTCTTTTGCTTGTTTTATGTTTCACAAATCTCCTTATTTTATGGGTCGAGGTCAATCCCTCACTCAACAAAATCCACATTGGTTAGATCTCACAATTGAACAACAATTGGAGCGCCTGACACTAAAAGCTTCACAGTTGGAATCAAGAAAAGCTCAGTTTTTGACTCCTCATCAGCATCAAAAGTTGTTAGCTAACTTGGTAAAAGTAGAAGCAGACCATCAAAAACTCTTAGAAGAATATCCAGAACTTTCTACTGCGGTATGTTTTGCTGATGATCAGATTGAAGAACAAGAAGTCATTCATCCAACACATGAGTATGTGCCACATCCTTTAGCTGAAAAGGTTTTTGCCAAAAATTCTAAAAAAGAGTGGTTATCAAATCGTCTTGCTTTTTTGTATATGGTAAAAATTGATGTGTTAAGAGAAATTTGTTCTATCCAAAAAGAATTGCAAGAGTGTACTGCTAGCACTAGTTCTCTCAGTGCTTTGGATAAACTTTTAGTAGAAGTTGAATAGGCTCAGGAAGCATCATCCACACCCAAACCTGAACCAAAAATGCAACCACCTAAGAATCAAGCCTTTGCTTACTTAAAAGGAATTGCCAATCCTTGCCCAACATTCTTGCTTACTATTAAATTACCTAGTATCAAGCCCTACACTCTATGTGCTTTGCTTGATTCTGGTGTAGATTGCAACCTTTCTTGCACTCAATGTTTTCCATTAGATTGTTGGTTATCAACCACTACCACTATCCACTCAGTTTCCCATTCTAACAATCCTATTCGTTTTCAAGCCACTATACCTATCCAATTCCAATCTCACCAGTATATGGCAACGTTTCTCTAATTTCCAGTTGACCAATATGATTATATCATTGGGAGCCATACTTTGAAACAATGGAGTCCCTATACTATTGGTTTTCCCGTCACTACGCTTACTTTTCAATTTGGCACTGTCCCCCAAATCAATGAAAGTTGTGCCTATTCACCTAAACTGGCTTTTCCTACTCCTCCAAAGCCTCTTTTGCCTGGTTCCCGTGTCTGGTTTGCCAACCAGTCTCTTTCCACCTGGGGGGAGTTAGAACAGATTCAACAAGATTTTGTTGCCACTGCTACCAGTGCCACACTGTTTGAATGGCTGGTTCATATCTTGAGTAGTACTCATATTCCCAATCAACGAAGATGGCTAGCCTCAGGAGATCCTTTTGAAATGTATTTTCGAGGTTTGTATCCTCACTCTCATGCTTTGATGCCCACCGAGGTAAATTATGGTTATTTGCATAAACTGGATTTTTATTCATATATCTCTAACCCAATAAACCAGTTTATTTTTTATCACTTTGGTCCAAGCCCTGTGCAGCGTGACACTATTGAATTGTGCAATCTTCATCATTTTTCCACTTAGCACAAACCCCTCTGGATGTTTACCAAATTCACTACTCTTCCTCACATAGCAGGCATTGGTACCAGTCAACCTACAACTTATGTTTGCCTTGACCGTAGCATCCTATGGAAGGAAGAATCTATTGAAGACCGTTTAGAACGTCTATGGCAAGAAAATCATCCATCTCCTTCTAGCTCATAAGAAGGATATGATCCTGAAGCTGAGTCACCCAAAAGGCGTAGATATTGACCTAATCAGGGGGGTTGTCACTGATCTGAGTCACTTAATCCTCAGAGAATAAAGATTAAGCATGGACCCTACCATGGTATAAAGGAGGTCAAGTTACACCTCTAAAGTAACTACGAGTTATCCTTCTCATGTCAAAAAGATGTGTGTAATAATGAATCTCTTTTGTAAAGTTACTTTGAAAGATTCCTTTTTGATAAGGCTTTGAGGAGTCTGGACACGTGTCCATTTTCTATGGACGGATTCCAATTTTTGTAAACCCCCTTGTATTGTAAAAGTCAGTGCTCATCCTATATAAGGGCATCCATCTCTCCTTTGGGGGGGAAAGAGGTTCTAAGTTCAAGTTAAGTTCAGTTCAAGTCTAGAAAGCTTTTAGTGTTTAGAAAACATTTTAGAAGGACATAGAGAGTATGCTCTCTTCCGAAAGGAAGATCAAAAATCACTTGTAAGTCTTAGCTCTGTGTTTGATATAATACATGATGTTAATATAGATGAAGATAGTTTTGCATCTGATCATGGTAAATTTGAGCTTCCATTTGAATGTTTTAAGTTACCATCTAAGAAATGGACTGAAATTTATGGTGATCTAGGGTTTCTGTCATATAAGTCTAAGTCTGTATGTAAGCTCATTGAAATGCAAGTAGTTGTTAAGAATGACCAACCTCATAGTTTCATTAACCTATTGACCAATAAAGAAATCCAAGGTCTCGTCAAACAGGCCAAACAAAAAAATGGTTTTAAGTATTTGCATATAGGTCATATTGTTGCTGGTGTTGAACCCTTGTATCACAGAGGCATTCCTGCTACAGTTATCATGACTCTCCTTGATGTTAGACATAATCGTTATATCGATATGTTAATGGGAGGCATTTCTGCCCCTATGGCTGTCGGAGCCACTGCTTTTGATGTTGTTCCAAATTTTTCTATAAGCCTTCTTGATGACCATTTAGGTAAAATCTTAATGTTTCATTTGATACCCACTATTTAGATATGAAACCTGGATCAAGAATACATGCTTTGTTCTTTGCTCTATATGGTCGTTTGTTTAATACAACGGTGCCCATTGTTAAGGATCCCAGAGCAGATAAGTCTAAAGCCAAGTATTCTCTCCTCTGGCAAACAGAATCTAAAGGTTCCCAGTTAACTGTGCCTCGCATGATTAATTTAACTGATATCAAAGTTCCAAAAGAATGGATTATAGATGTCCAAGCACTTAAGCAATTGGATGCCCCTCGCAATTTAACCACTATTGCTAGTGTGCAAAAAATCGCTCATGAAGCTCGCATATCCTTTGATGATAATCATCCTTCGAGCTCATCCACTCAATTACCCATATCTCATGCTTCTTTGTCACGAATCTCTACTTTGAGTCGTAGGCCATAGCCCAACTATTGCCATGATAATGCAGTTCCTAATCCGACTGGTTAAATACTTAAAACCATTTTTTTGTTTGGCCTGTTTGACGAGACCTTGGATTTCTTTATTGGTCAATAGGTTAATGAAACTATGAGGCTGGTCATTCTTAACAACTACTTGCATTTCAATGAGCTTACATATAGACTTAGACTTATATGACAGAAACCCTAGATCACCATAAATTTCAGTCCATTTCTTAGATGGTAACTTAAAACGTTCAGATGGAAGCTCAAAATTACCATATGATCAGATGCAAAACTATCTTCATCTATATTAACATCATGTATTGTATCAAACACAGA
Organism: Cupressus sempervirens; assembly: GCA_028749045.1. Taxonomy (NCBI): domain Eukaryota; kingdom Viridiplantae; phylum Streptophyta; class Pinopsida; order Cupressales; family Cupressaceae; genus Cupressus; species Cupressus sempervirens. The sequence goes on along the minus strand of CM053786.1, from coordinate 131,259,228 downwards.
GCTAAGACTTACAAGTGAATCTTCCGAATTCTTGTTATCATTCTCAGTATGCTAGAATTATGCCATCCTATTTCATTCTGCAAAATGGTATGAGCTATGCTACCTTCCCTGCCTCAAAGATGCCTTTCACATGGCTAGATAACGAGGACTTACTTCACACATAAACCAAACAGAACAACAAAGAGACATAATAGAATCCAGATAAGGAACTCAAGGATTACAAAAGATTGCTTTTATATTAAACACCAAGGCTCTGATACCAAATATACAGGACCTTATGTATTACAAAATATCGTGGACAATATCTTAGAATATCTATAGACTACAGACACATATTTTAGTGAAGACAGTCTGATTTTTGATCTTCCTTTCGGAAGAGAGCATACTCTCTATGTCTTTCTGAAATGTTTTCTAAACACTCAAATGTTATTTAATCAAGTACTAGCTCAAGAACACCATGTTCATATGATTTGTGAAAGAAAAGAAGTTTATACATTCATTAGTAATGTGCCCTGGGAAAACAATCGATTCTCTATGACACAAAAGATCTATCAAGAACAAAGAGATCTTCACTTTGCTACATCCAGGAAATTACTTACAGACTCTATCATTCAAAAAGAGCCATGTCACCCTTCTGATGATGAAATTCAAACATATTTGGCTCATACTGCTACCAGTGCCACACTGTTTGAATGGTCGGTTCATATCTTGAGTAGTACTCATATTTCCAATCAATGAAGATGGCTAGCCTTAGGAGATCCTTTTGAAATGTATTTTCGAGGTTTGTATCCTCACTCTCATGCTTTGATGCCCACCGAGGTAAATTATGGTTATTTGCATAAACTAGATTTTTATTCATATATCTCTAACCCAATAAATCAGTTTATTTTTTATCACTTTGGTCCAAGCCCTATGCAGCGTGACACTATTGAACTGCGCAATCTTCATCATTTTGCCACTCAGCACAAACCCCTCTGGATGTTTACCAAATTCACTACTCTTCCTCACATAGTAGGCATTGGTACCAGTCAACCTACAACTTATGTTCGCCTTGACCGTAGCATCCTATGGAAGGGAGAATCTATTGAAGACCGTTTAGAACGTCTATGGCAAGAAAATCATCCATCTCCTTCCAGCTCAGAAGAAGGATATGATCTTGAAGCTGAGTCATCCATAAGGCGCAGGTATTAACTTAATCAGTGGGGTTGTCACTGATCTGAGTCACTTAATCCTCAGAGAATAAAGATTAAGCATGGACCCTACCATGGTATAAAGGAGGTCAAGTTACACCTCGAAAGTAACTACGAGTTATCCTTCTCGTGTCAAAAAGATGTGTGTAATAATGAATCTTTTTTGTAAAGTTACTTTGAAAGATTCCTTTTTGATAAGGCTTCGAGGAGTCTGGACATGTGTCCATTTTCTATGGACGAATTCCAATTTTTGTAAACCCCCTTGTATTGTAAAAGTCAGTGCTCATCCTATATAAGGGCATCCATCTCTTCTTTGGGGGGGGCAAGAGGTTCTTTTTGCCTTTATCTAGACATTTGTTAGCATAATGTGCTCCTTTACAAATGTAACAAGTAAGAGTAAAATCCTTTCTGCGGACTTTCCTTTTATTTCTTAGAAACACTTTTTTATGCTTAGATTTTCTGAAAGGCTTGGAAGAAAAGGATTTCTTCTCAAAATAACCTTTAAATCTCCTATGAGATTTATGTGTTTTCTTATGTTGAAAACACCCATAACTGTTGGCTTTACAATGACACAAACCTATTTTTAAATAAGGCAGAACTTCTTTCTTTTTCTTTCTGGTCTGTTTCTCAGTACATAGATCACTATTGATTTCCTTGATAAATTGGACCAACTAAGGGAAAGTGACATCATTAATTGTCATGTCAGGAGTGTTGAGGATGCTATTTAAAATTTTCTCCCTATAGAAAGACTGTAACTGGACAGGGAAACCTTTTACAAAAGTATTATACATCCACACATTGTTGTTGGTTTGTCCTGACTGATAAAAATTAGCATATTGCTCACTACAGTAGGCATCAAAATGTTTCATATCGCAAATGCAATTTTCCTTTAAATGTTTGTAAGCAGCTCTTTGTTCATTATCATGCTGACCAACAAACATTCTATACAATGCTTCACATACAGTATTTACACCGCTATTGATGAGATCTTCTTTATAAACTGGTGTCAAAGAATCCCATGCTGATCGGGCTATACTCGTTAGTGCATTCAAAGCCTTTCTAATTGCTTGATCTTGAGAAAGATTGGCTGCATACACAACATTATCTATCCAAGTTCTGAATGCATCTATAGTGGCTTTATTTTGATGGGATCATAGTCATCAAAGTTGACTAATGGCGGAACATTTTCAGAGAAAACATGTAACTGATCATATGATCCTCCAGCTTCTTGTTTAACCATATTAACATTCTTCCATTGGCCTGTCTTAGGATCAAACTCCTGGAGTTTGGGTTTTGGCACATCAAGGGTGAGAGCTTTTCCTTTAAGCTTACTTTGAAGTCTAACAAGGTCTTGGGAAGAATCAGGGAACATAGACTGTGGGCCGTGCACTTGGCTCTTAGTGGCTATGGCTTGTTCAATTTTTGTAGTCACAGTGGTTAAGGTTTGTGAGAAACCCTGACTATCAGCCAACTATTGAGAGCGAATCTGGGTAGTACTTTGATCAATGCGAGCAGTGGTTTGAGCAAGAGTATGCAATTGTTGCAGTTGGCGAGTATTATCGGTCCACCACGCTTCGGCAGAGGTGCAAAAAGCAGCATAGGTTTCCTTCAAATTAGTAATATCAGCTTGCATGTTGGAACTAAGGTGGGTATTGAGGCGAGACTCAAGGGCTTGTAGTTGAGCAAGGACAGTATGGAAATTAGCATTAACGCTAGCTTCAACTTTTTGGCGAGCGAGTTCAGCTTGCACAAACTTATGATATAAATCTTGTTGAAAAAGCAAGGCCTTTCGAATACACAGATTGGCGTAGTTCAACATTTTGATTTGGGTGGTTGCATCAGGCTGACCAGAAGCAAAAACATGATGAGGCCAAAATGGGATGCTGAATTTATCATCAGAGGATTGCAAAATGAAATCATTAAAAGGTGGTACTTTGGGTTCTTCAAACTTATCTTCAGAAAAAGAAGTCTTTTGACTAGAGAGGATCATTCGAACATGAAACACTGGTTGAAAAAAAGGACAATGATTACATTGGAGACTGCCGTCATCAAGCTCAGTGAACTGAGGATGTGAACAGTTAATAGCTTGTTGAGTTAATGGATTAGATACCACAGGTTTTTCTTCAAACAACTGTTGACATATAGTACAAAACAAAGAACCAATCGGATTAGGAACTGAATTATAATGGCAACAGTTGGGCTGTGGCCTACGATTCAAAGTAGAGATTCGTACAAAGAAGCATGAGATATGGGTAATTGAGTGGATGAGCTCGAAGGATGATTATCATCAAAGGATATGCGAGCAATAGACCCGGGTTCAACTCCCGGCAGACGCACCGGATCGTCTCAATTATGTGTCGTGAAAGTTGATGTGAGAATTTTCTCCTTCTAAAGATTCATGAGTTACTTCAAAGTATAATTTTTTTGTCATTTAAAAAGTTCCATAAATTGTTATAATCTTGATATGTTTAGTAGACATGGGTGGGGATGGTTTTGGCACGAAGCAGGAGGATGCTAGCAAATATACCTTTGAAAAATTTATTCGTCCTTTACGATTACAGATGTCAATACCCACTTCTAAAATTCTCATTTTGGCACAGGCGGGAGGATGCTAGCAAAGCTTGTAGAATTTTGTTTTCCACGTGCCAAACTAAAGACGGTTTACAAAATCCACTATATCAACAAAAGAACTTTGCCTTTTGCACCATATGCTTCAACGAAAAATAATCACATGAATATACTTGTAGGAGAAAAAAAACTCACAACTTAAGACCCTTTGCTACTGTGTAAAAAGGAAATACAAACATTCCAAGAAAGAAAACGACTTGCATGATGGCAATGAGACTACATGCAAATGTTAATTAGCCTAACAAAACCTCAACCCAAGTTAAGTTGTTCGTTTATTACTGTCTAAGTTCAATTTTGTTAATTTAGAAAAGAACAACAATCTCACGGACTTTGAAAAATTAATGACATTATTCAAACAAACTATGAAATATAGAAATTTATAACTCTGTTAAAAAGCATTTATCTAATAAAAACACAAATTACTGTCACAAGTATACAAAGCCATTGCTCAAAACCCCACAAAACATGCTGCTCAAATAAACATAATCAACCCACGTGGGCACAAAAAAATTTCAGCTCCTCTTCTTAACTGGTACCTCTTTGTGAATACATTTTCATAGGCCTTTGTGTATGATATCTTATTACCCACTACCAATGAACATGACGCTATGAGAATACTCTGAACAAAGACCATGTTTTAAGGGATATCATCATCTGTTTCTTCACATGTTGCCACTTGACACAAACTGCTTTCATTTGTGATCAGTTAGATCATCAAAGGTCCATTTTGTAAAGAAAACTCAAATCACTTACTGTCTTCTACATCTCTTCTTGCTTGGGACTTATACACATCCTCAGCTATGACACCATAGCAAAATCATCAGAAAACTGAAGACTCCCATTACAATCACCTGGATCACATAAAATAATGAGCAAAGCCTAGAGCCTTGGAAACATAAACAAAACAATATTTAACAATACAATCAGAGCTTGTCTCTCTCTCTCTGCTACCCTCAATTCCCTTCTGTGTCAAAGCAGAGTAGTTCTTCTTCTGTTTTACCTCAACAATTCTGTCTGTGATTTAAACTTCATCACATTAAGATTTCATTCCTAAGCTAAAAGTGTAAAATAGTCAAACTTGACTTATTTAGCTAAACTTAATTTTTCCATTGTTAATGTTTAAGAATGACCTAATTCTGCCAGTTTAAAAAAATCCAGCTATGAGTCTCTACAATCTCACAAGTGTTGTCTCTGCGGTGTCAAAAATTTTGCAAACCCCTTCAATGTATTTCCGCAATCCATTGTTAATAATTATGTTCATTAGACTAGTATAATATATATATATATATATATATATATATGTAATTCCAAAATTAAATTGTTAAATATGGTTTTACCTATCGATGTGTTTTCATAGTCTATTGTTAATTAAGCCGAGAGGCTTTCTACAGTGGCAACAATCTTCAATGTAAACATTTTCCATTTTGAAAAAAAATTGACTAATTTTTATTGCTATGATCCTTTTTAATTTGATTTTTTTGAACAAAATACGTATTTTTATTGCTATAATTTTTATGGAATATGATTTTTTAAAAATTTGTACATGTTAAAATAAATCATTATCTAAATTTGATTTGCTGAATTTTCTAGTCTCATAAAACTTCGTTGTATTACTATCAAGGCATAGTATATATAAAAACAAATACAATAGTTTATTCATGGAATTTTTGTATTCATTTGAATACAATATTTAATAAATTTATATTAATTCTTTTGAAATTAGATAACTCCGACTTATTTTATATTTTTAGGTATGCTAGTAATTAAGCTGAGAGGCTTTCTACAGTGGCATCAATCTTCAATGTAAACATTTTCCATTTTGAAAAAAAATTGACTCATTTTTATTGCTATGATATTTTTTAATTTGCAAAAAGAGGGGTAAAAATTTATTAAGACAGAAAGGAATACAACAAGGAGAGCTCAACAAGGAGCTCGATCCTGAGCAACAAGATCATCAAATTCTTGCACCATCTCAAAGGACAGTTTCCCTTTATCCCTAATATTCCAACCCGGATCATGACTAGAAGCCCATTTGGCTAAACAATCAATAGTTCTATTCCATTCACGAGGAATATACATGAACCTAATGAACTAAAAAGAGGAAGAGAAGAAAAGAATCTGCTTAACAACAGTGGCCAGCTGCCAACTAACATCCTCAAGCTCTTGCGAAGAAAGCATATTCACCACCACCTGGGAATCAGACTCACAAATAATCTTACTCCATCCCCGCAAGCAACACTGTTCCATAGCATATAAAATAGCCCGAGCTTCCATGAGATTGTTAGTATAATCATCCTTATGAACTGAGAAGAAAAATTTAACATCCCCAGAACTACAACGAGCCACTCCGCCAATACCAGCCGGACCAAGATTCCCACGGGAAGAACCATCAGTGTTAATTTTCAGAACTCCACCGGGAGGAGGAGTCCAGTGCCCATCCCGATTAACCTGACCCTTCCTCTGATGGTGAAGCTGCCTGGACATAGAAGGAAACCTATGAGTTGCAACCCCATCCTCCAGATGAAAATTGAGGCGATTACAGATAGCAAGATCAACCGGATCCATACCCCCATCAAGCTCACACTTCACAAGAATAGTTTTCTGAAGAGAATGTGATATTTTCCACCAAAGATGCAAAACACCAAGCCGAACATCTTGGAATATGCGACGATTCCTCTCCAACCAGATATGCCAAAGCATGAAAGATGGGCCAGCAATCCAAGCAGCATGGAGAGAAGAAGACTTGGAGGGAATACTACCCAAGCGGGCCCAGAACTCAGGCAAAGAGGAAGCATGCCGACAAGAGAAACCCCAAGCGCTCCACCAAAGGTGCCATATCTGAGTAGAATAGGAGCAATGGAAGAACAGATGGGAGACTTTAAACAAAATATGCATTTTTATTGCTATGATTTTTTAAAAATTTGTACATGTTAAAATAAATCATTATCTAAATTTGATTTGTTGAATTTTCCAGTCTCACAAAACTTCTATGTATTAATATCAAGGCATAATATATATAAAAACAAGAGCTCTGTTGGAGCTAGAGTCCCTGCCTCTTGGTTAGATAAACAAATACTAAGCCATCTTGGTTAGATAGACAAATACTAAGCTATCGATTTGAACTAATTTCCAACAAATAATTGTTGAAGGTCATTTTTGACATAAATTCGTAAACTAAAATGGTAAACATTCATTAACATAGAACCATCCTAAGTTCATTATATTAGTCAAATGATTGTCAAAACAATTTGAATTTTTGACTCATCTAATAAGAGTTCCTATGAGGTTCTTTTTATTAAATAGTCAACAAATGAAGCCTTAGATTGAAATTATAGACAAGTAATCTTGTAATGATTTTAAAATCTACCAAAATAATTTAATTAAATTTGCATCTTAAATTCTTTTTTGAAAAAGAAATTTAACATATACTTAAATATAAATTACAAATTATAAAATTTCTAATTTTTATAATATTAATTCTCAAAATACTTAAAAATTTATATAAATAATTATATAAATAAAATAAATATAAAACTAAAGCAATCAAAGAAAAATAATAATAAAATTAAATTGCTCGAAAGAAAAATGTAGACATTAATGCAAGCAAACAAATAAGATCCTCTCACAATTTGCTGACTATCAGTAAATAAAACATAATTAGATGATATCAAAATCATTAATAGAATTTGCATATGTTCTATGGTAGCTCTAATAGATAATTTATTTAAGGAAACTTTCGATAAGTGTTTTCCAGTGAGTGGGATTAAGAGCAAATGAAAGGGATTAAAGACAAGTTCCCTTTTTATCACCGCAAGATCCGATGAGGGAGCAAGTTAAGCGACCGTGACAATCATTCCGGTGCAGGTGTCAATGCCATAGTGTATAATATCCTAATTAATTAACATTTCATTTTAGCAATCTATTGCAACTATCTGTAAATTTCTGCATCTTCTATATCTGCAATCATAATATGAGGTGGAAAGTTAGACATATTGGTGTCCATCTCTTAGTTCATTATGATCTATGACCAACTATAGATAATATTAAGATTTTCAACTATGGATATTCTCCCTATTAAAAAACCAAAACCAAAATAAATAATAATAATATAAGAACTAAAATACATACCGAACAACCAAACAAAACCTTTAGAGTAGTTTAAATGGCTACATAAGCTCTGCCATATCGTCCTCTTACTCAAATTGTTCAATCATTATACATTTATAGAACAATGACGAACACTAATTGCTGCAAGGAAGTTCAAACAAAAATAGAACCTTCATATTGACGAAATTACAAATAAAACTTGCAAAAATTTGAGTCTCAAATGTTGGGATAACTTTCATAGCCTATTGCAAGCGAGTAATCGATTTATTGGCTGTAGACAAAGCTACCAGATCTACCACAGAGAACGAACTCAAATTGAATATTCAACTTATGTTTTGGTAACTGAATCGATTTAGACTATAAAGATGACAAAGATAGAGATTATAAAAAGAAAAAAAAAACCTAAATGGTAAAGATCTCAATAACATTGACTTTTGCATGTAACAGACAGAGTGTTGTGAAAGGCCACAATAGAGGAAGGTTTTAAAATAATAAAGGGTTCAAAAATAATAGTTTACATATATGTTTTAATATATAGACATGTTTAGTTAATCCATATTTTCCCATTTTATCACTGCTTTAATTCCAATTCTCGCAGCATGGCATAATCTAATAATGCACATATCAATTTTATCATCTTTTACCCAAAAAAAATAATAATTTAAAATGCTACAACAGTTAATCCAACCATCTCTCACTTCTTAGAGTTCACTCCTCAATTGATGTTTAGTTGGACCAAACTTGTACAAGCCCTCTTTTATTGCTTGCGTAAATCTCATTTCTTTGCTCATCATAGAACAAAGAAGTAATGCCTTGAAGAGGATTATTGACACCAATCTTAGCACATCGAATTCCAGTTAGAATGTTCAAAATGGTTATGCAGCAATGTACTTTACAGTAAGAGAGAAGCAACTCTTCATCATGAGTCAAATGATCAACTAAAGAAGTACAAAAGTTTGTGTAAGATTTAACCAGCTTACCTTTCAAATTCCACACAAAAATGAAAGAATTGATTAATATCATTTCTGCACAACCCAAGAAGAACCTGTTAGCTAATAACCTATCACAAGAGAAGAATAATGGAGAAAGAAGAAAAGTTGCTCTCAAATGTGAAAAATGCATAAGAGATAATAAAAAAAGTACAAGGCTCAACCTTATAAAGGTGAGGTAGAAACCCTAAACTAAAAAGCTAGGTTGCACATTATTAATTAATAATGCACCTAAATGAAGCTTAAGTAACTAGAGTAATAGAAACTTATATAATTAAATCAATATGATTTAATTAATAAGTATAAATGAAAAAATACTCTAATACCCCCCCTTAAGCTGAAAGCAAGGAGTAAGCTTACCTAGCAAAGAAAAGCTATGAAAGAAAAAAACAAGTGGGTCCCGGCAACAAGGCCTGATCAGGTACCCAATACAGGAAATCTCTATAAACTGGAGTAAAGGAGAAAACCTAGTGGAAAAAACCTCTCTCCAAAAAGAGATGAAATGACTTCAAGAGACTCTCTCAAAGCCATAAGTACAGTGCGTGACTTCAACCCCCCCCCCCCCCCCCCCCCCCGTGAGAGAGGGTCGAGGCTCCAAAGCCCCCCCAAAATGAAAGAACCCCTGGATCAATGAACAAACCACTGTGACTCCAACACAGAGGAGTGAAAGGTAGTGGACATTGTAGAGGGAACCTCGAAAGCTGAGGTGTCACTGGAAGGCCGAGCTGATGCTCAAAGGAGTAGACACAAGGATCCTAAAAGGGAATCCCCAATGTAAGTGGTATGACAGGTGTACGAACACTGTCATCAAAGAGGAGATGAATGTCCTCTATAGAATCCTCAACAACTGCACCTAGTGGCTCGATGAATGGAGCTGCACCTAGTGGCTCGATGAATGGAGCTGGAGGATTAGGCAGTGCTAAAGAAGAACCTTGTTGAACATAAAAGAGCTCAAGAGGAGGTGGAAAGCGAGTCACAATAGTAGTCTCAGGAACCACACAGAGGTTCAAGAAATCGGATTGTACCACATGATGCTCTCTCAAAGGAGGAGAGAACTGTGCTCTGGCAAAGGTGGAACAAAGTGTGAAAAGGAGTAGAGACGGGTAGAAAGATCAACTATCCCTGTAGCAACAATACCTCCTGTCATACTATCCCGGATGAAAACTGAATCTGGAGTGAATTCAACTGTCTTCCCGGACCCACTGTGAGAAATTTGATAAACTGAGAGAAGGTTTGCAGATAGAGATGGAACATACAAAACATCATTGAATGTGCCATCCTGAATGCATACAGTGCCTTTTCCGTAGACTATCATAACAATGTTATTCCCAATGATAATATGGGGAATAGGAGAAGCTTCAAAAGGAGAGAATATTTCTCAAGAAGATGCCATATGGTGAGAAGCACCTAAATCCAGTATCCAAGGGACCTGTGAAGGGGATGTGAAAGAAGCCCGTAATGCATGACCCTTTCCAAGATCTTGTCCAGCTGTAGGATTGATAGAAGAAGACTAATAAGAAGACCCCTGTGAGCCAGAAGAGGATGGAGAGGAAAGATTGCTCTTCTGAAGAAGAGCTTACAAATCTGCTATTTGTTTCTTGTAACCATCAAACTTCTTCTGATAGAAAAGTGACTCATCATGTGTTCCCTTTTGACAATAGGAACATGTAGGTCTTTCATTCTTTTGTTTCTCCTTCTTAGAAGAAGATGGTGGGTTAGTAGATTGTTGAGAAGAGGAATCTGATATCTGCTTCGGCTTCTATGTGCTCTGAGGTGGCTTGGCAAGCAATGCCTATGACTGTGAACCTATAAGAGAATCCATCTGAGTGAGCTTTGATTGCTCACAAGTCAACCGATCAAAAAAGGTCTCGAAAGAGGGCATAACATGTCGTGCACCTAGAGCATCCATAGTGGAGTAGAAGGTAGAAGTGAAAATATGATAAGGTCCTCAAAGCTTGGACAGTATCAAGAAGATACACTCATTATCAGATTTTGTCTTTCCAGCAACCTGTAACATAGATTGAAGAGATTTGAATTTCATCAAGAAATCCTCAATGCTGGTAAATGATTCAGGAATCAAGGATGTAAATTCTGCATCTATCTGTAGAATTTTGAATTGATTCATTGTGCCAAATAAGGTTGAAAACTTGTCCCACATAGCCTTGGGTGTATTCAAACCATCCAGGTGAAACAGTAACCCATCTGAAATATTCATTGCAATGAGACCCATTGCCTCATCCATTTTATTATGCTGCATAAGAAGCTCATAAGGCCTTTGTAGAACTGGCTGAGCCGCATCGAGACATGACCATAACCCCTTGGCCATAAGCAATCTAGTCATTTGTCCTTTCCAAGTATGGTAGTTGTGTGGTGTAAGGCAAGTGACATAAGAGTCCGCCATTGAGAGAAGAAGACAGAAGTAGAAGGGTCTTATTCTGAATTAAAGTACAGAAAAGAAAATGCACCCCCCACAATAGATAATGAAATCCCTCAAATACCAAAGAAAACAACTATAGGAAGCATAAAAACTGAGAAAGGAACCTGGATTGCGGATGCAGAGAAGAGGGAAACATAAGCCTCTACTTCAATGATAAAATTGGAAGCCCAAATGAACTCCAAATCAAATAAAACTAGCACCAATGTCTCCGTCTTCGAACCAGCTTTTCAGCACTTCTTTTGGATCTCAAAAAGACCTCCGTATGCCCAAGTTATCGCCAAAAAACCAACTGTAGGTCCAAAAAAGGAGCTCTCTAGAAAATTACAAACCTAGGAATAAATTTGACGGCCGTACGATTGTCATATGACATTTTGATGATGTCATCGATGATAGTGCGCTGATGTGGTGGTTGACTGGGCACTGACATCACTACTGACTGTACGTTGATGTGGAGCTTGACTGGACACTGATGTCACTGCTGATTGTGCGCTGATGTGGCACCTCGAAATGCGTACCAAAAAATGCAAATTTTTTTGCATGTGCCAAAAACCAAAAATTTTGCCAAATTTGGGGGATCTCCAAAAATCATGGTAAAAATAGCGGAACTCATAAAATCACGCCAAAAATGGCGGATGCATTTAAAAAGGTTTGATTTAAAAAATGCCACAAATGGCAATCTGAAATGACGCGTGCAGGTGTACAGGCGTACCCTACTGATGCGTTGCAGGAGTACAGGAGTACCCTGCATACCTTGCGTACAAGGCCTGTATAGGCGTACCAGGCCTGCAGGCGTACCTCCAATGTCAAATCAACTTTTTCAAAAGTTGATAAAAAAACTTTTCCAACATGCAACTTTAAAAAGTTGCAATAAAATTTAATTTCGACTTTTCCAAAAGATATAAAATTATTTTTTTTTGCAAATTTTTTTTGAAATAATAAAAAATGTTTGCACGTTTTTCAAAAAAAAATTTACCTCAGAAAACGTGTTAATAGTCAAATTTTTTCCAAATTGCTCTAGTAATCAAAATAGGTCAAATTTTATATCAAAATTCTCTGGATCGATCCTCTGAATCCATTGGTGAGGTCTATTTTGGCTCAAGAGGCCTCCTACAAAAGTGTATCCCTAGATCCAACCCAAAAAACTTCTGAAAGATCAAATCCTTGAAGCTCCAGAAAATTCTTCAAATCAAGAACAAGCAGCCACAGATCTGAGCTCTGATACCATGAAAGAATTGATTAATATCAATTCTGCACAACCCAAGAAGAACCTGTTAGCTAATAACCTGTCACAAGAGAAGAATAATGGAGAAAGAAGAAAAGTTGCTCTCAAATGTGAAAAATGCATAAGAGATAAAAAAGAAGAAGTACAAGGCTCAACCTTATAAAGGTGAGATAGAAACCCTAAACTAAAAAGCTAGGTTGTACATTATTAATTAATAATTAATTAATAGTGCACCTAAATGAAGCTTAAGTAACTAGAGCAATAGAAACTTATATAATTAAATCAATATGATTTAATTAATAAGTATAAATGAAAAAATACTCTAATAAAAAACACTCTCACCTTGAATCTCCAAGAATAATTGTTTCCGATGCAAACAAATACATCTTGCTCAATTGTTGAACCTTTCCTCGCCCAATTTAGTTATCTTTCAATAAATGGAACGCTCAAAATAGCATGGGCTGTCACGGCAGGGTGAAGACATTGTTGGCGAGGGCACAAATTGTGCACAACTCCTAAGAACATGCTTGGAATTTATGTTTTCTAATGCAAGGTAGGGTTGTGCAAGAAATGAGAATTGTAGAGTTCAAAAACAAAGCAAATGAAGTATACGATACCTTCAAAGTTTGGCATATTGTATCTGAAAACTATCCAAAAATAAAAAGTGAAAAATCAATAATCTAAGCTATCCAAAAACATAAACCCTTTTTTTCCATGAAAGCTACACAACTTGTTATGGTATCTACAAAAAGATTAGGACTGCCATGCCTCACTCAGTTTTTAACATGATAAGGATAACCTATTATCAAATTAGCAGAAGCATTAATCTCTGCACAAAATTTAGCGTTAATCTCAGAAAGTAGGTCACTGAAAATAAGTATCCTGGGAAAGCAAGAAAAATATATTATTCACACTATGGGGTTACTTGGAAAACCAAAAACTTAAATGGAAAGCACAATGCAAAAATAAATTTTACACAGTTTTTCAGAGAGGGTGGAATATAAAATGAAATTGTAAACTCTTACACAGTTCAACAAATACAGTTATATGCCCTCTTTAATAATTACAGTTCAAACATTGAAGAAACTAACTCCATCATGATTTTTATAATTTATTTTGGTAATAGACTCGCAAATTTTGGGGAATGGCCAATATGGCGGTTGCATGATACACCACTGAGTGTCAAAAATTAAAATGCGTGTCCTTTTTCATTTAGTCCCGTTTGGCTGCAGGAATAGGAATAACTATTTTGGAATACTTAATCTGGAATAGAAAATGGGGGTGCATATTCCTATTCTCTATTTAGTTTAGCTAGAATTTGATGGGAATTTGCGGACCCAAAAATTTATGTTTTCTAAGATAAATAAAACTGGAATAGGAATGCGTATTCCAATTCCACCTATTTGGGTGGAATTGCAAAACCTCATTTTTGGACCAAAATTGGAATATGTATTCCTATTTTATTTTGTATTCCAATTCCGATTTGGTGCATCCAAATGAAGAATTCAAAATTTTAAGAATTTAGATATGCCTATTCCACTTGTATTCCCATTGCCAAACGCTCGCCCTTATAAGACATCTTACTTTTAATAGATGGCTAATAATATTAATGGATTTAAAAAAAAAAAAATTCTTTAAAACCACTACCAAAATTTGCCATAGCCAATTGAAAAATAGCTTAAAATATTGAAAAAAAATATATTTTCAGAATAAACATTTAACATTCATTAATGTTTTTAGATTTTTCTAAAAAAAGTAATAGTATAAATTTAGTCAAAACTACGCTCTCGACTAACAAATATAATAGTTTATTCATAGAATTTTTGTATTCATTTGAATACAATATTTACTAAATTTATATTAATTCTTTTGAAATTAGATAACTACTTATTTTATATTTTTAGATATGCTAGTAATTATGTTCATTAGACTAGTATAAGAGACGTACGTATATATATTATTCGAAAACTATATTGTTAAATAGGGTTTTACCTACTATAGGCATTTTAAATGTACAACCCTTGGCCTAGATGAAGAAGGTAGTTAAAGCAGTATGTGCTCGGGGTGAAAGAGGCTCGAACTCTCGACCTCACCCCTGGTATGTTACGATGTTTATTTCACGGTTAAAGAAGGCGGGCATGGTACCTGATGTAAAAGAATAGGTTAATAGAAGCCTCAGCTGATATCAACTCGAGTGTCAGAGCCAGGTTTCGATCCTAGGACTTGTGGGTTATGGGCCCACCACGCTTCCGCTGCGCCACTCTGATGTGCTGATTTGATACAGAAATGACAGAATATTGTGTGGAAGTGAAGAGAGCATGATCTGTTTAGTTAAAAAATTAATATTGAACAAAGAAAGAAATGGCAAGCAATAAATATTGTCTGTGCCCAGGTTCGAACTGGGTACCTTACTGTATGAGTCTAACGGTAAAACTGACTACAATCAGGTGAAAATGCTAGTAGACAATAAATCTGAGCCAATGGGCAGTCCTCAGGTCACTTGTCTTACAAACCGCATGTAGTGATCTGTAAACAAAATACATTACCTTCCAAGCAATTGACCCGGGCTCGACTCCATAGACGCATCATTCCGAACTTTCGCCTTGGAAAGCTTTATTAGTTGCTTCAAATCATAACTAATTTATATTTATGTCGTATATTCGTTTAGATTAACCTGTGAATCGCAAAAAGAGGGGTGAAAATTTATTAAGACAGAAAGGAATACAACAAGGAGAGCTCAACAAGGAGCTCGATCCTGAGCAACAAGATCATCAAATTCTTGCACCATCTCAAAGGACAATTGCCTCCTATCCCTAATATTCCAACCCGGATCATGACTAGATGCCCATTTGGCTAAACAATCAGCAGTTCTATTCCATTCACGAGGAATATATGTGAACCTAATGAACTAAAAAGAGGAAGAGAAGAAAATAATCTGCTTAACAACAGTGGCCAGCTGCCAACTAACATCCTCAAGCTCTTGCGAAGAAAGCATGTTCACCACCACCTAGGAATCAGACTCACAGATAATCTTACTCCATCCTTGCAAGCAACACTGTTCCACAGCATATAAAATAGCCTAAGCTTCCATGAGATTGTTAGTATAATCACCCTTATGAACTAAGAAGAAAAATTTAACATCCCCATAACTACAACGAGCCACTCCGCCAATACCAGCCGGACCAAGATTCCCACGGGAAGAACCATCAGTGTTAATTTTTAGAATTCCACAGGGAGGAGGAGTCCAGTGCCCATCCCGGTTAACCCGACCCTTCCTCTGATGGTGAAGCTACCTGGACATAGAAGGAAACCTATGAGCTACAGCCCCATCCTGTAGATGAAAATTGAGGCGATTATAGGTAGCAAGATCAACCGGATCCATACCCCCATCAAACTCACACTTCACAAGAATAGTTTCTTGAAGAGAATGTGATATTTTCCACCAAAGATGCAAAACACCAAGCTGAACATCTTGGAATATGCGACGATTCCTCTCCAACCAGATATGCCAAAGCATAAAAGATGGGCCAGCAATCCAAGCAGCATGGAGAAAAGAAGACTTGGAGGGAGCAATACCCAAGCGGGCCCAGAACTCAGGCAAAGAGGAAGCATGCCGACAAGAGCAACCCCAAGCACTCCACCAAAGGTGCCATATTTGAGTAGAATAGGAGCAATGGAAGAACAGATGGGAGACAGACTCCTCTCCATTACCACAAAAAACACAATAAGAAGGGCCTTGAAATCCACGTTTACAAAGATTATCCCAGGTAAGACAATGGTTGTGAGCCACTAGCCACATGAAAAAATTGCACTTGGACCAAGAAACTTTATTCCAAACTTGCTTCCACCAAGGGACCTCAGCATCCCCAAATAATTTTCTAGTTATCTCTTGATACCCAGCAGAGACATGATATTTACCAGACAAGGTACTGCCCCAAGCCAAAACATCTGGACCAAGCAAAGAACAACACTCTCTAGAGGCCAAAATTTGAGAAAGCTCCTGACGATCCATGTCTGTACCTCCAGGAGGCCAATTAGAAGAATGCTTCCATCTGTAACCAACAACAGGTCCCAATTGATAAGGAGTCTTGTAATGAGCCACTTTATCCCATCCAGCGGCAATAAAAGAGTCACAAAGAGGCTGAAGATGAGGGTATATGGATAAAATGGAAGGGAATCCATCCCAAGCATCAGACCAAAACAAAGCTTGAGAACCTCCTTTACATATCCAAAACAGACCCCTCTTTACCAACATCGCACCTGTCTTCAAAGTATGCCAAACCATTGAGCCACGACCTTCAAGAGGAAGTGCAGAAACAGAGCAAGGATCAGCACCATGAAAATATTTATGAGTGATAATACGAGCCCAAAGTTGATGTTGTCCAGAGCACCATCGCCAATAAAGTTTAGCAGCCAAAGCTTGACTACTCAATAGAGCAGATCGAAGACCAAGACCACCCTCCTTTTTAGGCCTACAAACAGTTGCCCAATTAACCAAGCTCCATTTAGTACTACACAAATTACCACTCCAAAGGAATTTCCGAGAAAGAGCATCAAACTCCTTGATAAATTAAATAGGTGCAGCGTGAACCATGCTTCGATAAGTAGGAAGAGCTTGGATAACAGCTTGAAGAAGAGTAACCCGGGCAGCAGTAGAAAGCCATCTATGAGTCCAATGATTTACCTTATCCTGAAGCTTGGTAATCAAATTTTGCCAGAAGAGACGTGGCTGCCTGGAAACAGCAATAGGAATGCCAAGATAAGTCAAAGGAAGTGATCCTATTTGAAACCGTAGGATACCAACAATCCTGTGCTGAATAGAATCAGGAGTGTTAAAAAAGTAAATGGAAGATTTGTGCTCATTAACTTTCTGGCCTGAAGCTACCAAATAAACATCCAAAGCATGTCGAAAGGCTTCAGCTTCCTTGATCCTAGCAAGACCAACAAGAGCAGAATCATCAACAAATTGAAGATGGGAAAGAGAAGGTAAGCCATTACCCCACCGCCAGCCTTGAATAGAATTCTTGGACACCTGATGCTTAATGAATCTGCCCAAGCCTTCAGCCATGATGATGAATAGATATGGGGAGAGAGGGTCACCCTGGCGAAGACCTCTAGAAGCACCAAATAGTTGAGAAGGTTGACCATTAATAAGAACAAAAAAAGAGGCAGAAGTAACACAACTCATAATCCAACTCACCCAGTCAGAGCTAAATCCAAAAGAAAGAAGAATACTCCTTAGGAACCTCCATTTAACTCTATCGTAAGCCTTAGCCATATCTAGCTTAACAAACATGGCTCTCTCCCTTGAAGTAGCCATAGAGTGAATAGCCTCAGTAGCAATAATGACCCCATTCAAAATTTGTCTGCCAGCAACAAAACCACCTTGTTCTTCTGAGATAATAATGGGAAGCCACCTTTTCAATCTCTCAGCAATCAACTTAGTAATAACTTTGTAAACCACATTACATAAGGCAATTGGTCTAAAAAACTCCAATTGATTAGCACCCTCTCTCTTAGGAATAAGAGTCAAGAATGTAGAGTTCAAAGCTCGAAGCATCTGCTTGCTAGCATAGGATTCTTTAACCACCTCCAACAAATCATGATTAATGATGTCCCAAAATTCCTGAAAGAATTCAACTGGAAAGCCATCAGGACCAGGAGCCTTCCCCTTAGGCATGCCAAAGACCACCTCCTCCAGCTCTTCCAAAGAAATAGGACACATCAGATAATCATTCATTTCCTGAGTGATAAGGGAAGGAATAGAGGACAAAATAAAATTTTCTTCATTGTCAGCAGGAGGAGAGTCCTCAGAGAAGAGGGTAGAGAAGTACCAAATAGCCTCCTAGAACAAAGCTGGCAAGGAATTCAGTTGGATACCTTGAGAATTAACCCGTGATAGAAGTTTTACTATATATATATATATATATATATATATATATATATATATATATATATATATATATATATATATATATATATATATATATATATATATATAGAGAGAGAGAGAGAGAGAGAGAGAGAGAGAGAGAGAGAGAGAGAGAGAGAGAGAGAGAGAATTCTTTACTATATTTATGTCGGTGTTAAGTTGGTTTAGATTAAACTATGATAGAAGTTTTAAAAAATATGTATATATTTTCAAAATTTAATATAATTATAATACTTTCTGTAAGTGGTCTCCAATCTAAAGGTTGCAAAAGGGTTTTTCAGTGTGATAATGTCACAAAGAGGGGATCCATGAGGTTTTGTATTTGTGGCCTCGCCTAGTTAGGGCATGAATGCACAATGCAAATGTGAATAATATGGACCCATGAGCACAATAGGCCACCAAGGGCTCAAAACCTATGAGTACACTAACATAGTGAGGATTTGAAGCACACGATACCTAACATGAACACCAATGACGTAAATGCGAAGGTTCAAACTTCTTAGCACATTGGATCAACCACAAATGAGGGGCATCGATGAAAAATGAGGGACCTCATCTCCAACATGAGTGCACAATGTGAACATAAATAGTCTAGAGCCATGAGAGCAATAGCTTAGTAGGAGTACCAAGAGCACAAGGTACATAACATGAAGACCAACAAAATCAATGGAAAGGTTCAAGCCCACGAGCACATTGGCTCAACAAGGGCACAAATTCTACAATCACAATAGTTCGAGAAAGATTTGAACCTTGGTGGCAATAACAAGAATGACATGACTCAACCAAACATTAAAGGATGAATCCCAATTCTATTATTATTATTAATTTCCATGAATTTACATTAAATTGGTCATTATTTCCTTTTTGTTATTCATACGTGTCATTTCATTTTTGCACCTCCCTTCATTGACATGTATATCAAATGGCGATGTTTTCTTGTGTAAGAATATTGTACACAACCTACAACTAACATTGGATGATTTTCAAGTGCACAAACTTTTTCGTTAGACAATGTTTCTGGGAATTCTTGTTCCTAAGGTCTCAAGGAAAATTGATAGGTGAAACCATTTTTTAATACCTTTTTGCAACGACTCATTCTCATTAGTGAATGCAAATGTAACTTACAATATGTTTAAGGTTTCTTGACATAATACAACTTGGCCACTATTTGTACTCAAATTTTGATTTGTGGGTTCTTCTGAATCTTTGGCAAAATTTTCAAGTGTGGAATGTAAGATTATATAGTAAGTTTTTCTTATTTCTTATAAATTAAAATATCTAATTATTGTCTACTAGTGGAAAATGAGCACAAATCATGTAGTAAAAGATAGTTTTATCTTAATTTAATTTGTCTTATTTGGTTTCCATGTTGTGTGTGTGGCTTTATCACAATTGATTTGTGTAGTGCATTGGATGTAGCTTGACATGTCTATTAACATCTTCAATGTATTCCCTCTCAAACCTATCAAGTAGATCTTACCCAAATATGTTTTAAAATTTATGGTATTAACGGGATAGAAACAAAGGTTTAAATTTATCAACTTCTTGATATTAGTAGATCCAACCTAGAAACAATAGTAAATTAAGCCTAATGGACTATAGAACCCAACAAATTTATGTTTGATTGCTAAATGGTATTCCATGTCATGTAGATCAATGAGCCTTAGATAACATTAGTTAGACAAAATATTGTTTTTTTTTTTTAAAGAGGGGTAAATGTTTTTGACTTGGAGCTATGAACCAGTGAGGCCACAAACAGGGGACCTAATCCCCATGAGATTTGAACCTTGATGGCAAGGATAACAACGCAACAACTTAACCATCACAACATGCCACTATTGGCAAAAATATTGTAATCCCTACTATGAAAAGCACTTTCATTTGATAGAGATTCTTTTATTCATACAATTTTTATCTCATTTCATGTCCTCTCCTCTCCACAACAAGTGAAAACTATAATAAGTTATATCAATGTTTTTTATTAAGTTTGATTACTCTCTCAAATAGCTTCTCAACCATCCCTTTTCACTTTAGTAAAATTAATAAGTTTAAATGAACAAACAGCTTTTTTTTTTTGGCACAAAATAAGTTCAAACATCTTGAGTTGGTATTTACCCAACCTTCAATGGAGAGTCCAAAACCAAATTTAGTCATACTTCATTCTATCCAATGAATATAGAAAAGTGGTTATGGAGCTAGTTAACCTTACCGTCATTATTAAAATGTGCACTCACTTCTTGTAACTTCTAAGGAGTAGAGATAACCATGGAGAAAAGATGAACCAATTCTAAATTAAATGTACCTATGAGCTCTACTTGTCCCAAGCCTACAATTTGAGCATTGTTTCCATTCCAAATGGAAATGCAGGATCAACAATTTAATATGGTTAAAGCCTAGTTTTTCTTTTGGCATTCTAAGGATAATATGTATGTGTGCCATTGCAAAAGGTTTCTAGGTGATTTCTTCACCACATATATCCCGTAGGAAAGAATTTGGTTCTTGTTCATTAATGCTTCCAGACTTCTAAATTCCACGAAGAGTGTAGCTATCAAGCATATGTTCTAATACTCTAAACTTGCAAGCTATATTTGGATTATCATGCACCAACATTCTAACATATTTTGTTGTAAAATCTATTAGAAATAATATCCTATTATGTTTAACTATATCAGACAATATGACAAACTTGACTAAGATATTTAATCATTAGTTGTTTTTCAAAGCAAATATGCATTTTTAACCATCACTACTTTCTTCATAGAGTTGTTATTTAGAAACTTAAAATGATTCCTTAGAGGAAAAATCCTTGTTCTCTCTTCAAGGATCTCTAAAGGTAAATAATATGTTATTTTAGAAGGCTATAAGAATATAGATCTAGGTTGCGTAATAAAGGTCTCATTAAGATTTTCAGAATGTCCAATGTTGTTTACCTTTCCTCTATGGAAGTCACATTCAATAATGAAGCCAAAGTCATGAGGCTAACATCCAATATAACCTAGATAGCATAAAAAAAGTTCTAATTAAGAGGTGGGGAATGTCTAATGTTGTTTTGCATTCTTCTATGGAAGCCACAAATGAAGGCAAACTGAATGGGGCTAACATTTAATACATTAGAACAATACATCTTATAATGAAATTCATTCTCTTCAACCTTTGAGTTGAGAACATGTCTCTTAGCTTTTAGGAATTATTACTAGTTAGTTTGTATTAAACAGGTTAATTTGATAATAATTAATTTCTTGCTGACGTCGCTTAACCATTGAGCTTGTTTGTCCTCCATGGGTACAAACTACCAACTTTATTTAGCTAGAAAAATGATCCAACCATACAAATATCAAAATAAGTATGAAATATAAATGTATATACAAGATAGCATATGTACTTGCCCAATAGTTTTAGCATGTGGCTCATCCATTTATGTAAATATAATAATGAGCAAAGAAATTGAATCAAAGAAGAAGAAACACACAATAACACAGATTTATCGTGGTTTGGCCAAACTTGCCTACATCCACACTCCAACAAAGAATTACTTGTATTAATTAACCGATGCATTACATGGGCTGCACACAACCATTATATAGAACTCAACAAATACAAAGAGTCTAGAGGGAGAACAAAAAGACATATGACCGTTGGGCTTCATATCCCAACAATTTATACATTCCAATAGGCCAAAAATTGTTGAACTAATCATGACATTATCAAGGCACTTAATGATTGATTTGGTTGTCTTTATACAAGATGGCATATCCAAATGCCCAATGGATTTTATCATGTAGTTCATCCATTTATACATCCCAATATGTCAAAAATAGTTAAACCAATTATGACATTATTGAGTTACTTAGTGCTAGATTTCCTTGTCTTTTTTAAGCCTTCCATTGGCCTTGAGGAGGTGCAAATGCTTAACAATTTGAGCCATATACTCATCTTGAGATCCTCCAACCTTCAATATTTTGTCTTTGAACATTTGACCAATTTCCCTTGCCTTAGCCCGAATATCTTTCCCTTCATCCCCCATAACCATCCTCACAGCTTTAGAAATCTCCTCTCTTTCAAAAGCCCCATCCTTTCCTCGCCCAACTTCAACACCTGCCTTTAATTCCTCTACAACCAACCTTGCATTATGACACTGATCAAAGTACATAGGCGAAGCTACAAAAGCCAAACCGTTGCTCATTCCTTCCATGAAAGAGTTCCACCCACAATGAGTCATAAAGCCCCCAACGTTAGGATGGGCTAGTACCTCCCGCTGTGGAACCCATCCTCTAACAACGACACCCCTCTTTCCAACCCTCTCTGCAAAGCCCTCCGGGAGCCAAAATGAATCCCCATGAAGGGCCCACAAGAAGGGCTGCCAGCTGGCTTCCAATCCGAATGCCACCTCAGCAACCTGTTCCCTGCTTAGTAAGGACTGGCTCCCAAACGACACGTAGATAACAGAGCCCACAGACTGTTCCTCCAGCCACGTCATGCAATCCGAGTCAGCTTTTCTTTCCGACACGGCCACTGACAAAAGAGGGCCAAGAGGAACAACTGGTTTTCCAACCACCTTTCCAAAATACTCAACATACTTGCCCTCCAGCTCAGCGCACGTTTTGACAGCCACAACATCACAGCCGTTGATGCCACGCAAGCCGCGCTCGGGAAAACTGATAGCACCCGCTTCGTTAGCCCCGTGAACAAATAAAGCCCCCGCCGCTTCATACAGCCTCAATGTGACCGACCGCGAGGGGTAGTCCTTCGGCTCTTCCACCAGATCCTCCGCCTTAAGTTCGATCCCGAACCGCCGCCAAACGGGATGCATACCCCAGCTGATAAAAGCGGCGCCAAATGTAGAGAAAGCGATAGAAGCTGCGCCAAATTTAGCGGCAGATCTACCCGCCCACCATTGCACAAAGTCGAATATGACGCAGTCCGGACAAATCTCCGCCAAAAGCTTTTGAAAAGGGGCTTCCAATCCATCCACTGCTTTGCTAAAGAGAGGGAGCAAATGCATCGGAAGATCTGCGGTGCTCTCTATCTCTGGCGGAAGCCCGGCTACTTTTGGCAGAGGTAGCTCCAGCAGCTGAATGCTTTGGATCTGGCGGCTTTCAAAGAGGGGTTTGATCCTCGCTATATTTAGCGGTGTAGAAAAGAATGAAACTTTGATGCCCTGCTGAACGAGCCTGATGGAGAGCTCGGCGTAAGCCGAGATGTGACCGTGAGCTAACCAGGGGAACATTAGGACGTGCAGCGGTTCATCGCCGCTATTTTGAAAACCCTTCTCCTCCATTGCGTGCTAAATGAGTAGAACAAATTACAGGAAATGTAATATCGAGATTGTAAGGGGCAGAAATTAATAGAGCAAAACCGTACCTTCTGGTCAGCGCCATGTAAGTCTACCGGGACTCTGCCTTCGCTAGGTTTGTTGGGTTGTTTAAATTTGGTTAAGATATTGAATTTTCAATTCAGCTAAACCATAAAGCAACCTATTACATCGTCTTCTTGTTTTAATGCATTTGTAAATTTGTATCAAATAAGGACCACGGGTAGAATAGTAGATGTAGAGGGAATTGTGTTTGGTGGATAGTGGATAAGAGTAACCTAGTGGGAAAGGGCTATATAGTCTCTTGAATGCACTAGTGTACAAGTTATGGCGTATGAGGGTGCACCATAGGGTTGGAAAATAACTATATTCCAGAGTGTGGTTATCTTGTTTTATGGTGTGGTTTAGTTGGGTGTATGTGATTCATTGTGATTGTTGATTATATAATATGATTGTTTAATATATTTTAAAAGAATTTAAAATGTCATGTTTGTGAATAGATAATGAGGTGAAGCAATGATATTGTTATGTGTTACTTGTAGTCAACTAGTAATAATGCTATGCCTTAGTTGTAATCTAGTGGTAATGTTTTTACAGGTCACTTATAGCAAAGGATTAATATCGCTATTGGTCACTTGCAATTGAGTAGTGGTATTTCTATAGGTCACTTCTACCTATGGTAACAATTCTCTAGGTCACTTGTAGCTAAGGGGTAGTGATAATAAGGGCTAGGTGGTGGATGGTGTAGTTGTTTCAATGGAGCATGAGATGTTGAGATTGGGTGTGTCATACACCTTGCAAATTCTTATGTTCAAATAATTTCGATCCTTATACGGGCTAGCGGGTGTTTTTTGTAAGGTGGAATGTCTGTAATGTTTGTAAGATGTAAGCATGCCAAATTTCATCATTGTATATATGAGCATCTTATAATAGATAATATGTGAGAGTTACTTATGGTAGATTCTATGATACAATTTAGAGCATGAAATCTTGTGTGTGATAAAATGAACCATAAATTTTAAGTAACATATGATGCATCACATAAAAGATTTGAATAGCGATATTGAAATCAAAGTAAGGTGAGAACCATGAGAATTCTTGCCACAATATTTTGTAGCCTTTTTTTGTGCCCATTATGATACATTTTGATAGCTTTCTAGATTTCCTTGAGTTTCTATATGGAGGACTTGAAATAAAGATATAATAGAGACTTTAATGTTGGTTTAAATGTTATTAAATATTTTCTAGAGTGGGGCATTTTTCTTCATGTAGCAAGGCATTGAGTTTGATATTATATTAATTTTTTTATTATTGTAAATATGTTAATATTTTGGAGGCTTAATTTTTCCTAAAAGACTTTTTCAAGGTATACCTATGTCACTTTTGTATGTTCCTATTTTTTTCATTCTTGGTCCATTTCTAATGCTCACTTTCTCACATTCATGGTTTATTTCTAAGAGTTAATTTAAATTCTATTGAAAATGATTTATATCTCATATTTACAAGTCTTCCTTTATTAGGTCAACCTATGAATTTTTTTTCTTAGATGTAGATTTCATATTTACAAAGTTTTGATTTTTGATTAGTTTTTAATAATTTCTAGGGGAAAAAACATATACTTTAGATTTTTGGGAGGGGTCCACCTACAATATTTATAAAAAAAATAAAAAAATGCATTAAAAAAATATCCTAAAATTATGGGGTAAACTACATGGTGTAATTAAAGAGAACAAATTTCCACAATCCATTATATTGTATTGATATGTTTCTGGATTCGATTGTGTTAAGATTTTTACCATCAACGTTTCGAATCACACTACGTGATCCATCATCAGGATGAAGAGCAAGAGATGCAAAAAACAATGTGATTCGAAACGTTGATGGTAAAAATCTTAACACAATCGAATCCAGAAACATATCAGTACAATACATGGTGTAAGGTAACTTCTAACCAAAGCGATTAAATAATTTAAAAAAAAAGTTAGCATTTTAGGGGGACAACACGTGACACTATGTTATGTTTTTACTGAAAAGCACCGTCACTTTGTGTGGCCCCCTTTTTTGAGGGCCTTAGACTACACCACTTTAAAAAAAAAGTAGTTTAACAAATATATTTGGAGGTCTATGACTTTTGTTTTCATCATATCTTGAAATTTTGAGTGTAACTATCTTCAAATTCTCGCCGAAGTTTAGAAATTGCTAATTTCAAAATAAAGTGGCATCTTATACCCCCTATTTGGTATCACAAATTTGTGCACTTATCGTAGAAATGGAAATGAGTTCTTCAAT
Source organism: Cupressus sempervirens (assembly GCA_028749045.1). Taxonomy (NCBI): domain Eukaryota; kingdom Viridiplantae; phylum Streptophyta; class Pinopsida; order Cupressales; family Cupressaceae; genus Cupressus; species Cupressus sempervirens. The sequence goes on along the minus strand of CM053786.1, from coordinate 131,233,123 downwards.
CTTTAATTTCATAGATCTGCTAACAATAACTAGTTTACATATTGTTGAAGAATCTTCAATGTATATCTCTATAGATTTGTCAATTATAACGTGCTTCCCTTCTAGATGGCAAGATACTTGTAGAATGGAAATGCTTTTAACTCCTACTTTTCTTTTTTTGGTTCCATATAATGACTAATACTCAAATCAAACACATCCTCCTAATTAGCTTGATTAAATTTCACATACAACTTATATGTTTACACTCATCTTGATGTGGTTTCTTGTCACTACTAATAATTTTTGCATCATACCATGCATATGTTATTGATTGTTACTATTACAACTATGCCTTTTTTTGAATTCACTAACAAAGATCACACTATTTAAAAGTATAAAAAATGCTATTTTTTTACAAGAATGAGCATTGCATTGTGTTGTATCTGTAGATCTTACTTTTAAAAACAACTCCTGTCTACTATATACTTCCTTTATTTGCAGTTTTTCATCACTGTGGAATGAATTTTGATATATATGTTATCTTTTCTATAGATTGTGATTATATATTTATACCTGAACATGCCACATCACAACTCCTTTAACTATGATCCTGCACATTATCATCCTTTGAAGTATGCATTAAATCCATGTTGAGTGAAATTAATGTTCTTCCATGATGAGGAAGAGTACAATGATTTACAACACATATTACCTTCAAGAAATCACTAGATTTGGTTGTCTTTTCCCTTTAATTTCATCAATAAAGATGGGAATTTTCTTTGCAATTTCATGAATAGAAAAGATAAGATTTCTCTCTTTTACTGACCAAGCCATTTATAATAGCTTTGCCCCTCATTTCTTATTCCTTAAACTCTGATAGAATTTTAACTAACCTTTTGATGTCTGAAAAGTTGTTACTACCAAGTAGCCTATAGATACCTTTCATTTGGAACTATAGTGGATTATTGCTCAGATATTCTGCTTTGATCTTTATGTCAACCTGTATTATGCATACCCTTATCTACATTTTCTGATCCATCTTTTGCACTGCAATGGCTTCTACCCTATTTCCTATGTAAAAATTGATACAACCTCTCCTTTTCTAGTTTTGACCTATTTATTTTCCCTTTGGTGATATTCTGTCATGTGAATTGAGACTTCCATTGATTTTAAGATAATCATTGAAACTTATGAACCTTGCTGCCTATAGCTAAATGGTTTCAAGGAAAGACACCACGTCCCTTCGACAAATTAATATTTTAGTCTTCGCTACTCCAAAGTGGAATCAAAAGGTTTCACACATGAACATGTTCCTTTAATGACTAGACAAAAAAATTTATTAATTTGCAATCAAGTGGATTTTAGAAGATTTTGTGCACAAAGGGAGCATCTCTTCAAGAATACGAGTCTTCAATTGGATCAAATTCTTAGGTAAACTAATCAGAAGGTTTCATAACCAATAATTATTGTGTCCCTTTGACGAATAATTAGTCTTCTATACCTATACTTGCACATGACAAAATTCATTAATAAAAAAATATGTGTGACTTTTGTCTCTTCTTTTCTTGCTCCTCTTTTTGCAGATTTATTTTGATGTTCCCCTTCATACTTTGAATTCATTAATGTTATTAGTAGAATTAGTGAGAAGATATCCTCCATTGCTCAGTTTATTTTAACTGGCCCCTCTCTTTACCATTTTGTAGGAATCTCTCATATGATGTGGGTCCAAGGTTCATCAACTATGCCACAACAAACCTACATTACCCTTAATAAATGACTAAGGAAGTTGACATAATTTTGGATACCATACTCAGTAAGATCACTAGAGGAAAATATTACAAATAATATCTTGTTCACTGGCAAAAAAAATCAGTTGAAGACAGTTCTTGGATTTCTCAAGTTGAGTTGGATCTTTATGATACCTCTTTGACTTTCAGAGCTTCTTGATGTGGAAATCAATCCTTATGTACCTTATGTGTCTAATGTAGGAGCATGTTGAGTTCTTTGGAAATCTTGCATCAACCACAAATATTTCTTGTTTATCATTCATGTTTGTTGTTCATGGAATAGCCTTTGCGACTCATGATTTTTTTGTCCCGTAGTTGGATTCATAATGATAACATATCATGGATCATCCTCTTATGTTTGTGGAACTTCTTTTGATCTTGCCAAAAATTTATCCTTCTCTTTTTTTGAGGTGTGCTTGTTTCTTGGCATACCGAGTAACGTGTGGTTATTTTCTTCTACGAGGTTTTTGTGATATCAAGGATTTTTGCGGCCTTGAGAATATCTTTTGGGATCATGTGTGGACTTATCTTTGTCCTTATAAATGTTCTTTTGGTTACTTGTAAGGTCATTTATTTCCCCTTTGGGGAAGGACCTATATTTTGTAATAAATTTCCTAACATGCCGACTTGTGGTCTTGTTCTCTATATAACTTGAGATCTAGGAAAAGGAAAGAGGTAATGATGTTAGATAGAAGGAAGATATTACAAACTTGGCTCTATAAGCCTGATGTACTAAGCTCATAGATTGTAATGGAATATTTATGACTACAACCAGGTAGGCCTTATGCTTGGCATGTTGTAAGAAGCTTGTCTCATCATATCTACATGTGGGATCAATATATTTCTTGTGGTTTATTCAATATTTTGTTAGCTTCCATGTGTAACTCTAGAAAGGATAGCTTGGGAGTGTCTTCTTGGCCCTATTGCCTTGCACCAATTTCTATGAGTCACTTGTACCCTCGTGGTAATTGTGCTACAAATCACTTGTAAATTTGGGGTAGTGATACTATAGGTTAATTGGTGAATGATGTAATTATTTCAATAGAGTCCTAGAGTATAGTGGATTTTAATTGGTGTCAACATGCTTATACTCTTGGTAGAAATGTTATGGATTTGTTTAGTGTCTTATTTTTATTATTGAAAGGTATGCAACACACATGAGAATGTTGGGATGGGGGGTCTATACACCTCAAAAATTCTAGTGTTCAAAATATTTTTTAGACATATCTATCAATTATTTTATCCTTTTGTCGGAAAGTGGGTGTCCCACTCTAAGGTGAAAATTTTGGTCACATATTGAATACTTTATAATGTGTGTTATAGGTAAGAGTGTCTACTATCATAATTGTATGTAAGTGTATCGTCTTAAAATGGAAGCACTTTCATGTTAAGAGTATTTAACACTTCCAGTAAGTGGTCTAGGGTCATCTCAAGCACCTTGAATGGGTCTTTGTATGGATCTAGTTATTTTCCCCCTATTATACTTCTCTCTCTCTCTCTCTAGCTTATTTTTGACAAGCTACTCTATGAAATTGAGGACTTTGACCTCTGAGTCAAGGATGGCCTTCTAAGTCAAGGTCAAACTTGACCTAGACCTAGGTCAAGGATGACCTTGACCCTGACCTAGGGCAGGGTCAACCTCATCCTTGACCCTAGGTCCCATTTTCAATTTCTAGAATTTTTGGGATCTCAGGCTTCAGAAAAATTTATTTTCTCACTTATGAGTTGGCTGTTTTGGGTTTCAAAATGGTAGACTCTTAAATTACATTTAATTTAGGTTGCTTCCTGTTAATAATGTTAACCTAATCACCTATAGGTCTGATAGTACATACCATAAATCTTCTTCTCAATATAATATATCTCTAAATTAGCATTTTATATATGACTCTAAGGGCTGACGAATTCTTAGGAAACAAGAGTATAATGTTTAACCAAACTAACAAATAGTTTGTTTTGTGTTATTAATCATGTCTTCATGAATTTTTGACTAGGAAGGGTTTGATTAGTGCTTATTTGGAAAGGGTTATGTCCCTTTAAGGGACATACCCTTTAGGAAGGATATATTAGTAGGTTGTAGATGTAAATTAAAGGACACACATTTACATCAGTCTGCTCCTCTAAGTGTTTACAGTTTGTGATTTATATCGGAGATACTCTCTCACAATAAAAGGTCGAATATTCAGTATTGGATCTACATCATAATAAGCACTAACTTCATCAATACTTAAAAATTTAGAAGATCATTATCAACAAATAAGACTGGATTAAAAGTTTGATTCAGAGACAAGGATTAAGTAGAAACTTTACATGGTGTCAGAGCCAAGTTATCAAACTAAGGGCTTTGCAAAATTCAGTCAGACTTCATATATATTTAGTAATTTTATCCTATCTTCAATGGCATACACAATCAAACCCGAGGAAAGGTTCGATGGGAAAGAACACTTTGAAGCCTGGAAACTCAGAATCATGATGATTCTTGAAGAGAACGATGTAAAACAATTTGTTGATGGAGCATCCAAACAACCCCCATTTGAACCTCACAAATCCATATGGAGCAAAGGAAATAGAAAAGCTATTCAAATCATCTTGGATGGAGTTACAAATGATATCGTACCTACGCTTACAAAACATCAAATTGCCTTTGATATGATAAATCCATTACAAAATGCATATGAAGTAAACAATGCAACTAGAGTTCTTGCACTAAAAAGGAAACTGAATTACATTTAGATAAAGAAAGGAGAATCAATAAATTCTTATTTCCTAAGAGTTGCCTGCATTAGATATGAACTATCAAGCATAGGAACCATCATTAATGACACATAATTAATGCTTATGGCTATAGATGGATTGCTAGATTCATGGGAGACATTTGCACAAGGAATAAGTGCCAGAGATCAGCTTTCGGACTTTAACAAACTCAATGATGATTGTCTTCAAGAGGAATCCAAAAAACTAAAGAAAGGAGGGAAATCACAAGTAGAAGATGAAGAACTTCACGTTCTTAATATAAACTCCTATAAGGGCAAGAAGAAGCATTTCAAGAAGAAAAAGGGAAATCAAAAGAATGGAAAGCCCAAGAAAGATCTATCTAAAATAAAGTGCTTCAAATGTGAAAAATTTGGACACTATAGATCTAATTGTCTTGAAAATTCCAAACAACAAGAAAATTGTACAAATGTCATTAGAGAAGAAGATACTTATGATCCTGAAAATTGTGTTTTGTATTCCTCTCTATCAAATGAAATTTCAAATAAAGCATGGGTGATTGATAGTGGATCTTCTAGACATATAACAAGATACAAAGAAACTCTAGATTCTTTATTAGAGAAGGTTAAAGGTGAAGTTACCATTGGTGATAACTCAGCATACCCCGTTGAAGGAATTGGAAATTGTACTTTGAAAATAAAATTAGGAAATAATCTTCTTCTTGAAGGTGTACTCTATGTACTAGGGATTAAAAGAAACCTAATCTCAATTACAACACTTAAAGATGATGGACACAATGTTGAATTCGTGGATGTCAAAGTATTAACTTGGGCTAAGAACTCTTCTATCAAGAAAGAAAAGTTAATTGGTCAAAGAAAAGGATATTTGTATGAATTAAATATAGAATCTAGTTGATCCATTCAAGCCCTAGTCCACGAAGTTACAAATAAAAATGAAATATGGCACAGAAGATTAGGGCATCTAAATTTTAAAACCTTATCAACTATGGAGAAGATGGTTACTAAATTACCCAAATTAAATAAAGACCATCCTAGTATTTGTAAAGAGTGTGCTCTGGGTAAAAGCACCAGAAGTCCCTTTCATGATAGTACTAGGAAAAAAAAAATGCGCTTGAATTAATTAATTAAGATTTATGTGGACCTATATCTGTTCCTTCTCTTGGAGGATTCTGGTATTATATCTTGTTCATATATGAGTTCTCTAGGAAAGCATGGATGTACTTTTTAAAATGTAAGTAATTAGAAGAAATCCTACAAAGATTTAAAGAATTCAATGCACTAATTGAAATTTTTTTAGGACATAAAATTAAAACCCTTAGAATTGATAACGTAGGAGAATATACCTTAGACTTGTTTAAAATGTTTTGTAAAGAATCAGGGATTAAGAGGGAGTACACTGTTCCTTATAACCTAGAGCAAAATGGGGTAGCAGAAAGAAAGAATAGGACAATTATAGAAGCTGCTAGGGCTATGAACTTTGACCAAAATCTAGAATACTATCTTTGGGTAGAAGCCTCTTGTATTACTATATATATTCAAAACAGAAGCCCTCACTCCTATCTTAAAGATAAAACCCCTAAAGAAGTATTTACTAAAGTAAAACCCAATATAAGTCATCTTAGAATTTTCGGATGTCTTGTATATATCCATGTTCCGAAAGAAAAGAGAACCAAGTTAGAACCCTCTGGGAGAAAAGGTATTTTTGTAGGGTATACTAAAACTTCTAAAGCATATAGGATTTTCATGCCTATACAAAAAACCATTGAACTTAACAGAGATGTAATCTTTGAAGAAGATCTTGCATTCAAAAGAGCCATAAGTTTTGATGAACCTTCCTCAATATCTAGTTCTAATAGGAATAGCGAATTTGGATCCTAGAGGGAGAACTTAAAAGAAATTGAAGATGAAATTCAAAATATGAACCTTGAAGAAAATTCAAAGAAAAGACCACTTTGGACCATAAAAATAGTTGAAGTGGCTCAAAAATTTGCTACACCTTCTAGAATAGTTAGAGAAAGCAAAAGACCTAAAAAGATTCTCTGGTTATACCGCAAACATGAATGGTTTATCCAAAAAAGAGCCAACCAATCCTTTTGATGCTATTAAACATATAGCTTGGAAAGAAGCTATGACAAAAGAATACAAATCTATTATGAAAAATGATGTTTGGGAAATTGTTCCAAGACCTAAAGGAAAATATGTTGTTTCTTCCAAGTGGATATTTAAATTAAAGCACGCTGCTAACGGTAGTATTGAGAAGTATAAAGCTAGATTTGTAGCTAGAGGATTTTCTCAGAAAGAAGGGATTGATTATGAAGAAACCTTTGCTCCTATTGCCATAAATACCTCTATAAGAGAGCAGTCTTAGCAAATGCTACATCAAAGGGATGGAAGGTACATTAGATGGATGTGAAAACAACATTCCTAAATGGAAAGATTTCAGAAGAAGTATATTTGGAGCAACTTGAAGGATTTGAAACTCATGATCCTAACACTTTTGTTTGCAGGCTCAAGAAAGCTCTCTATGGACTTAAACAGGCTCCTGGGGCCTGGTATGAAAGAATTGATAAGTATTTCACCAGCTTAGGATTCTCCAAGAATGAAGTTGATCCAAATTTATATTTTAAAAGAGATAAAGATGATATGGTAATTTTGATGCTGTATGTCGATGATTTTACTAATAACAGGTGATGATCATCTCATAGATTAGTGAAAGAAAAATCTAACTAGAGAATTCAAAATGAAATATTTGGGACTTCTTCATTACTTCCTATTACTGGAAGTACGACAAAATTTTGATGGTATCATACTTAATCAAGGAAAGTATACATCAAACATTTTGAAGAGATTTGGAATGTGAAATTGTAAACCTATGTCTTCTCCAATGGAGACTAATCTACACAAATTTAAGGAAGCAACAACATAATCACCTTCCATAGATTCTTTTCTCTATAGAGATGATTGGGTCCCTTATGTACTTAGTAAATACAAGACTAGATATTTTCTATGTAGCTAATGCCTTAAGTCAGCTCATGTGTGAACCAAATGAGATTCGTCTAGTTGCAGTTAAACACATTATGAGATACTTACAAGACACTCTTAATTATGGACTCAAATATGAGAAAGTTGCTTTAGACTTACATGGATTCACTGATTCAGATTGGGGTGGAAGTGTTAAAGATAGGAGAAGTATTTTAGGATGTTGTTTTAGTTTAGGATCAACTATGATAGCTTAGATATGCAAAAAATAGTCTTCGGTAGCACAGAGTTCCACAGAAGCCAAAAAAATTGCAGTAGCTATGACCTCTCAAGAAATAGTTTGGCTGAGGAAGTTACTTGTGGGATTATTTGGGCAATCTATGAATCCCATGATTATTCATTGTGATAATCAAAGCTCCATCAAGCTCTTAGTGAATCCCATTTTTCATGACCGGTCCAAGCATATTGAGATTCCTTACCATTATGCAAGAGATATGGTAGACAAGAATTCTATAAAATTAGAATACATTTGCATTGTAGATCAAACAATAGACATACTCACCAAACCTCTATCTAGATTAAAGATAGAACATTTTAGGAGGAGACTTGGTATGGTTGAGCTGTAATCCATCTATATTCTTTTGATTATTAATAAAATAATTTTTATTTTGTCAGGCTATTGACTAGTATGGGCTCCACCAAGTGTATTCATTATTTATAGAGGTGATGATCTCTAAAATAATGAATACTTGTATAAAAGGAATTATAAGAGATGATGATCTCTTAGATAATGTACTGAACAATAGATTTTACTGTAAGATCTAGATGAGTTTTTAGATGATATTGTGATGTTGACATTGCTATGTTCATAAGTCACAAATTGGATAAAGGAAGAATCTTAGTATTCTCCAAGTTTATCCTGCATTTTGGTAAATCTTAAAACTTAGTATCTTGTTGTGATATAGAATTACCAGTTTCTATGAAATCACAACTTGGATAAATGAAGAGATTACCCTTCAGATTTATCCTATATAATATCACTAGTAGCAGTGATTTGTCATATCATAGGTTTAGTAATATGACTTTGTATCATGTGTTCTATGATACCACATACTAAGAATAATTAGATAGATATAGAGTATCAATTCTTTCTTATTCATCTATATTGGTGTTGCTAGATATAATATCTCTTTGTAGGATTATCAGGTTAAGAGAGAGTGTTAATAATGTTAACCTGATCACCTATAGGTCTGATAGTACAGACCGTAAGTCTTCTTCTTAGTATAATATATCTCTAAATTAGCATTTTATATATGACTCTAAGGGCTGGTGACTTCTCAAGAAATAAGAGTATAATGTTTAACCAAACTAACAAATAGTTTATTAAGTGTTATTAATCATGTCTTCATGAATCACCGACTAGGAAGGGTTTGATTAGTGCTTATTTAGGAAGGGTTATGTCCTTTTAAGGGATAGACCCTTTAGGAAGGATATATTAGTAGGTTGTAGATGCAGATTAAAGGACACATAGTTACATCAGTCTGCTCCTCTAAGTATTTGTAATCTGTAATTTATATCTAAGATACTCCCTCACAATAAAAGGTCAAATATTCAGTATTGGGTTTGCATCATAACAAGCACTAACTTCATCAATAATTAGAATTTTAGAAGATCATTCTTAGCAAATAAGATTGGATTAAAAGTCTAATTCAAAGACAAGGATTAAGTAGAAACTTTACACTTCCTACGGGTTAAGGTTAAATGGGATTTAATTCTCCCACGTTGGCCTTCTCTAGGAATTTGTTCCCTAGATCTCTATATAAGGAAGCCTTCTTCCATCATTCTGACATCTATCAATTATCCCCAAATTTTTATGATCTGATTATTATGTGAGCATCCACCTACATGAAGTGAAGATCCACTATCCACCAAGCATCCAAGCATTCAAGTGTTCAAGGATTCAAGATTCACCAAGGAGATCCATTGTTAGTCATTGAAGGATTCAATCTCTATGGAGCCCTCATGTTGAAGATTTCTCCATCCATATTCCTCCAAGCCTTCTTCTAATCAAAGATATATTCAAGATTGGCATTGAAGATCTAATGACATTGATTTGAGACATCCTACATACATTTCTACATTCATTTGGAGCATCTATACTTGTGGATTCAAGGATTTGAATCCTCCATAAGGATTTAAACATAAGCAAGGTGAGTAGTTCCATTTACTTTGTTTATACATATATTGTTTCAATTATATTTCAAGGTTAATTCCAAACTAGGGTTTGACTAAGGAAAACCACCCACCCAACAAACAAACCATTTTCTTGCAAATATAGGTGTGGAACAATGAATTGGAGAGTAGATTTGGATACCTTTTTTGTAAAAATTTTGAGATCTATGAACATAAATTTCATCAGAGCAGTACAGGTCAAGGTTGATTTTTTGGGGTAGAACTATGCCTCGAGGTAAGATTGTGCCCCACTATCAAGGTCAAGGTTGATCTCCCCTCAAAAAGACAAAATATTTCTAGGTTTTCTCTGTCTCAACATTTCTAGTTTGGAGCATGTTGTAGAATTCCTAAAATTGTACATAGACATCAAAAATCAACATTTTCTAGATTCAAGGTTAGTATTTGTCTTCTATCTATTTAAGGATTTAAACACATACTCCTACAAATAGAAAGACCAATTGAACCTATTTTCTCCCTATTCTTCATCACATGATCCATTTCTGTATTGAACATTTTCTTGTGCTTAATCTTGGATCATTCTTTTTGGAAATTAGGGTTGAGAATAGTTTCCATTTTCTTTTTATTCATTTTGGTGAACTCGACATGCTTACCCTCTTTTCTTTTGTGGAATTAGATGCCCTATTGTGTTTTGCGATGTTATATTTCCTTTCACTTCACTAGGTCTTTTCTTGCATTAAGATTAGATTTAGTTTAAGCTCTTGCATTTTAAAATTCAAAAAATCAAAAATAAAATAAAATTACAAAATCTCTTTCAAGATAGAAAATATTGTTGTTTTATGTTTTCTTAGTTCAATTCATTTTCCTTGCATTGGTTTATGAGCTTTATTACTTCTAGTCCTACTTCTAATCTTAGGGTTTGTACCTTTGAGCCTAAGTTTTCTTCTCCTTTCCTTAGGATTCTGGATGAGACTTTGATTCTCCCTAATTCTAATCCTTTGATGGAGAAAAAATCTTCTCACTTATCTCATTATGATGATGATGCTTTAAGAGTTCCTCTTTAACAAATCCAAAAACTTTCAAGCGAACTTGATAAAATGGGTAATTGGCTTCTTCAAGAAAACCATAATCAAGATTCTATTCAAGCTTTAGAGGCTTTTAAGAAAGTTCTTAGTGATAGTGACCAAGTGTTAATATCTTGCATGGTATTAGTCATCTTGTTCATTCTAATGTTAAGCTCAAGATTTAGTGTTGACTACTCCTGTCACTATTGTAGGACCTTCTTCTAATTCTTTCCCTAGTGTTCCTACCTATATTCCTTCTTTGGTGACTACGACAGTTCCCTCTATTCCTATGAGTGTTCCTCCTATGTCCCTTCCTACATCACAACCTTCTTATCATAATGTTCCTTTTATTTATTCCACTTCTATGAAAACTGTAGTTCCTAGTGCTCCTCTAGTTGTGTCTTCTATTCCTCTATCTTTGTACACTTTACCTAGTGTTTCTAATGTTTCTAGTTCTCCTATTTTTTCTAATGATTCCATACTTATTAGTTTGGCTCAACAAAAACTTGCATACTTGACTCAAAACAAGTTTAGTATCCCTACATGTGACATGGGAAGTCCTTTATCTTAGGATATTATTCATACTCCCATTCCTCTGCAAGTCGATATGCCTCATATTGAGAATTAAAATCGTAAGGGAGACCCTTTTCATCATGTTAAAACATTTCAAATCATTTGTAGTAATTATGCTCATGATCATAGGATTTTAGGAAATTTGTTTGCTTGAACTTTTTGTGACAAGGCTTTACAATGGTTTTGTTCTTTTACTCCTTATTCTATTTATTCATTTCCTCAACTTGTTAATGCTTTTATTCAAAAATTTGAAAACAAAATTGGCCCACAAGAGTCTTTGACTGATTTGATGCATTGTAAACAAAATTCTAAGGAAAAATTGACTGAAAATATTGGTAGATTTAAGCATTTTCATGGTTAGATTTCCTATCCTGTTTCTGATATTGATTTTCAATGTATGTTATTTCAAATTTGCAAAAGGATATTAGAGATAAGATTCTGCTTAATAAATTTACTTCTTTTCAACAACTTTGTGCAATGCTTCATCATTATCAATTACAAGTGAGTCAATTTGAGAGCACCACTCCAATGGATCCTGTCCCTGTTGATAAAAGTGATGCTGTTCCTAATCCAAATAAAATTCAAAAATTCAACAACTATGTCAAGATAAATAAACAAGCAAATGTAGTTGCTGATCAAGTTGTTGTTGCATCTCACAATGCCACTTTTGCATCCATTGCTTTTTTATTGAATCATATGTTTACTCCTCTCTCTGAATCATTACACTCTATTATGAATAGTTTGTTAACTACAAATATGATTACTTTACCTCCTATTCGATCTCTTTTACTTGCTACAATGACAGCTAAATCTTTTGATCCGAAAACTTTTTGTCAATATCATCGCCTAAATGGTCATGATATTGATAAATTTTATTCTTTAAAGAATAAAGTTTAGGACTTAATTGATTCTAATGCTTTATTTGTTGATAATTTTGATGGTAGTGGGACTAAATCTATTTCTCCTCCTAATCAAAATTTGCAAATATGCACAAATCCTTTACCTATACATGATACTAATACTATTGCTCAACCATCTTCTATGGATATTGTACATGATTCTAAGATGGATGATCTTAATAATATTGTTAATCAAGTGGAGCATGTGGATCAATATGTATCTCCACCTTAATCTCAACCTCTACTTCAATCTCAAGTTTCAGCTCCACCTCAACTGAAACCTAAGCCTAAATTGAAACTTCAACCTAAACCTCGACAACAACCTAAGAAAAAAATGACCTTAGGAACTTTTGGTTACCTTTGATGATTTTGAGATGATTAAAGATCCCAATGGTACCCTTTATATTTATGCTAAGGTTGCTGAGATACCCACTCGTGGTTGTCTTGTTGATCCTACCTCCTTAGTCAATGTTATTACAAAAGAAAATATTTTTATGAAAAGTTTGCAACGTGATTTTTATGATAAATTGGATATATGGGTTCAAACTTGTAATGGTTTTATTTATCCATCATTTGGTTCTATTAATTTACTGGTTGACTCTCTGGAAAGATTGTAAACACCACCTTTTTTGGTGTTCCTACTTCTGATCAGTTTCAAGTTAAGCTTGGTTTACCACGGTTAAATGCCATGCATGTTTTTGCTTCACCTATTCATAAATGTATCAAGTTTTTTTATGATGATAAAGTGAAGATAGTTAATCATAGTTTATACCATACTTCTAGGCCAAGGGATTCTGCTACCATTGACTTCTTTTGGCCTTCATTACCTAATTCATATCCTTCTCGACCTGATCATCTTTTCCGTTCATATAAAGTCTATAAGCATTGTAAGATTCTTGAGTTAAGCTTACTTCCTATGGATCTTAACCATGGTATTTTTCCTACACCTTCCATATCACCTTCCATATCTCCTTTATCTATGGCTTCTACATTTTTTAATCAAGCTCCTCCTATTGCTTGTCAGTCTTCTATTAATCCTATTAATCCTCCTGTAGAACTTGTGAAGGGTTTAGTAATTATTCCTCCTAGTTCTCAACACATTTCAAGTAAAGAAAAATGTAATCGATCTACTAACGAATGCCATAAGAGAATCATGCTCAAGCTAAAGCTTGTAATTATGTTATTCAAAAATCTTTACCTTCTTTAGATACAACTATGCATGATGTGTTAGAAGAAGTTGTTACTAATAATGATGTTAATTTGCATGATTCTATTTGTATCTTCGATCCTATTTTGATTAATCTAGATGATGAAGACACTCATGATGATACTAATGATGTTAATGATGAAAATGAAACTATTGACATTGACATTGATTTACCTAATACACTTTACTCAAAGTTGACATTTACACCTAGCATTGAACATTGTGATTCTCAAGAGGATCCTTGTTTGGAACTGGCTATCATTCCTACTATGTTAGACATAGTCCCTCTTGCAAGTTTCCCACCTCTCCTAAATGATATACAATGATATGGGGAGAGTAGGCAGCATAATTGATTGTGTAGTCCTTCATGGTAGCCTTTGTGTGTGTTTTTTTGTTGTACTATATTTATCCTGTGATGTATTTGCTAAATATTGTTAGATTTTTTTATATGATCTTTGTTGCTCTATTGGTGCAAGGTGATAAAAGAATCAAACCTAAAGTATTAATTATCTATATGTATCTTTATTCTTCCATATATTGTTTCATATTATGTTGTATCTATGCTATTGGTCATACATATTTCCTTGTGTAATCTTCTTGAATACACGACTTGGTAGCACTGATTCTTTTTGGTCTCCAAGTCATGGTTTGAAAAGATTCTCCTTTGTATCTCTTATGTGAAATTTCCTCCTTTGTGATTATAGTTCTACTTTCTTTGGGGAATGATATCAATTCATTTGCAAGTGTGCGTATATATATATAATCTTATGATCATCCTAACCCCATAGTAGATAGATTCCTTCTATGTTCTCTATATGTTTATGTGGTATTTTCATTGATTTGTTTTTGTCTGGGGGCATCTCGTAGTGGAAACATGATCGATGGAGTTGTTTATGTCTCTATCAAAGCCATTGCTCCTATTAAAGTGTTAACAATGACTTTAATGTGTGGGCATATGCTCTCCTCACTTATTTGCATGTGCACACACACACACACACACACACACACACACTTTTCAATACATATATATTATTTTTCAATATAAATTTTCTCCCTTTTTGGATTAGTGACTAATCCTTAAAGTATGGATTTATATTTTAGGATCTCTTTTTTCTTTTTGGTTGAACTCTTATAGAATAGAATATTCTTGAGGGTGAATCCTTGATGGGTTGACTAGTGAGTAGCCACATTCACTAGGCAGTTCAATTCAATCTTTCTAGTTGCGTAGTTTCCTTATGTGGTTCACAATGGGACATAAGTTCTCATTGGGTGAGATAATCACATTATTTTTCCTTTTCTCTTTTTTCTAGAGATGTCTCTCTTATTATGATCTTGGATTTGACGAAGACTTGAGTCTCTAAGGGCTTGAGGATTTCTTTGTCCCTTTGATTTTGACAAGATTATCTTTTCATTACGATCTACTTTACCAAGAGTTTGCATCAAGTCCATACTCTTGCTAAAGTGGGGGCTTAATGTATCATCTTAAAATGGAAGAACTTTCATGTTAAGAGCATTTAGCCCTTCGTATAAGTGGTCTAAGGTCATGTCAAGCACCTTGAATGGGTCTTTGCATCGATCTGGTTGTTTTCCCCTTGTCCTACTTCTCTCTCTCTCTCTCTATGGCCAACCTATTTTTGACAAATTTCTTTATGAAACTAAGGAATTTAACCTTTGGGTCAAGGATGACCTTCTAGGTCAAGGTCAACCTCGACCCTGACCTAGGTCAAATATGACCTCGACCCTAACCCTAGGTCCTATTTTCAATTTCTAGAAGTTTTGGGATCTTAGGCTTCAAAAAGTTTCTTTCTGACTTCTGAGTTGGCTGTTTCGGGTTTCAGAATGGTAGACTATTAAATTACATTTAATTTAGGTCCATTCCTAGGGGTTAAGGTTAAATGGGATTTAATGCTCCCATGTTAGCCTTCTCTAGGAGTTTGTGCCCTAGATCTCTATATAAGGAAGCCTTCTTCCATCATTTTGACATCCATATTCATGAATTTCTATGATCTAATTATTATGCAAGCATCCACCTACATGAAGTGAAGATGTACTATCCACCAAGCATCTAAGAATTCAAGTGTTCAAGAATTCAAGATTCATCAAGGAGATCCATTGTTAGCCATTGAAGGATTCAATCTCTATGGAGCACTCTTATTGAAGATTTCTCCATCCATAGTCCTCCAAGCATTCTTCTAAGAAAAGATACATTCAAGATTGGTGTTGAAGATCTAGTGCCATTGATTTGAGACATCCTACATACATTTCTACATTCATTTGGAACATCTATACTTGTGGATTCAAGGATTTGAATCCTCCACAAGGATTTCCACATAAACAAGGTGAATAGTTCCATTTACTTTATTTATGCATCTATTGTTTCAATTATGTTTCAAGTTTAATTTCAAACTGGGGTTTGACTAAGGCAAACCCCCCATCCAATAAACAAACCATTTTTTTTGTAGATACAAGTGTGGAAGATCAAATTGGAGAGTAGATTTGGATACTCTTTTTGTTGAACTTGCAAGATCCATGAACATAAATTTTGTCAGAGTAGTGGAGGTTAAGGTTGACTTTTTGGGGTACAATTGTGCCCCGGGGTAAGATTGTGCCTTGCTATTAGCATCAAGGTTGACCTTCCCACAAAAAGACAAAAGATTTATGGGTTTTCTATGTCTCAAAATTTCTAGTTCAAAAGAGGTTGCAGAATTCCTTGAAATTGTACACAGACATCAGAAATCAACATTTTCTAGATTCAAGGTTAGTATTTATCTTCTATCTATTTTAGGATTTAGGTACATACTCCCCCAAATAGAAATACTAGTTGAACCTATTTTCTCTCTATTCTTCATTACATGATCCATTTATGTATTGAACACTTTCTTGTGCTTAATCAAATTGGATCATTCCTTTTGGAAATTAGGGTTGACAATAGTTTCCAATTTCTTTCTATTTAGTAAGAACATCTTACAATATAATAATATATAGGAGTTTCTTATGGTAGATTCTCTAATATATTCCATAACATAATTTAGAGCATGAAATCTTGTGCAAAGCTACAAAATGGGTTATACATTGTTTCCAAGTTACAATGCAATATATACAAAATTACAATAGAGATAATATATTCCCAATTTGTCCTAAAGTGATTTCCCAAGATATATCTACTTCACTCTTCTATATCCTCTATTTTTTTCTCCACTCCTTTCATTCACACTTTATGTCTAATGCTCTTCTTCTTTCATTTTTGATTTATTTCTATGTTTTTATTTAAATACTATAGAAAATTTTCTAGATGTAAAATTTTCCAAGTCTTTCCTTATTGGGACAATGTAAGAAAATATTTGTGTCCAATTTTTTAATAAGAATAGTTTCATATGAACTTATGTTAAGACCATTTTAAGTTTTAAATTTACCATATCGATAATGCTTGTGTGAAAATTTACTTTCATAAATGGAAAATTGTAAGTGTTGGAAATATAGATGGAATAACCAAGAGGGGGGGGGGGGGGGGGGTTCAATCAGTTACCACAAAAACAAATCCATAGATCCATTAGATGTCTAATAAAACTAGTTACTTTTGTCACTCGATAAACATATAGAAGTTTGCTATAACTTGGTAAATGCAACATATGTTAACTTTAATTGATCTTAAACATTCACAGTGATTAACATGCAAGCATAAAAGAAATAACATGAACACATGAGACATCGGATTTAATGTGGAAACCAAATATGGGAAAAACCATCAAGTAATTAGCTACTAATTTTCACTCTTTTGAAGTGAGCCCTGTTAGGAGTGAACCTGGTTAAAGATTACAAAATACACTATTAGGTGACCTTGTTAGAGGATTTAATCACCCTGTTAGGAGTGGCCTTGCAAGAGGTCTTTAGAACAATTAAATTGAATTGTCACCTTGTTAGAGGATTTACAAATGGCTATTAGACCAACTCTGCTAAGAGATTTTGGAATCACTGCTGCAATGGTAGGAAAGTAACAATGAAATGACCTAAATGAGATGCAACTAAATTGCTGATTATAGATCTCTATTCTGCTTCACTAGATCCTTTCTGATCAAATACAACTTTGCTGCTCCTCAAGGATATTTGACCATCCTTCAAATTTTTCTCACACTTTCCTCTTCAAACAATCAATACACTTGCATACTCACTCATTACATTTTTAGAATCTCAACTTGACCTTTCATATATACCTTTACAAATTGTCAAGTTGGCTCATTTACAACTTATAATCACCAATAATCATTACCTTAGTTAGCTGGAATCATTACTTGAAACAATTAAACTTTATTTCTCAAATTAACAAAATCCTTTGTTAGCAGACCTTGCTTGGTAAACACTGTTCCTGAAATGATTTCCTGTGTTAACCAACAGAAGCTCAGTTAACACTACAAACCTTGCAAAATCTTTTGGAGACCGAGTAAACTCAGTAAACACTAACTTTCCTTCATTAACCATGAGAGCTCAGTTAACACTACTTTCTACCACACTTTCCATCAACGCTTGAGTGAGCTTAGTAGACACTATCTACGTAGAGTATTTTCCATGAATGCTTGGTAGACACTGAAAATTGCCTTGCTGACTAATTGAGCTCAATAGACATTAACTAATAATTGATATGATATTTGTGTAACATCAAAGACCACACAATTAGACAATTGTATCCAACAATCTTCCTCTTTGGCATTGATGGAAACACAACATGTCATACCATAATGAAATTTGAAAACAAGTCTTTCTCCGACAAAAAGTTTTCTCCCTCTTAGATTTTATGCCTCAAACTTCTCTAATGTCGTAATCTCCCTCTGTGAAGGAGTTACATAACTTCTTCTCCAAAACAACAAACTCTCCCTCAAACAAATTTCAAAAAGATATAAAAGTAAACTCTCCCTCTTTGACAACACATGCCAAAGACAACACATACCAAATAAGTATCAATGTACCTTGAGTACTGATTCATATGTAATATTCCCTTAACTATGCTACATCAACTGATAGACCTTCAACTTGGTTCCTGTTGATGCATCACTAAAACTTTAGTGAGCTTCAGATAGGGGAATGACCCCTAACTTACTCTTAGATACAAGAATGCATCCTTAGGTAATGGCTTGGTGAATATGTCTACAATCTATTCTTTTGTATGGACATATTCCAATTTGATCTCCTTATCCTACACCAATTCTTTGACAAAATGATATTTTATAGCGATATGCTTGGTTTTGGAATGCATCACTAGATTCTTGGATATGTTAATTGCACTTGTATTATCACAAAACAATTGGTTCTTTGATCTCAACCTTCATGCCTTCCAACAACTGTTTAAACCAAACAATATTAGAATAATTCACTACTACTACAACATACTCTACCTCTACTGTAGATTGGGATGTACAATTTTGCTTTTTACTTGTCCAAGAAACCAATCTTTTTCCAAGAAAGAATGCACCTCCACTTGTACTCTTTTTGTCATCCAGATTACCAGCCCAATCAGCATTAGTAAACACTTTTAACTGTAGATTTCCTCCAAGTTTATACCATAGACATTAATCTTTAGTGCCTTTCAAGTATCTCAAGATCCTTTTGATTGCCATCATATGATTTTCTCTAGGTTTTACTGAAAATCTTACTACTATACCAACTACAAGAGCAATATTAGGCCTTGTATGAACTACATACTACAATTTTCCAATCATTGATCTATATAAGGTCTGATCTACCTCTTTTGAGTCATCATCTTTGGTAAGCTTTAATCTAGTACACATGGGGGTTCCAACTAGTTTGCAATCTTCCAATACAAACTTCTTGAGTATCTCCTTGATATACTTAGATTGAGTAATGTAGATACCATTCTTGCTTTGCTGAATTTGAAGACCAACAAAGAATTTAATCTCACCAAATATAGACATTTCAAATTCTTTGTTCATTTGCTCTAAAAATTCTTTTCATTGATCATCATTCCCTATAAACAAAGTATCATCCACAAATATTTTTGCCAAAACAATCTTGTTATCTGGTCCTTCATTGATGTACAAGCTACTATTATCATTAGTTCTCTGGAAACCAATCTGAATAAGATAGTTATGCAATCTCTCATACCATGTTCTAGGGGTTTTTTAGACCATACAATGCTTTGTCTAACTTGCAAACCATGTCCTTTTTGTCTGGATCAACAAAACCTTCAGGTTTTTCAATGTAGACTTCTTCATCAAGAATACCATTGAGAAATGCTGATTTAACATCCATCTGATATACCTTAAATCCTTTATGTATAGCATATCAAGTAAGGTCCTGACACCTTCCAATCTTACAATAGGAGAAAAAGTCTCACCATAATCTATTCTTTCTTCTTGAAAATATCCTTTGCACACCAATCTATCTTTGTTTCATGATACCTTACCATCTCCAGTCAACTTATTCCTGAATACCCATTTTGTTCCAATCACATTTTTATCTTTAGGCCTAGGTACAAGAGTCTAGGTTTTGCTCTTTTCTATTTGCTCTATCTTTTCATTCATAGCCTCAATCCAACTTTCATTTTCCAATGCATATTTGACATTTCTAGGTTCAAAATCAACAAGTAAACAAGTACCTTTTAGCTTACTTCTTGTCATAGTACCTTCTAATTTGTCTCCAATAATCTGATTTGGTGCATAATGTCTTCTAACATACTTGGCCAATACAGGTTCTTTGCCTCTTGATTGAGTTCTACTATGTTCATTTTGAGTTTCGACTTCTAGCTTTGGTTGATCTATCTATAGCTTGGGTCCTTTAGACTCGATAGGCATTGGCTCGGTAGCTTCAGAATGTGACTCAGGTCCTTGTGACCCGGTTTGAACTTCTTGCAACTTGGTGACTAAGGAAGACTAGGGAGTAGAAGTTTCTTAATTGATAGATGTGTTTGGCAATGTATTAGGTTCAATATAAACAAATCTTCCGTAATCTTCTGGTTCCTTTTTATTTTCTTCTTTAGTCCTTTCTTCAAACTCATCAACTTTCACATGTGCACTTTCTATAATTTTGTGAGTAGACAAATTCAAACATCTATATGCCTTACTCTTGCAAGAATATCCTAAAAAATATACCTTCATCACACATCACATCAAATTTTCCTTTTCTAGATTCTTTCAAGATGTGACATTTACTTCCAAATACTTTTAGGTAACTTAAATTGGGTTTATAGCCATACTATAACTCATAGAGGGTTTTGAATGAGTCCTTCTTCAACTGTACTCAGTTTAGGGTATGAACTACAGTGCTGATAGCTTTCTTCCAGTATTTGATAACAATGCTCTTTTCAATCATTAGATTCCTTGCACAATCTATTGGTCTAATTTTTCACAATGCAAAATTTATGGAAAAATTTAGTGAAAAATCATTTGAATCTTAAAATCTTGCAAATTTGGGTTTTGTTCACTGTATTTTTTCAAACCTTTAGATTTCCCTAGTTTATAGCTTGGTCTCTGTGTCTTTGAAATTCTATTAAATTCTCAAGGTTTTTCTTCAGAGAATTTCTTAGAAAACCCTAGGTCTTTCCTTTTAAATCTTATTTTGGCACAAAAGTCAGCAACTAAGTATTCTTTCCTGCCTACATTGAGTTCATTGTTGAGTCCTTTTGAAAATCTTATCCCACCATTGGATCTGGTTTGGATCTACAGCTGTCGCGTACTCGCTATAGCAATATGCTCAAAGATTACACATAGCGAGGTAGCGACCATTAGAGAACTATGTCCTGGTGCTAAAAAGTGAAGTCCAACGTTGAAAAAATTGTATTAATGTGAAGGCATTATGGTCATGTGCTATCTCCCAAGATTGTCAGTGTCAAAAAGGATGCACGTGGAAAAACTCGTAGATGGTGTCACTGAAGTTCCAATTTCTTCGACAATTCACTAAGTCACTATCAAAAAATCCATGCAACTTGTCGGTGGCAACATAGCGAATGCCTGGATTCTAAGGATAGTGCAGGTCTTGGCTGAAAATGGTGTACCAGCATGTTAGGCCAACTCAATGACGATAGTATCTCAGACCCACCCCATGCATAGAACATATAAGGGATTTTGACCATCAGATCAAGCTAGAATCAATGACCGTCACTATCTCACGATGAAGAGTTGCTCAAAGGATATGTATAACGAGGTAGCAACCTATTGACATGTGTCCTCGGTCTCCAATGGGCCTAAACAAAAATGCCATCAAGGAAGGAGTTGTGTACGTGGGCAGTTTTCATTGGATTGATTGGCTAGCTTGTCAAGAGGAACGCCAGGTTGTTTTTCTCTGTATCCCATGATCATAGGATTTTTATCAATCAACGATACTCGCTAACTCACTATGAAAAGATGTGAAAAATATATGTAGAGCGAGGTAGTGAGTGAGGGACCCACCATTTTTCTCATTGGGTTGTATCAAATGTCATCAACAGGATCAAAGCTAAAATCAACAGCCGTCGCTAGCTCGCTATAGAAAGGTGCTTGAAACTTATGTACAACAAGGTAGCGAGTTGATGACACATGTTCCCAATCACCAATGGGTCTAGACTAAAATGCCAACATTAGAGGAAAGGTACAAATGGAGTTGTTTTATTGGGTTGACTACTAGTGTGTTAAGAAGACAAATGGGTAAGCTCAATTTTTATCCGCAAACGTTGATCTTGTCTTGATCAACGGTTGGCGCTTACCTGCAATTTCAAAGTGCAAGAAATTTAAGGAATGTGAGTAAGCGGTAATGTGACACCTGGCCCCAATCTTAAAGGTATAAAGTTCATTGCTTTTTGAATTAGAATCACCTGATGTGATGAGGATCTATGGATAAAATTTAAAGATGATTTCCATTTGGAGGTAATGGTTACTGAGAGTTAAATATGGCATGGAGCTCAAAGCTAGGAAACATAAATCTCATCCAATGATCCAGAGAGTTGTGGTAGGAATTATATAGAGAGGAGGTGTGGATTTAATGTTGTAGATGAAATTGCAATAAGATTTAGATACATTTTCATCTGATTTAACTTTTTCAGCCATTGTAAGGATGAATTGAATGTTTTGGAGGTAGTTGAAGGAAATTTTTTTTTGGCAACTACACAAGTTGATCTTCATGAAAAAGTAGATAGGACAAGTAAAGATCGAATTTTTGGAGCCTTAGTGCAGATTGTGATGATTTCTTGATATTCCCTCATGAGATATTTGCATATTTTAAGTGGGGATATAGTTGATATTTTGGCATCATTTATGGTTTTCAAGGTGCAAGTAGATGAGGAAGTTCAGTCTCAACATCTCTAGATTTAAGACTCTTTTAGTGGGACACATGTCAAATTTTGATGAGAGACCTAGAAAGATTTTCTCTCCTATATATCTTCCTTTTCTACTTATTGTAAGGGTTCCAATTTTTAGGACTTGTGAGACCATAAGGTTGGCTCTGGTTTTTAGATTTGTGATACCAATTTTCTCAGTGTTATCCTATTTTGAACATCATATTGTATTCCTTTTGAGGTATTCCATATTACACAATCATTGTTTGTGTATTTTCTAAGTTTTGATATGTAGATGATGTATTAGTTTCAAGGAAATTAATGCAAAGAGTTTAACCTTCTTAGTTTCATTCTGATTC
This sequence comes from Cupressus sempervirens, assembly GCA_028749045.1. Taxonomy (NCBI): domain Eukaryota; kingdom Viridiplantae; phylum Streptophyta; class Pinopsida; order Cupressales; family Cupressaceae; genus Cupressus; species Cupressus sempervirens. Next base: position 131,210,101 of record CM053786.1, on the reverse strand, counting down.
TCATCTCCTTCTTCTATTATCTATAATGTTTTGTGTTTGAGAACAAAGAGATTGAACTCAGTTGCAATCCCTTAAGGTTGTATATCAGAATAGATTTTCTATTGGAACAAAGAGCCAAGTAAATGCTTGTTTATACTGATAGGGTTCCAGGTTACACCAGAAGGATTTTGTGATAAGTACGAGATTTGTTATGAAGATTGATGTCTGTTTGCAAGTCAAATAGATAGATCAGATGCCTGAATATATGAGTATACTTTAGGTATCCATCTGCATTTTAAGGTTTAGTTGATGCCCAATGGATAAGGGACTGGTTAGCTTGAAGGATACATGTTCTCTGTTGTTGCATACCCGAATTATGCTGAGAAAATAAAATCTTTAAATCAAAGTCAAATTCAAGTCATCTTTACATTTTATGTTGAAGAGCTATAATAGAATGCCCTCACTCAACTTATGAGATTCATAGATTTGCATTTATTTTTTGTAGAACTATATCTTAGAACCTCAAGATTAATCCACCAAGGTCTAGCAGAGCCTGAAGTGAAGAAGGATTTATCCTTGTAGTTGGCCCAAGACTGTAGTCAGGTGCATTCATCATAGGAATTTGCTAGCCTTAGATGCATTTGTCTGGTTTCTTGGTTATTTCAAAAACTATTAAATCAGGAGCCACCACAATCCATGACAGATCTATTCCTCCTTTTAGCTATTCTATTCTGTTCGAGAGTTCCAAGAGCTAATACCTGTCTTTCAATTCCTCTTTCAATGCAAAAGTTATTGAATTCATGGGAGATGAATTCACCACCTCTATCTGATCTCAAGAATTTCAATCTTTTCCCTATTTCCTTCTCTACTCTGGCCAAATACCATTTGAATTTCTCAAATTCTTTTGACTTCTCTCTTAGATACATAATAGTCATCATTCTAGAGTAGTTATCAAAAAAAATAATGAAGAACTTTTCTCTAGTATAGCTCTCAATTCCAATAGATCCACACAAATTAGTATGCACAATTTCCAAAATATCTTCAGACTGATAGTTTTTACTTTTAAAGCTAGTCTTTCCCATTTTACTAATCTGACAATTCTTGCATAGACCAACATTAGGTTTCTTCATACTAGGAATGCCTCTTACTTTCCTAAATTTTCTTATCTTTACCATGTTATCAAAATTCACATGACAGAACCTTCTATGCCATAACCAACTTTCTTCAACTTGAGAAATAAAACATGAGCACTCACCAAGATCAAGATAAAACAAGTTACCTTTTGTTTGTTTGCTTGATCCAATTAGCTTTCCTTTGTCATCTGACAGTCTTGCCTTGTCATGCATGAATTCCACCTTGAATCCAATGTTGATTAGCTATGTCACACTCAATAGATTATGTTTTAGTCCTTCAACCCAATAGGCATTATCACATAGAAGTTCTTTGGTTAATGATATTCAACCTCTTCCTTTTATGGAACAAAGTTCATTGTTTCCAAACCTTACACTACCACCATCATAGTCTTTAAAGTGTTCAAACTTTGTTTTGTCACCAGTCATATGATGTGAACATCTACTATCTATGATCCATGTATCATTTTTTCTCACATGAGAGATAAGTGCCATCTTATCTTCTTCATCATTATTAGATTCATCTTTCACAACAATGTAAACAATATCATCTTCACTATTATCAAAATCTTTAGAGTCCTTAGCCATAAAGCATATTTTCTTACCTTTGTTCTTGAATGATTTGAAATCTTTCTTGCCATTGCACTTGTGACCTTTCTTCTCATCCTTGCTTTGTTTGTTTGGGCACCTAGCTACAATATGACCAATTTCTTCACATGAAAAATAGATTAGGGGAACTTTACCTTTGTATTTTCCTCTACTTCTAGAATATTTTTCATTGCAAGTAGAGCTTAAACAACTTCAAGATCATTGTCAGAACTTTCCTTTGATTCGTCTTCACTCTCTAACTAGGAATCCTTTATCTTCTTGCCTTTTTCCTTAAGTGAAAGCTTTGCCTCAAATGCAGATTCAATATTCTTGGAAGCTAGAATATAATTATCATAGTTATCTAGCTCAAATGCAATTAATCTTCCTACTATGGCATTCAAATTTATCTTATGATTTATTTCACATCTTCTTTCTTGAATTTTAGATACTCTAATTGCATAAATGGGAAATAATGTTCTAAGAACTTTACTTACAACTATTTCTTCCTTGATATCTCCTCCAAAAGCTTTGATTACACTGACACTTGCTTTGACCCTTTCAACATATTTGGCAATGTTTTCATACTCTCTCATTCTCATCTGATCAAATTGTCCTCTTAGGCTTTTTGATTTGGCTCTCCTCACATTGTCATCACCTCCATAGACATCTCTCAGCTTGTTCCACATTTCAAAGGCATTTTTTAGTCCTTGATATCATCAAATTCTTCATAGCTTAGAGTAGATGCAATGTATATCATCATGGTGTTATGAGTCTTCTTCTCAACAATGTCATTAACAGATAATGTACCAAAAGGAGTTGTATATTCTTCATCAAGATATTTCAATCTTGTATCTCCAATGGAAGCTAGACGAAGTCTCATTAGTCCCTGCCATGCTAAAAAGTTATCTCTATTAAGTCTTTGAATTTCTCTCTTGTAAGACATCCTGATCTTTGGCTTAGGTCCTTGAAACCCTTCCTACAAGCACCAAAAGCTATGATACCAATTGTTGGAAATATAGATGGAGCAACTAAGAGGGGGGGTAAATCACTTATCACAAAAAAAAATCCATAGATCCCTTAGATGTCTGATAAAACTAGTTACTGCTATCACTTGGTAAACATACATAAATTTGCTGTAACTTACTAAATGCAGTGTATGTTAACTTTAATTGATCTTAAACATTCACAGTGATTAACATGCAAGCATTAACATGCAAGAAAATAACATGAACACATGAGACACCAAATTAAACATGGAAACCCAATATGGAAAAAGCCACCAAGTAACTAGCTACTAATTTTTACTCTTTTGAAGTGAGCCTTGTTAGGAGCCAACCTGGTTAAAGGTTACAAAACACATTATTAGGTGTGAACTTATTAGAAGATTTAATCATCCTATTAGGAGTGGCCTTGAAAGAGGTCTTTAGAATAATTCAATTGAACTGTCACCTTGTTAGAGGATTTACAAATGGCTGCTAGACCAACTTTGCTAAGAGATTTTGGAATTACTACTACAATGGTAAGAAAGTAACAATGAAATGACCTAAATGAGATGCACCTAAATTTATGATTATAGATCTTTGTTCTACTTCACTAGATCCTTTCTGATCAAATACAACTTTTTTTCTCCTCAAGGATATGTAACCATCCTTCAAAGTTCACTCACACTTTCCTCTTCAAATAATCAATACACTTGCATACTTGCTCATTACACTTTTAGAATCTCAACTTGACCTTTCATATATACCTTTACAAATTGTCAAGTACACTCATTTACAACTTACAATCACCAATAATCATTACCTTAGTAAGTTGGAATCATTACTTGAAACAATTAAACTTTATTTCTCAAATTAACAAAATCCTTCATTAGCTGACCCTACTCGGTAAACACTGTTCCTGAAATGATTTCTTGTGTTAACCAATAGAAACTTGGTTAACACTATGAACCCTGCAAAATCTTTTGGAGACATAGTGAACTTGGTAAACACTAACTTTCCTTCATTAACCATGAGAGCTTGGTTAACACTACTTTTTGCCACACTTTCCTTCAATGCCCGAGTAATCTTGGTAGACATTGTTTATGCAGAGTATTTTCTAGGAATTCTCGGTAGACACTAAAAATTGCCTTGCTGACCAAGTGAGCTTAGTAGAAACTGACTAATAACTAATATGACATTTGTGTAACATCAAAGACAACACACAATTAGACAATTGTATCCAACAGTAAGTTGCTATAACATTTGAGATCTTCTCATAAATATTAGTTGTTTGTATTGTGTGGATGAAAGTAAGAGCACACAAATGAATTACACTTAATTGTAAGAAAACATTGATTTAAAAAAACTAATAATACAAAAACAAACCCTTATTTCATACCAAGTCCATGATGGTTATTCTCAAGGATGATGAATTTGGTGGTATGTGAGTGCCTTTACAAGGAGCATATTATCATGTAAGAGGATGTTCTTCAAATTTATTATAATGAAAACAATATTTTTAGATGGTAGTGATTTATTTTTGGATTTGATTATGTTGAGATTTTTGTCATCAACATTTCAAATCATAGTACATGATCCATCACCAGGATGAAGAGCAAGAGATGCAAAACAAAGTATGTTGTAGATGATGACTGACCCAAAATATAAAGGGACCAAGGCAAAAAAGATTGTGCACACACCAAGGTTGAAAAATAAATAAGAAATAGAATAATAAAGTAGATGGTTGGACAAGGGGCTACATAGATCACACTCTAGGATAGAATAGAAAATAATTAGAAACTAAAAATAGCACAAATTAAATAAAATGTTAAAAAAAATATATATTTTATCATATGATATTATCAATATTATATATGAACATATAATATGTTATATAACCAAAAGTGAGCATTAAATATGTGATAAACATACATGATATATACATGTCTGTTTATCTTTATATATATATATCTAATTATGTATGTTATATATATGCTATATATAAAAATGTATATATGTAGGTATTTATATACACACATATATATGTATAGATGTATACATACATACATACATACATATATATGTATATATGTATATATGTATATATGTATATATGTATATATACATGCATATATGTATATATGCATATATACATGTATATATGTATATATATATATGTATGTATGTATGTATATGGATATGTATATATGCATACATACATACATCTATGCATATATATGTGTGTGTGTGTGTGTGTGTGTGTGTGTGTGTGTGTGTGTGTATAAATACTTACATATATACATTTTTATATATAACATATATATAACATACATATATATATATATATATATATATAAAATTATGTATGTTATATATATGCTATATATATAAATGTGTATATGTAGGTATTTATATACATATACATTTATATATATATATATATATATATATATATGTATGGATGTACATATTTGTGTACACACACACACACACACACACACACACACACACACACACACACACACACACACACATAGAGCATACATACATATGTATATATGTTTTATACATATATATGAGAGTGTGTGCATGTGTGTGTGCGTGTATGTATGTATGCAAAATAATCTAAACATTTGATATGTGTATATTTTTTTAATATTATGTGTGAGTGTGTGTTTTATATTGTGTATGAGAGATATGTACATGTGTGTTATATTTACACACACACATGCACACGTGCACACACACACATATGTACATATACATGTATATGTATATATATGTACATATACATGTATATGTATATATATATACATATATGTGTATATGTATATATATATACATATATGTGTATATATGCACATATCTATACACATATGTATGTATGTATATTACTCTATATATTAATATGCATACAATATATGTGTGTCTTTAATGTTTTGTGTGAACAAAATTAAGAGAAGAAGACGATGGCAAAGAAATAAGGTGGAAAGGAAATGACTGAAATAAAAATATAAATCAAACGACTACAAAAATCCTAAGTAGTAGAAGACCACCCAAGCTCAAGACAACTAGAAGGTGGTGTATGAAAAGTGCACCCCTAGGAGCTAAAGAGATGACTAAACATCAACAAAAACATAGACACCTAGAAAGACCCCGTGAACACAATAAAAAAGTGCCACAACACAAGCAAGAAACAACAAGAAAAGAAGAATCAGAGAGGAACAAAAACCATCAACAAGGCGGAAGGGAAGGTTTGAGCCAACTAATGCACAAAAGGAGAGGAACCAAGAGAGAACAAGAAAACCAACCAATAGAGGGGTAGAAATCAAGTAGGAAGGAGAGGAGGAGAAAGGGAGAGGTCACCTTTCGTGATGTTGGTCTCTGTCTCATGAGACCAACATTTTCTATGAAGATGGGTTAAGCATCCAAACATCATGACGATTAAGGTTGATGGGGTGGTTGTAAATCTTGACAACTTATTTGAGTTTCCTTTTGAAGTAGTTGTCCTCATTGGAAAGGACTTGTGTGTCTTCCAAGAAAATGTGATGTTTGGTCAAGAAGGAGTGCTGAACTAAGGCCTATATTCACACTCTATTGTGTCTAATATCAACAACATGCTCTTTGATTTGAGTGTGGAAGGAGTGGTCTGTTTCGCCAAGATAAGGTGTGCCGCAAGAGAAAAATACTGTATAGACCCCTAAGTTAGAACATGGTCTCTAAGCTTGGATAGGGGTTTGAAGGCTACATGTAGACCTTTCTTGGTCAAGATCTTGGAGATTTTTTGGGAAAGGGCTTCCACAAAGGGGAGAGAGGCATTCAACACAAGAGGTGGTGGAGAAGGTTTGGGATCAAAGAAGGAATGGTGGAAGGACTTGGATTGGTTGAGAGCACTAGATATTTGTTTGGGAGAATATTCGTTAAGCCTAAAGACTTGGCAAAGGTGGTCGAGCTCGAGGCTTAAGTAATAATTATCAAAAATTCTATAGGCTCTCAATACAAGGGTCTTAAGAATGCCAAATTTTTGGCTAGGATGGTGATGGAAGGAAGAGTGTATGTATAAGTCTATGTGAGTCACCTTTCTAAACATACAATGACCAAGAGAACTGTCAGGTTTTTTTTATGAGAAGAACATCAAGAAAAGGCAACTGATTTTTAGACTCTAGCTCCTTAGTGAAGGAAATATATGGTGTAAATTTATTGATATGTTGATGGACCTCCTCTAATTTGTTAAGCTCATGAGGCCAACACACATTAGTATCATCAACATATAGCTTCCACCACTTAGGTTGAAGAGGGAATGATCAAAGGGCTATCTCTTCAAAATGTTCAATATAAAGGTTGGCAATGACTGGGGAGAGAGGGGAACCCATGGATACACCATCAACTTGCTCATATATGACCCATCAGAAGGAAAATAAAGTAGATCTAAGGCACAACTCAACCAAACTTGCAATCTCCACATTGGTCTTTTCTCAATTTCAATTGAATCAAGAATTGGGACCTTTGTGAAGAGAGAGACAACATCAGAACTCACCAAGACATCATTACTACCAAGATGAGTGTCCTTGATGAATTGGATAAAGTGGGTCAATTCTTTGATATAGGAATAAGATTTACCTACCAAGGGGGAGATTAGTTTGGCAAGGTGGGTAGCTAAAGGGTACGTGGGGGAGCCTATGGTGTCAATAATTAGTTTTAGGGGAATATCCTCCTTGTGAATTTTCCTAGAAGGGACTAACTTATTTTTGATGTTATCATCAAAGGAAGAGGCCATGACACTGGCTTTAACTTTTTTTAAGATTTTGGCACAAGGGATACAAGACAAGGTTTTGTAGCTATGAGAATTGGCTAGAAGGTCAAGCATCTTGGCAACATAATATTTCTTGTTCATAATGACAATAACATTTACCTTGTCATCTTTGGTGATTACTATGTCATTGTGACACAACAAACTTTTGAATGAAATAAACTTTGCTTTGGAGATGTTGTGCCTAGGAGGTTTGGCACGCCTCAAAGAAACTATGCAATCATGCCTAATTTATTTGGCAACATCATTGGGGAAAGTATGAATGACATTCTCAATCTCAATACCCCATTTCAAAAGGTTAAAAGAATGGGGGTTGAGGGTGACATCCAATAGGTTGATGACCAATTTTCTATCCCAATTCTATGGATAGGAGACAACTAGAGAATGTTGTAGTTAGAAATATGATTTTGAAAGCTAAAAGGTTTGATAACATAAAAGGTCAAATCCTTGAAGATTTGTATAATAGGATAAGAAAAAAAGAGAGTAGAGTAATTGAGGAAGATAAACAAATAAGGATAATATGGAAAAAAAGCTATGTATAGTAAACAATGAAGAAGAGTTTAATTTTCTTTTGAAAGGTATAACACCCTTGTTGAGGAATAAGAAGAGATCCATTCTTCTTATGGAAGGAAATAATGAAGAAGTAAATATGGAAACTCAAAATTCAATAGTCACATACATGTCTACTTTTCCTAAGGAGATTGAGAAGAGTTCGCAGTCAGGGGAGACAAGCCCTACTTTGGCAATAGTTAGTTTTTCTCATAGTTCTGAGCAACTAGCTAAAGATTCAATTAAAAGTGATTCACCACACATTACCATTGACATTGAATCCATGAAAGTAGATAACATTAATTTAATAGTGGATAGAACTGAAGAACCATTCAAGTATTTTTTCTCTGACATTTCTGGTAATATTGTTGAATACAACAACTCTACTAATGAAGAAGAACAACAGGAGAAAAAGAAAGAAGACATATCTTCTGAGAAGAAAATTAAAGTTGTGTCAACTAGCACTGAGGTTGCTACTACAAGCATTCCCATAGCCACAGTAATAGTAAAACCCTCTACACTACCTGCACAAGCAGTAGTGGTCACCACAACAATACAGTCAGATGATGAAGATGAAGCACAAAACCTTATATCTTCTTTAAGTAAATTCCTTGAAAAGAAGAAATTATTTAAGTCAATCGAGAAGAATTTAACTTCAGTTTTAGATAGATTAGAGAAGATAGTAAGTTCTGTGGATACATCAATAGAAATTCAACAAAAAAACAACAATTTTGTGCAAAACTTTTGACAATGAGTTTACAACACTTACCAATTTTGCTATAATACAAGCATAGATTAAGCATGATGCTAATCTTCTTGATACTATGTGTAAAAATATAAGGAATGATATAGAAACATTAAATATATGTATTAAGGTATTGAGAAAGAGTGTGGAGGAAGGGAAGTAGATATATGCTAAGTGCAACTTGGGATGCCTTCATCTTCATAGTTTTGATGAATAGATCAAGGGAAATATAACTGAGCTATAGATGCTTATTGATAACTTTCTGAAACAAGATTAGAAGTTAGAGAACTTTGAGCATACAATGGAAACAATTCATGATAGAATTTGGGATATACAAGTAGAAAAAGAGAAAGCCTTAAAAAGATTTACGCTTTTGAGAGACCATTTATCCCCATAGATTACATTGTTACAAAATCAATTGGAGGAATGCTTGGTAGCTAAAACTTCATATGACAAGCTTGTGGCTATAGACTTGAATGCAATAGAGTTAGCTGCATATGCCCTATGTACACTAATAAGTGTGTCAGATCCACTAATTGACAGTTGGAAGAAAGATCTTGTGCAATTGAAGATTGACTTCAGTGATTGTTTCTCTAGATTTTGATGTAGCTTTTAGATTTTGACAAGATTTTTCCTTTGTTGACACCTTTTTCATTGATGTCAAAGGGGGAGAAATAAGGAAAATTGTAATTGTAAGTTATATAGTTGTATTTTGAAGTATAGTAGTAAGCATTGCCTTAAGCAAGCTTTGTAATCAAAGTTATAAGGGATGCAATCTTTTTGATATAATCTAAGATATACTATGTTGTATTGTGTATGTTTATTTATTTTGATTGGTATGACAACATTTTTTTGGGAACTTAGCCAAATTTTCCAAAATATTGCCATCAATCCCAAAGGGGGAGATTGTTGGCAATATGACCAATCATTCGAATAAGATGAGATATATGCTTATCATTTATGACAACATATGTTTTATAGTATAGTTATGATTGTTTGTGATGGAAAATTGTTAAAGTATTGGACAATGTTACAGTAGCACAATGAGATTTATTGATAGCAAAATATTCCTTAAGAATATTCTCTTGCACAATTGACTATAGATGCATGATGTCATCCTAATGATGTATATCAGTACACATGTCTGTACAAACAACCAAGTTCAAGTTATGAAGGAAATATCGATGCAGATACTTCACAGTACATAACAAAGCAAGTCAACAAATTGAGTTGTATGACTTAAAGAATTGTTTTGATTATTAGAGTCTTGGTGAGCTAAATCTAAGGATGATATGTGAGACAACTAAGGAAGGATTTATTAATATGATTAATATAAGTAAAGAACTTCATTTGCAAAGTTAGAAGAAATGTAATGCAATGCAATGTTATGTGATGCGATGTGATGTGACATGATATATTGCAAGATTGATATATGTGTAGTTACTCCTTGTTTATGACATTGAGAAAACTAGAGGGACGATTGTCTATAGTCTACTAAAGACTTGTATGAAGACATGAAAATAAGAAGAATTGTGAAGTACATCAAGTGATGCAATATTATATGTATATCTATTCTTTTGAACAAATTAATTGTATAGTTGCATGTTACGGCAGTGGGATCTTCTTGCACACATTTGTATATGATCCACCAACTCCTAATAGGGTCGAGGCTTAGAACAAGGCCTAGTCTCCTAATAGGGACTCGAGACAATATACATTCGTCAGAGACTCCTAACAGGGTCAATATCCTTAACCAGATTCTTTATATAGTGAATCATCTTGTGAGTTTCATCCCCACTGAGGTTTTCCCTTGGCTAGGGTTTCCCTAGTTAACAAAATATGGTGTTATGAGATCTCTTTATGTATGGTTGTTTATACTGTTCAACATTATTGGTTTACTTTTTTATGCATTTGACAAAGTAATTAATAATATCCAGTTATGGGCAAAAATATTGAAAATACTAATTCACCCCCCCTCAGTATTATCTATTTCTAACACTTCCTTCTTTAGCTTCTTCATCTCAAAGTTTTTTCCAGAGAAATTCTCTATATTAATCCTCCTTGATATGCTTTCCATCTTTGCAATCCTGCAACACATAAATGAAAACCTCTACACAATTTTCCACTCAAATCTTGATTAGGTCAAAAAACCCTATAAACAACAAATAGAACCAAAATTGGCTAGGCTCTAATACCACTTTTAAGGAAGAAAAGGTGAGTGGAATCACTTCCTACCTTAATCTTGAGAGGATGATTATGCAAATTCAACTAACTATTGTAGAGATCTCGAGAAATGCACAATAATATAATCAAAATAACAATGAACACGACTCAATGATTACTATGGGAAACCATTCTAGGAGAAAAAACCCACCCTCCAAAACCCACATAATGTATTCTCAAATCAAGAATATTACAATACACTTGCAATGCAAGTTCTTACAGGAGCGGATCACCATAACTCAAACTCGTACTCAAACTCAAAGAGACTCCTTCTAGCACCTACTCTTGCAAACAAAACTTGATGATACAAACACCTCCCTAAGCCCTCCTTATATAGTGATTTACAACTTGGAAACCATTTGTGGTCTTACAAAACCATGGGAAAAACAACCATGCCACATGTTACCCACTTATCATTTGTAACTCCAAGAATAACATTTTCGTCCATAATTTTGTCCTCTAGTTTAGACCCCCCAAAAATTGATATAATGAGTTATTTATACTCTAAAAATAGCTCTCTTATATTGTACTTGGGACAAGACACATTTTTAACAACTCATACACCTTTTTCCAACTCATAAACATTTGGAAAACTACCATAAACAAATTCTAGAATTTTTTGGAAAAAACTTGCAAGGTTGAGATACTATTCTCAACATTGGACATTCTACAACTAGATGAAAAAATTCTTAGTAGATCAAGCCAACATCATGGACAAAAGCATCAGATCCTTCAAGATTACAACAATATCCTTGCAAATAGTTTTGGTAGGTAGCATTATTCTCTTCACAACTTTAAGTGATAAGATCATGGTTCCCTACTTGAGGCATTTGATAGGAATGGTAGATGGAATCACCAATCTTTAGAGAATATCTATCGGTCTAGTTTTATGAATCTTTTCCATGTTAGTGGGTGTGCTACCATCATATTTCTATCTTTTACCCATACAAGTATGTAGAGATTCACCAGAATTATGTTGCTGAACTTTTGCATTCACAACTTGAGTTGTTGTTGGTGTTTGGCTATGATGTTTCACATTATTGTTGTATTCCATGGCCACTGCTTCTTTTATATTAGTGAGATTTGGTTTTTGAAATCTTAACCTTTACTTATTTATGCCCTTGATGATGGAAAATTTGAAGTAGTGGATATAACTTTCAAATAGATGTAGGATGTAATATGTTAACATTTAAGAAGAAATTTTTTGGAAAATATTATTAGCATACTATATGTAAGGCTTGAGAACAACTTTAATCAAGGTGAAATGCTCTAGATGATTGAGGCATCAACAAGATGTGTATGCCACTCAACTCGAAGAAGACCACAAATGAGACACGTATGTGATCAAATTGCGACTTTCAGTATGTTGTGTGCAATTTAATACATTTTTGTAATATTAATCTCTTTTTGTTCATTTCCCTTAGGTGGTGAGAGTATTTGAGAGTGATGTAGCCATGGATGATATGAAAAATGGAGTCAGACATAGTCAAAGTACCATGTATATTTTTTCACAATATTCTATAGACATTGAGCAATTTTGGAGGATGGAACTTGGTAGCTAGGACATTGGTAGTGATTTCATCAAAGTTAGTAGCAAATATGACATGAATCCTTCTACCCGCAGTAGTGGATGCCACAAGAGAAAATAAGTAGAAACTAAATGCTCTAGGCATTTGAGGACAAAAATTGAATCTTCTCTAGAAGTGAGAACCCAAGCACTAAACTTGACACACACTTTAACAAACATTTATGATTCCCACAAAGAAGAAACAAGTGAAAGAAGTTCTGCTAAGCTTCATATTAATTTTTGAGTTCAATCTCTTAAAGGGCATTAAATAACCTTTTGTAGACACTCAATGCCCAAATAATAGAACAAATAGTTTCTTATCAATCTTAGATTTTGAGCATTTTTTTTTCCAGCTAGCTATATTGTCATAAATATGAAGAAATCCAATTTGCTAATGAGAAAAAAATTGAAAAAGAACTTACCAAGTTCCCCTATAAAATTTACATAATATTGTTGGATCTGGTAAGATATAAATGTGTTAGAAGGAAGTTCTATGCTTTTTGGAAATGATAATATTTACCTATCATTCAGTGCTCAAGAAAAAAAATCTATTCTGTGAAATTTTCTTTGGGTCATAAAACCACAAAAGCGTAAACATTTAGTTAAACCCTATCATTATGTTAAACATAAACATTTGCATATGTATGTTTATGCATATTAATAGGGCTTAAGGGTGAATTAGTTTGTTGATGAAGCAAAAGCTTAAATCATTTGAAAATTGGTGAAGCTAAATAGAAAATACAAATAATTCTTTTGTGGGAACACACTTCTATAGATACATGTTAACTACTTAATGTCCCTTGGAATATTAGATGTCTATAGTGTTGGTGGGAAAATTTGTAATAAAGTAGTCATAAATTGAAATGACTAAAAGTGGAATGGATGGTGGTTGGCAGATTTACAATGAACTAGCCATTAATTTGAAATGACCAATTTTTGGGATGGATAATGCCTTCTTTGACTTACAATAGGTAGAAATTAAATATCTACCAACACCCCCCCAATTTCTACCACTTATTGCATCAAATTTTATAATATTCATTTTGTCTCTTAAGTTTTCAAATTTTTCTTGTGGTAGTGCCTTTGTAAATATATCTTCTAGTTGATCTTAAGATCTGCAATGCTCCAAGTTGATTTCTTTATTGTTGACCAATTCTTGAATGAAGTGATATCAAGTATCAATGTTCTTTTCCCTCTTGTGGAAAATGTGATTCTTTTATAGTGCAATGGCAGTGATAGCTCATATTTTCACTAAGCATAATTTTCAAATTTTATGATGAAAATAAAACAAGGATAGAGAAGTTAGGGTTTATATATTTTTATTTTTCATCTGCAGAGGAAACCCTAGCATGTTTTTCCCTAATCTAATTATTTCATTGTTGTCCCAAGTGTGAGTTTTGATGCCTTAGGGTTTTAATTTTATCCTACATTACAAAAAATCTTCATAACATTAGAAGTGTAGGCCTTAACCAAAGGTTTTAAAGCTAAGCAAGTTTTCATTTGCCTTTACATCGTCTTCTACGATGTTACAAGAGGATTAACAAAGTATCATGATGAAGAGTTTTTAGTATCCCAATCTTAAGATAAAGTGTTGTATTGTAGTGTCATGGATGAGAAATTTGGTCTTGCTGATCTTATGATTTCCTTTGTATTATATAATTATATGAAAGTTTGATTGGCTTGATTTTTGGTGACCTTTGATATTATGACAAAGGAGGTAATCGTGGCATCGAGGAAAATGAAAAAAAGGTGTTACAATGTTACGAAGCAAGGAGTATCATTGGATTGTAAAGGAAATATTAGGATTCTATGATGCTATGGGATACCTATGGTCATAAGATCATAAGGTGGTAAAAGAAAAGAAAAAGTAATAGTATGCTATCAGGAAAGTGACAGGTGTCCATCTTTGATTGATTACATTGCAAAGCATACATCAGCTGGATGCTTAGTTGGATTAGTGGGACCAAACAAGAATTTTGTAATATTTTTGTATGACATATGGAAGTCTCTAACCTTACGATAAATAGTTCATCATAAGATCTCAAGGAAATAAAAATGTATTTTGATGTTATGAGTAAACTATGATTGTAAGATCACAATTAAAAAATGCAAAGCCTGTGATGTTATGGTAGAAAGGGTTAATAGTTTATCATAATATCGTAGAAGCTTAGAAGGTAACCAGAGATGTTATGAAGTAAAAAAAGTGACAGTGATCATAAGATCTATGTTGAAAAGGTCAAGGTAAGATGATACACCAATTTAAAGATAAGTTGTTTGCCAAGAGATCATAGAAGAAGAAAAGGTCAACACTGACACCATGACAATTAAGGAATTGTAAGGTCATAAAGAGTTTGGAAAGGGTTTCTAATTGTTTAGTAAGGGTTTTTCAAAAGAGTTTCATAATATCAAAGAGAAATTTTTTCTTTGATACGATATTATGAAAAATCATTTCCTTTAGTAACAATTGTAAGATTGTAGACCCTATTTTGACATAAAATGTGCTAGTCACTTTTCTGAGCTAGAAATGACAATGAACTTCTCAACCAATCAGATTTGAATATGTTACAAAAGGTATATCACTAGATAGTAATGACGATGCTCCTCTAGGGTGATATTACATTTCAAAGCATGCTGAAAATCAATCTAAAGATGAACATTGATTTGTATACATTGAGTTATAAAAGCTTTTCTATTTGACAACTATAGTTCACCATCTGCAAAGAAAGAGAATTTGAGAAATTGAAGAGCTTTCTATGTATATGGAGAATTATTTTTAGAACTCAAGATTGATTGCCATACTGTATTTGCTAGCATATTGTGAAGATGTATGATAAAAAGGTGGAAGAAATTAAAGCATCAAACATGGGAGTTGTAGAGACTTCAACTTCTAAAAGTGGAAAAACATGACAAAGGAAACCTAATAGGTTTTTTGAGGAATGGATTAAGCTTTTTCTAGGCTCCTCTAATGCTAATTCTATGGATGACCATGCCTTTTTCAACAGATATGCTCCTTGTAGAGATGTTGCATGCCCTGGTGTCACTAGTTTTAAACTTTTCAAGTAGTTCTACTATAACAGAGAGAAGAAGATTCATGTGTGTAATCCATGGAAGAAGAACTTAGCCAAATTGATTTTTCTAGAGGTTTTTGTGGATGTGGATTTGATAAAGGCCTTTTTTTGTTTCTACAATTTGGCCACCAAATTATTCCATAGAAATGATAGAACTATTTTGTGTACACTTGACCATGAATCTTTCATTGAGGCTTTTGGATTGGATGGAGAAATGAGCCAACCTATGGATTTAAAAGATTTATAGAGGAAGCTTGAAGGGAATACCAAGGCCTACATTGAGAACTCTATGTTGAAACATATTCCCATGGATTTAAAGAATGTGGGTGATTACCCTAAGAAGGTAGAAAAAATGATGCCGATGGAAATAATATGGTTTATGGAGGTGAATTTATAATTTCTAGAGATGTACAAGACTCTTACAATGGGGGGGAGTATGATTATGCTAAACACATTTTAGAGGTGATGAAAGAAAATATTGCTAGGTTTCAGAGTGGAGAATTAAAGGACTTTGGATTTCATCACTATTCACTGCTAATGCATCTAATCCTCTACAAGAATGTAGGGTATGTGAATTCTGATTTCATTGACCACACATCTAATACAAATGGAGTTCTACTAGTTTAGTTGTGGATATAGGTACGGGATAGTAATTATCATTTTTCTAATTCTTACTCATTTTTCAATAATTTTAGTGCTGTAATGCTATATCTAGGTTACTTTAGGGCACCTAATATTTTAAAGAGCCTTTTGAGACCTACCCTGCTTCCTGAGGGTAAAATATTAGATCATAATTGGGGGGACATTTTCTTGTTCCCAATGTTTTCTTTGATGAGAGTCTATGGTTGTCCTCAACCACCCCATATATTACCAAAATTTATCCTTCTTAGATTTGGTATAGTTGAATTCATATAGCAATTATTTATGGTCAATAGGGAGTATCCAGGACCCAAAGTGCATAAAGGGACTTTCTTGTGTAGATGTTTTAGGGTGGGGGATTTTACAATTGGGAAAGAGGTACTTAACCAAATCCATACTTTCCTCCACCACTACAATTTGTCAACCAACTCTTATAGAATTTATGATCCTAAAAACTAGATGAGGGTGACCCACAAACAAATGAGAAATTATATACTACCTAGCACCAAGGAATTTCCCCATGAGGATGTCATTCTAAACATAGTTGCAAAGGGTGAGGTAGTTGATAGGCTAGCAAATCTAGTTGATGTTTTGAGGGTGGAGAGAGAATTGAAGAGAGACGATCCCCAATTTATAGGATTTTATATGGATATCCCTTATCGTTAGAGGATTAGGAAGATGGTCATAGACCATTATAAGATTATGGCCAAGATACTAGAGGGACCAATGGGAGGGGAAGATAGGGTATGCCTAGACAACCCTAGACCTAATGTAACTTTGGAAATAGAAGAAGAAGTTGATGTCCCTCAAGCATTATGGGTTACAAAGGGAAATAAGAGATAGAAGGTTGTCCATATCCATGTTGAGGTAAAATAGAGGACATTGCAGATTCTACCTAGCAATAGTTAGTATTTTGCAAATTTAAGGCAAAACTATTTCCAAAATAGGATTAATGCAGCTAAGGGTACTCTCACTAACTTAGAACTAGAAATAACTAGGCTGGATGATATAATCATCTAGGCCCAAAAATTCCTTGAGGATGATGAATTTATCAAGTCCACTAAGTTCAAAAGCTTTTTGTACAAGATAAAACATAGTGAGCTTGTATTAAAGATGAATCTAGGAGAGTTAGATGAGTAGAAGATGGAACTAGTGGAGAAACTACAGGCCTATGATCCTAAGAGTGAAGTCATAAATTTAGAGGAGGTGAGAGATCTTATATAAAGGAGTGGCATGTTATTGGTGCATGGATGAGATTTGGAACAATATTTCATGCTAGATCAAATAAAAAGATAGGAAAATGCCATTTCATATGAGGAATTTGGTGCAGATGGATTATAGAGAGGAACTAGTTTCAAAATTGGTATCAAATCTCTAGCAATTTGGAGTATGGATCCTTTATCCAACAAGCCAAAATTAATGGATGTACAAAGCACGAAACAAGGTAACATGATTGTGTGGACTCTGTAGGGCTCCTCTAGCACAAATATTTCTAAGGCATTGAAACATTTTTCATTTATGAATGAAGCTAAGGTAGAGGAGATGGATACTAGATTATCTAAGTCCATACATTATTACATAGATGTGAGAAAGCTCTATGAAGATGAGCTAAGAAAGAACCATGTGTACAAGGAAAGGATAGTACACCATGAGGCCAAGGTCCAAGCACTTGAAAATGAAGTTGCATCTGTTAGAGAGAAAATTACACAGGTAGAATAGGTGGTTGCTACAGAATAGAGAGAAGATTATGAAGATCAACAACAACTAGCTAGTAACACAATTGAGGCCCCAACACAATTAGAGGATTTGGGAGAAGAGGAAACATTAGAAACCAAGAGGATGAACATTGATACTTAATCTACTAAGTAGGGAGGTAAGATAAGGACAACTATGCTTAAGAGTTTGATGAGCCATGGTATTGGAATTTTGAAGAATATATCACAATAGGCTCATACTTCTTTTGTTGCTTTATAGAGTGTTGAGAAATTTTGCAATGAGGCACTTACATGGCTATCACCCACATTTAGTCTTTGGAGGCCATATACACAATTTTTTGAGAGGCTCATTGTACTGATGGCTAAAAAGCCTGCTTTTCCTAATAAAATAATCTTAGTGACTTGGATATAGTCAAAGAGTTGATTGGTTTCTTCACTAGAAAATTATAGATTATACAAGGAAAATTGAACATTTTATCTTAGGGAATACAACCCTATATACCATCAATTCTGGATGCCACTAATATAGTGATAGATTGGTAGGAATGGTCTAATTCCTTTGATTCCATTATTACTCATGATGACACAATGGAAATTTTTGAAGATAGTTTTGATGTCCCATATAATAAATTCATTGATTCCCTTTTTAAGGAAGAACTAGACTTAAAGAAGTTTTTTGTTGAATCTAAAGCCACATTGGGTGCTAGGTGAACTAAGGCCACTCATGACTTATAAGAGGTTAAAAATATAGAGTGGCCCATAAAAAGAGAAATTTATGTTTGGGAAGTGGCGGGAGAGATCAAAGCCTTTCCAATAGGAACTAGTTAAGATATTACTCACTGAGAACAAATAAAGAAAAAGGGCAGTAAAGTCAAAGAGCATGACTTCAATTTTCACTTGTTGACTTTCTCAACTACCTCACCTTTTTTGATTGACCATCTGAAGAATGTTTTTGTAAATCTTTTTTTCCTATCTTACCACCTTTGGTATCCATTCTCATTTAGACATGTGTCCTCCTCCCATCTATAGCTTATTTGCAATCCTATAAATGGATTTCAAAGATGTGGAGTTCAAGTCAGCTATTTGTAGATTTTTATTTTTATTATGTCTTTTTGTAGTTCAATCCATTATTTTTTTGTAATCTGGTGAATGTAATCATTTCTTGAATACTTGAATACATATGGTGAATACCTAGTATCAACGACTTGTCTCTAAGTAATCACTAAGTCCTTGTTAGTTTTCATAAGAAAATCTTAGAGAAAATCAATATAAGAAGGATTTTCTATATATATATATCTTTGTCTTTGAATTTTTGTCTCCTTTCTTATATATCTATAATCTTGAGATTGAAATGAACAAGTTTCATTCAGTTTAATGCAATTCATACAAATTGTATATCTCTTATTAATTGTTGTAATGCCCAGCTCGGAGATCCTCGAAAACAAGGATGAAATACAAGCCACAATTTTTTTTTAACAAGAATGAATGCACATGACAACATCATACATGGATCACAATGATCACAATGAAAGACTTCACCACCTTCCCGACAACCAACGAATCTCCAAATGCCACTACCAAACTAACACACATAAACAAAGCCAACAACAACAACACACATGATGAGGGCACACGAAACAACCACTCATCAACAAAACACCAAGCTGGGGTAAAATGCAGAAACCTGAAATTTGGCTAAGCCTGAAATCCTGAAGCCCTAAAAATTGGCTAAGTCAGGATTTCTGAAGCCTTGAAATTTCTTAGAATCCATAACTTATCTTCGAGAGGTCTGAAACCTATCTCAAAAGATTCATCGCATATATTAAAATATACCTTAAGTATAAGAAATTAAACTTATACTTAAACGATATATTTTAAACCCCAAGAGACAAAAATAGAAACACAAAAATTGGATTTCAAGAGAAACCAACAGAATTCAAAAAGCAACAATATAGGGTCAAAGAACACCCAAAAGGGTATCCAAAACAACTCTCAGGAAGTTCGAATCATGAAGAAAAGTTTCTGCTGACGGCACGTGCAGGTTTTTTACAAAAGTCGTGCGAAACTTTTTACTAAGGGAGGGCAACACTTCTCCTTAAGGCGTGCGACACTCTTCCAGTGTCATACAACATCTCTCAAGAAGGTGTGCGATACTTTACAGGATCGTACGACACTTCTCAAGAAGGCATGCGACACTCTTCTAGTGTCGTACGACATTTCTCAAGAAGGTGTGTGATACTTTATAGTATCGTATGACACAGTTTGTATGGGCGTGCGATACATTTTTATTTCGCACAATGCTGACAAAATGTCACCCATAGAAACACGAAAAAACTTCCAAAAGAAAAAAGGACCAAAAATAGAGCAAAGAACCTCCACACTATGGAGTACCAGATCTACAAACGCTCGAGGAATGAACATTCGAGTGCAAGAACAACACAGAATAAAGAACATCTATCCATCTAAACTACAACAACAAAGAACACACTGAAATAAACATCACAGTGAACTGAAAAAACCAAACTAAGTATGTGGTTCCTCCCATCCGTCAATAGCATCATAAGACCATCGTGGGTCCTAGCCATCCCACGCGTGTAACATCCCAAGCCACCGACTAGATCATTGGTACTGTCGTAATAGGGATGTCACTACTAAAAACATGCAACAATATAAGCATAAGGAAATCTAACATGCTAGTAGAAAAGCATAAGATAATCCTATAGTAGATAACATCACCTATCACATGCTAAATAGTAGTAAGCAACATATATGCTAATACAACAATTCAAAAAATCTAATCATATGCTAAACATCATAATAAGGGAATGCATCAAATAAAATAACATCATCTAAACATGATATACAAGCATCCCAATGAAAGCATAAATCACAAGAAAGCATACTCCGAAACCCAAAGTACCAAGTGAAGACATCCAACAACGATCGCACTAGGACAAAAGATCATCTTTGTACATTGATCCCTAGCAGTGGTGAAGGTAGCTATGCCTCCCAATCACGTGGCACCCGTAGGTCCACACCCACCATGCTGATGGAGATAAAGATCCAACCACAAACACACATAAAGCACAACATCCAAGGCTAACACTCACGCCAGACAGTATGATGGCTACAACCAAGAACCTAAGAAAATGCAAGGAGTACAGGTCCTGGTCAGACACTCAATAGGCTACTAAGTAGGGACTAACATCATGGAGAGTCACTTGGCATCAAAAATCCCAAGCTTGGATCTGTGTAGCTCAACTCCTTCAATGAAAGGCCAATACACCGTGTAGCTCAACTCCCTCAATGGAAGGCCAATACACAAAAGTACCATTTTATTATCTTAAGTTTTATTACCAGTCACACATTTTGTTTAGTTATCACTTATTTAAAACTTCCTATCCTCCGCCAACCCTATGGGACTATGGTCACGAGGTTGCGAGATAGAAGCCCCCTCTATATGCTACCCTACCCTACCCATGCTCATGCTATGACAAGTGGCCGTGGGCATGCATACTCCCATCACAACCCAAATGATCATAACTTTTGGAAGTACCACGAAAGATTGAGCCTCACAAGTCACTCGACAAATGTACGTGGACATACTTGTGTGTGGCGCACCACCATCACGAAGATCATAACACAAGGACAAGAATGAGAACACAATGCAAAGAAAACAGCTAACTGAAAGCAACATGGGAAGGATGGATTCTACATGAATCCCAAAGACAATAAAATCACACATCATGAAATCACTCAACCAGCCTCAATCCGAGAGTATGGATTCTACACGAATTCTAGCATTCACGAAACCAAAGCAAAGGTCCAAAAGAAACCATAACAGGTAACAAATCACTCAACTAAACACAAAGTCGGGAGTACAGATGCAACATGCATCCCAATGTAACATAAAAGTGTAGAAGTGGTCTGACTGATATCCAAATGGATCATCCAAGTCCACAACCCACATTGTGCCAAGAAAACTTGAGAAAACAGGGCAGCATGCAAAATGAGGTAAAAACTCCAAGTTTTAAAAAAATTTCAAAATTAAAACCCATTTGACCGTTCGGTTAAAAAACCCCAAAAATCCAAAAATAAATGAAATTGGACACCGTATGCAAAAACAGCCAGCATAACGGTGCAAAACCCCAAACCCTCATCCCAAAAATAGGAAAATTTTTGTACCTGCTCAACCGGGTAGAACTAACATATAGAAATGGAGGGGAACACTAGTTCTCAGCCTCCAAACAAATGGCTACCAAAAATAGAAGTAGAAATAGAGTAGAAAAAATAAAATGGGAAAGCCCTACCTCACAACCAAAAGGGAAAAACGGGAATCTGAACCATAAAATAAATATCCCGTAGAAGTAGCTAAAAATTGCAGTAATCCAAGGTTTCCCCGAGCTGGATCCAACAAGCCCAACCTCACGATGATCCCATGCCCGTAGCTCCCACAACGAACAAAATAGTAAATCCTCATGAAGAGGATTTTGGGTTTTACTCTCCAACTTTCCAATTTGAAAGTGAGAAGTGAGGAATTACATTCCTCTTTGGATACTTATTCACTTTTGAGGTGAATAATCGATTAGGGCATTTAACCAGCCAACCTAGTTAAACCCCGAATCGTCCCAAACAAAAATAGGCTATTCCTATAAATAGGAATTCATCTATGTCAAAGCTGCTAGAAATTAAAATAAATCAATTAAAAAGCTCCAAAACCCAAAAACACATAAATCTCCTTAATGACTTTCGTGACAATACGAACCTCTAAATGCACAGACACACTTACTGGTCTAATCACAAATGCAATGAGTTTAGATTTAATAATCACCGAAAGGTTTAAATTAAACATTTAATAAAGGATACGTCAACCATACTAGGATGACATTGGTAAAATATGAATGGCTGAACCACTAACTCCATGTGCCACTACCAGGGATATAAATCCTGCACACTAAACAACACGATCAAGTGCAATTGCATATAATAACATAGCCGAAGCAGTAATGCATTAATTCACCTAATTTAACCATTTATTTAATTATATTAAAATAATCTATTTACATCACTCACATTCCCATAAAGCATAACAACACAGGAATGAGGTAAATAAACATAGCATTAATTCCATCACATAACAAAATCAGAGGTATGTCCAAATCCCAGATAACCAGATATCATCATAAAACACACTGTCATCTCAAAATGGCATCGTCATGCCATATGATTAACTGAATAGCATAGAAGTCTAATATCTACGATACTAAAATAAAAGGATAGCATCTGACCCTCGAGTCGTCTCAAATGTAAACATAACATGAGTAACAATTATCTCTCTAGTCAGAAATATAACAAGGTAAATGTCCGCAATACCTAACCAAAGAATCCAACAAGAACAACCCATTTCTAATCATTAATGCATTTAATAAAGATTAATTACTCTGCATTAAAAAGGCATTTAAAACACATAAGCAAACATAGTCATAAACATGACTAACCACTACTACAGGAACCTAGTCCAATGTAGCATGGTAATAGAACATAGTGCAATCTCTGCACACATCTCAAGGTAATAACGAAACAACCTCATGATACCACATCGATCCTGGTAACCACTGGCACAAACCTCAGTGAACCAAAAATCACATCATAATCTCAAAGATTAGTCAAAAGCATAAACAAAGCAACTGATACATAAACATAAATCCAAACACCTCGATGGTGTAGACCACTCAAGGTCACAATCTAGATCCCATCACAACAAGAGATCAGCAAGATTGCATCCATCAGGATGACTTATAGAAGTCAAATGGGAGAGGCACTACATCATCCCCCCCAAAGACTAGGCTTACTCCTGGAAGCCTGCAATCCAAAAAATAGAAACCAAAATCCAAAGCGAGCAATAGGGATGACTCAAGAAACTCTCCACAAGTGAAACCAAATCACTCCCACATTCTCAACCCATCACATTAACCCCCAATTAGGTTAACCATGAGAGAATGGGTGTCACACAGACAAAAGGTCCTCCAACAAGGAACCTTCTATGCACTAGGAAGAACCCATCTAGCCATAGAGTCAACAATACAAGGTAAGGAAAAACCCTCTCTACCTCGTCAACAGGTGCCCAACTACAACATGCACCAACTACAAGACCACAAGAAAGGTCAAAAAAAGACACACTTCCAACAAGAGTTGGAATCTGTTAGGAACCTGTGTGTTCCTTCTGTTTATTTTGTTAGAGTAGTGTTGTTGGACGCATATGCTTTGTAAGTCGTCCCGTGAGTATATTTTATTATCCCACATGCATAGGTAGTATTACTTTTCTAGATCGTACCCAGTATATAAGAATAGGTTGAGGCCCTTGATGGGTACAGACGAATTTATTGTATTGAGCTTGCTCAAAGGAGGTTACCCCCTCGAAGTGGCCTGCGATCAGTAGATTCATTCTGAGTTCTGCTATCACTTGGTATTCTGTTATTTCGAGCATTCTCACGATATTGCTATAAGGAGGTTCTTCTCATCTGGTATCAGAGCACTCTCTTGGGCTCGCTGGGTGGAAATTACATCAAATTTTTTTTTCTGTCGTGGCCTTCAGGTTCCTCTCACTTCTAATATCTCTTGTTATTGCAATAACTCTTTTCAGTTGTTCTGTCTGTGAGTGAATTTTTCTAAGTCGACTGTTCAAAAAAAAAAAAAAAAAAAAAAAAAAAAAAAAAAAAAAAAAAAAAAACCTTGTTTTATGGTTGTTACGCGTACAGGAGAAAAAATCATGGAAGAGGAAATTGCATCCCTCAAAACCAAACTTCAAGATCTGGATGACAAAATTCTGGGTCTTAACTTTCAGCAGTCAGCCATGAGCCGAAACCATTCAGGACATACTGGGTCCTCTTCTGGCAATTTTCGTGGACCAAAGCTTGATTTTCCACGCTTCGATGGTTCTGATCCGACTGGATGGATCTATAGGGCAGAGCAGTATTTCAGCTTGCATAATACTTTGGATAACCACAAAGTCCCCCTTGCATCTTTTCATTTGGAACATGAAGCTCTTCAATGGTTCCGTTGGTACATCAAGGCTAATGTAGGCCCAACGTGGAGCGAATTGTGCACCCTCATTTTGGAGCGCTTTGGCCCTAGTTCCTTTGATGATTTCACAGGAGCACTCACTAAACTGCGTCAAACAGGCACTGTAAGAGAATACCAGACAGAGTTTGAAAAATTAGCTAATCACACAGAGGGCTTGTCTGATGAATTCTTCCGTAGTTGTTTTGTCAGTGGTCTGAAGGATGCACTTCGCTCAGAAGTCAAAATGTTTCGACCTACTACAATGATGGAAGCCCTTGGGTTGGCTAAGTTAGCGGAAGACAAGATTAGTGCTCTACAACGCTCCAGATCTAATTTTGTTCCATTCAGAAATACAGGTTCTCACAACCCTCCAGTCATACCAGCTCCCAGAACTACTCCGATCAAGCACTTGTCTGAAACAGAGATGCGAGTCAAGCGAGACAAAGGGCTTTGTTATAATTGTGATGAGAAATGGTCTCGGGGCCATAGATGTGTTCAGCCAAAGCTCTATCTCTTGGATGTGGATTCTCCACCGGAACTGGAAGAATATGTAGATGCTCAGGAAACAGTGGATGATGAGGTTGAGCCTCACCAGCCTGAACCTCCTTCACCAGAAGCTCCACCAGAGATATCTGTCCATGCTTTGGCAGGAGTCACTACTCCACAAACCATGCGGGTCCAGGGTTTCTTCAAGAAGATCCCTCTTACTATACTCATTGATTCTGGTAGCACTCATAACTTCATTGATCCACGAATAGCCAAACAGGCTGATTGCTTTATCCATCCCTGCTCTAGCTTTGAAGTCATGATTGCCAATGGGGGCACTTTACCTTGTAAAGGGAAATGTCGCAATGTGCGTCTCTCTATTGGAGACTATAACATGCGCTCTGACATGTTTGCCTTACCCTTAGGTGGCTGTGATGTGGTTTTGGGTGCCCAATGGTTACGCACTCTTAGCCCCATTCTCTGGGATTTTGCTGAACTTTGGATGCAGTTTTCAGCCGAGGGGCACCAACACACTTTGAAAGGCTTACAACCAGGGTCTCTCAGCATCATCAGTTCACACCGTATGGAAAAACTTCTTAAGAAGAATTCACATAGTGTCATCGCTCAGCTCCATTCCATTCAGATGCAGCCATCAGCAGTCTCTAGCACTCCTACCGATCTCCAACACATTTTGGACAAGTATTCTGGTATATTTGCTGAACCTGTGGGATTACCTCCTTCTCGTCCAGAGGACCACCGTATTCAGCTCCTTCCTGGCAGTGTTCCGCCCAACATCAGGCCCTACCGCTACCCATTTCATCAGAAGACCGAAATCGAGATACTTGTCCGTGACTTACTGAAGCAAGGTATTATTCGCCCTAGTACCAATTCCTTTTCTTCTCCAGTTCTGCTTGTTCGCAAAAAAGATGGGTCATGGCGACTCTGCATTGATTTCCGAGCACTTAATCATCTCACTATAAAGGACAAGTTTCCCATTCTAGTTGTTGATGAACTTCTTGATGAACTTCATGGGGCTCATTTTTTCTCCAAGTTAGATCTTCGTTCTGGGTATCATCAAATTCGGGTTCATGAGGAGGATATACCTAAAACTGCCTTCCGCACACATGATGGTCACTATGAATTTTTAGTCATGCCCTTCGGCCTCACGAATGCTCCTTCAACATTTCAGGCAGTGATGAATAACATATTTCGGCCATACCTCCGAAAATTCATTCTAGTCTTCTTTGATGATATCCTCATATATAGCAAAACTTGGGCTGAGCATCTCCATCATCTGGAGCTTGCCTTGCAACTTCTCTCTGATCATCAACTCTGTGCAAAACTATCTAAATGTGTGTTTGGCCAGGAGGAAGTGGAGTATCTCGGGCATATTGTTGCACACCATGGAGTGCGGGTGGATCCTACAAAAATAGATGCCATGACAACTTGGCCACATCCTAAAACTCTCAAGAGCCTTCGGGGTTTTTTGGGGTTGACTGGCTACTACCGCAAGTTTGTCAAAGATTACGGGAAAATTGCAGCACCATTGACAGCTCTATTAAAAAAGGATGCCTTCTCCTGGACCCTTGTTGCTGAGACTGCATTTGAACAACTAAAACAGGCTATGTGCAGTACACCTGTTCTCGCAATGCCAGATTTTTCCAAACCCTTCACTATTGAGAGTGATGCTTGCGGTAATGGATTGGGTGCTGTTCTCCTGCAAGATGACCATCCTATTGCATTCACTAGCAAAGCCCTCTCTGGTAAGAATCTAGCCCTCTCTACTTATGAAAAAGAAATGATGGCTATTTTGCATGCTGTACAGAAGTGGCGGCCATACCTCTTAGGGAGTCATTTTTGCATCAGAACTGATCACCAAAGTCTGAAATACTTCCTGGAACAACGGGTATCCTCTCCTACACAACAGAAATGGGTCAGCAAACTCATGGGGTATGATTATGAGATCACCTACAAGAAGGGTAAGGAGAATATTGTGGCAGATGCTCTTTCTCGCACATTTGATAATCAAGCTTCCCTTTCCGCTATTTCTATGCCCATTCCTAATTGGTTAGCGTCTGTTCAGCAGGGCTATGACAGTGACTCTTCTTTATCTCAAATCATTCACCAGCTAGCCAATAATCCTTCTGCTATACCACATTACTCTTGGGATGGTGCTTCTCTTCGATACAAGGGTCGGCTAGTGCTTCCTCAGAACCCAGCTCTACATCAGGCTATTTTTTATGAACTCCATGCTTCTCCTTCAGCAGGGCACTCAGGCTTCCTCAAAACTTATGAGCGAGCAAGGAGAAACTTCTTTTGGAAAGGGATGAAACAGACGATTCAACAGATGGTGGCTGAATGTGATACTTGCCAACGCCACAAGGGTGAAACGACCCTCCTTCCTGGCTTGCTCGAACCATTGCCCATCCCTACACGGATTTGGACTGATATTTCTATGGATTTCATTGAAGGGGCTTCCTAAATCCGGTGGCAAGACAGTGATCTTGGTTGTGGTTGATCGTCTCTCGAAATATAGTCATTTTTGTGCCCTCAGCCACCCCTATACTGCCTCCTCTGTTGCACAAATCTTCATGGACCAGATATTTCGTCTTCATGGACTCCCTTCTTCCATTGTCTCTGATCGTGATGCAACTTTTACCAGTCATTTTTGGACTGAACTATTTCAGAAAACTGGCACCAAACTGAAGATGAGTTCGGGCTATCACCCACAAACTGATGGTCAAACTGAAATTGTCAATAAATGCTTGGAAACTTATCTTCGTTGCTTCACTTCCGAGCAGCAACATCAGTGGGCCAAGTGGCTCCCTTTAGCTGAATGGTGGTACAATACCTCTTACCACACTGCCTCTAAAATGACTCCATATGAAGCAGTCTATGGTCAGGCACCTCCAGTGCTCCTTCCCTACACTCCCAACAGCTCACCAGTCCAGGCAGTTGACATAGTTCTCCGCAGCAGGGATCAGATTCTTTGTACCTTATAGGATAATCTTCACATGGCCCGTAATCGGATGAAACAGCAAGCAGATCAACACCGTTCTGAGCGATCATTTCAAGTTGGGGATATGGTTTTTCTTCGTCTACAGCCATACAAACAATCCTCCCTAAAGCTGAAAGGGCGTCATAAGCTGGCCCCAAAATTTTATGGGCCTTATAAGGTTCTGCAGAAGATTGGTTCAGTTGCTTATAAACTAGAACTTCCTCCTTCTTCTCGCATTCATCCAGTCTTTCATGTTTCTTGTCTAAAGAAAGTTCTGGGTACCACTATCAGAGCACAAACTACTCTCCCTGAAATGGATATGGAAGGATCCATTATCCTTGAGCCGGTGGCAATCATTGACCAGCGCACTCGCCAGCTTCGCTCTCGCTCCATCTCTGAGGTCTTGATTCAGTGGCATGGCATGCAACCAGAGGATGCTACCTGGGAACCCCTTCTTCAGATTCAACAACAATTTCCACACCTTAAGCTTTGAGGACAAAGCTTTTTTCTAAGGGAGAGGGGATGTTAGGAACCTGTGTGTTCCTTCTGTTTATTTTGTTAGAGTAGTGTTGTTGGACGCATATGCTTTGTAAGTCATCCCGTGAGTATATTTTATTATCCCACATGCATAGGTAGTATTACTTTTCTAGATCGTACCCAGTATATAAGAATAGGTTGAGGCCCTTGATGGGTACGGACGAATTTATTGTATTGAGCTTGCTCAAAGGAGGTTACCCCCTCGAAGTGGCCTGCGATCAGTAGATTCATTCTGAGTTCTGCTATCACTTGGTATTCTGTTATTTCGAGCATTCTCATGATATTTCTATAAGGAGGTTCTTCTCAGAATCTCGGGGAAAAACCATCCCAAATTCCAAAGAATACTATCATGTCACACATGATCATTCTGGAATCCACGTAAACTCACCCTTAGAACAAAGAGAATGGAAGTTTACCAACAAAAGGACACACTCCAAAGGACTACTCACCACCAAGCGTAGAGCATGACACCTCACCAAGGCACAAAAACTCAACTACCATTGGAAACTAGGGTAACATAACCCAACTAGACAAGATATCACCTTCCACAAGGTTGCACAGACTTTCATTAGTGGACACAATCATGAAATGTCTGCATACCAACTCACGAGATGGTAACATGTGTCCAACAATACCATGTCCCTCTAGCACCATGCTAGGAAAACTACACCCAATCTACTACTAAACTCCATCTCTAGCCTCAAGTCAACAATTAAAGAGAATACTTGACTAAGACAATCCACATGAAGATATAAGCTTAGGGAGAAGGATACTACAAAGTATTAGGACTGAGAGGGAGTCTCTCTCAACCTCTACACTAAATCAGCCCAAGATGTGTTAGGGAACTCACAATTTCCCCAACCATCAACATACTCACAAGAGAACACTAACTGAGCTAGTGGCATAGCCACACTAGCCTACTCTCACAAGAGAGAAAAGGATATGGAGATGCACCCAAGGAAACGTCCAAGAAGGAGAATCTAGACTCATCAAATAACTGAGTCACTCCCAAACGACAAGGAAACATCGACCTTGAGCAAGGAATGCTCACAAACCACACTACACCTCACAAGGGTGGTTTAGTGCAATAGGAAACACAAAAACCCAAGCACGAACCCCAACAAGTACCTGGTAGATTATGAAGACAAGATAACTCTTCCATATGAATATCATGAAGAGTTAAACTTCTCCAATGGCCATAAATATGACATGTCATGATTGAATTGGCCTCTACTCGAAGAGGTACTCGAAACATCGAACAACAACTCTAGAAGCCATAGATTTCACGTTTCAAATCGGATTGAATCCATTTGAAAAGCGTCGAAAAGATATCGACAAGGACTACAAAAAGATGGAGCTTCAAGAGTCCTAAGACCCAAGATCTAAGACACCACTCAAGACAAAACCACAAATGCAAAAATAATAGTCTTGGCTACCAAGACAAGCGACAAATGAAATGTCCAAATCCACACAAGAGCACACATGCCCAGAACAACATAAGACATGGAATGAAAGGTAATCCACACATTGAAACCATCATTAATATCCTTTCATAATTTCATTAATTAAACATAATATAAGCACTAATGCACAATGAAACTGAAAGATTTTCAAGCAAGGGTCTAAGAGTCACCATAAAACAAGTACATACCTTTCAATTTCTTTAAGAATACACTACATTTACTCATCTTTTAAACCATTCAATTACAATAACAACTTTAAATCAAACAAAGACACACTAGCATGTTCTCCATGATATTATCCCTTGAACGTACTACTAGAGGTTTGAGATGAACATGGAAGAGTCACAACACACAACTGGGCAGCAATAAAACACATCCAAAATAGTCATCATGAAACATAATCAAAAATCCCAAATGGGGGAATTGCCAATTCGAACAGTAAGTACCAAAAGAGCTCATTTTAACAATAAGTCAAATGTGACAACTATCACAAAGAGAGTGATAGATAAAATTTGATGACTACTCCAAGAGAGGAAGAAACCAAAAAAACCAATGCTAGCCCAAGAACATGAGGAAAGTACCTCCAGCCAAATAAAATAAGGCATCAAACAAATCACATTATAGGTGATGGCTGAGTACAGTCACACAAGAGGGATAAATCACCACACAATGCTAAGGAATACATCCTCCTAGCAATGTTAGAGAACACACTCACGCACATCAAGTAGTATACCATCAGTAACCTCATGCATATGCAAACAAGAATAATTTCCATGCAATGCAACATTTAGATATTCATCTATCTAATACAAATTTCCATAAGCTTAAGAAGCAATCAGATTGGGGACTTAAGTCATTAACCCAAATAAATAATGCAAACCTACTACTTTGCAATGATTCACAATAAACACTCATTTCAATGAAAGGAACCATTTTATTAATATAATCAACAAAATAAAGAATCACAATAAGATTCATCTATATACTTGCAATTAGGAGAAAACAGGGAAACAATGCACCTAACTCCACAAGGAGAAACAAGAAGAGGCACACAAGCCAACACATGGAAACCAATCAGTGGCTCCATCCAAACAGGGTCACACACGCAACCAACCAAACAAGGCATATCGATTCCACCAGCAAAGTCAGGAAGACTCACTTCCTTCTCCACACATTGCTCTAGTCACATCTACTGGACAAGAAAATCAATCACAAGTAGATATCAAAGCAACAAAGATCACGAGTTCTCACTAAGACACTCGCACTCAACCAATGCAGCAAGAACTACAAGTGCAACATAAACATAGAGATCCCAATGTTTGAACATGGGCTTTGATACCAATAATGCCCCACCGGGAGATCCTTGGAAACAAGGATGAAATACAAGCCAAGATTTTTTTTTTACAAGAATGAATGCACATGATAACATTATACATGGATCACAATGATCGCAATGGAAGACTTCACCACCATCCTGACAACCAACGAATCTCCAAACGCCACTACCAAACTGACACACACAAACAAAGCCAATAATGACAATGCACATGATGAGGACACACGAAACAACCACTCATCAACAAAACACCAAGCTGAGGTAAAATGCAGAAACCTAAAATTTGGCTAAGCTTGAAATCCTGAAGCCCTAAAAATTGGCGAAGTCAGGATTTCTGAAGCCCTGAAATTTCCTAGAATCCATAACTTATCTCCGAGAGGTTTGACACCTATCTCAAAAGATTCATCGCATATATTAAAATATATCTTAAGTATAAGAAATTAAACTTATACTTAAACGATATATTTTAAACCCCAAGAGATAAAAATAGAAACACAAAAACTAGATTTCAAGAGAAATCGACAGAATTCAAAAAGCAAGAACATAGGGTCGAAGAACACTCAAAAGGGTATCCAAAACAACTCTCAAGAAGTTCGGATCATGAAGAAAAGTGCTCGCTGATGGCACGCGCAAGTTTTTTACAAAAACTGTGCGATACTTTTTATTAAGGGAGGGCAACACTTCACCTTAAGGCGTGAAACACTCTTCCAGTGTCGTACGATATCTCTCAAGAAGGTGAGTGATACTTTACAGCATCGTATGACACTTTTCAAGAAGGCGTGCGACACTCTTCCAGTGTCGTACGATATTTCTCAAGAAGGCATGCGATACTTTACAGTATCGTACAACATAGTTTGTATGGGTATGCGATACATTTTTATGTCACACAATGTTGACAAAATGTCGCCCATAGAAACATGAAAAAAATCCCAAAAGAAAAAAAGACCAAAAATAGAGAAAATAACCTCCACACCAGGGAGTATTGGATCCACAAACGCCCGAGGAATGAACACTCGAGTGCAAGAACAACACAGAATGAAGAACATCTATCCATCTAAACTACAATAACAAAGAAAACACTGAAATAAACATCACAGTGCAATGAACAACCAAACTAAGTACGTGGTTCCTCCCATCCGTCAATAGCATCATAAGACCATCGTGGTTCCTAGCCATCCCCCGCACGTAACATCCCAAGCCATCAACCAGATCGTCGGTACTGTCATAATAGGAACGTCACTACTAAAAACATGCAACAATATAAGCATAAGGAAATCTAACATGCTAGTAGAAAAGCATAAGATAATCCTACAGTAGATAACATCACCCATCACATGCTAAACAACAGTAAGCAACATATATGCTAATACAACAATTCATAGCATCTAATCATATGCTAAACATCATAATAAGGGAATGCATCAAATAAAATAACATCATCTAAACATGATATACAAGCATCCCAATGAAAGCATAAATCACAAGAAAGCATACTCCAAAACCCAAAGTACCAAGTGAAGACATCCAAAAATGATCGCACTAGGACAAAAGATCATCTTTGTACATTGATCCCTAGCAGTGGTGAAGGTAGCTATGCCTCCCAACCATGTGGCACCCGTAGGTCCACACCTCCCATGCTGATGGATATAAAGATCCAACCACAAACACACATAAAGCACAACATCCAAGGCTAACACTCACGCCAGACAGTATGATGGCTACAACCAAGAACCTAAGACAATGCAAGGAGTACAGGTCCTGGTCAGACACTCAATAGGCTACTAAGTAGGGACTAACATCATGGAGAGTCACTTGGCATCGAAAAGCCCAAGCTTGGATCTATGTAGCTCAACTCCCTCAACGGAAGGCCAATACACCGTGTAGCTCAACTCCCTCAATGGAAGGCCAATACACAAAAGTACCATTTTATTATCTTAAGTTTTATTACCAGTCACACATTTTGTTTAGTTATCACTTATTTAAAACTTCCTATCCTCCGCCAACCCTATGGAACTATGGTCATGAGGCTGTGAGATAGAAGCCCCCTCTATATGCTACCCTACCCAACCCATGCTCATCCTATGACAAGTGCCCGTAGGCATGCATACTCCCATCGCAATCCCAATGATCATAACTTCTGGAAGTACCACAGAAGATCGAGCCTTGGAAGTCACTCGATAAATGTATGCAAACGTACTCATGTGTGGCACACCACCATCACGAAGATCATAACACAAGGAAAAGAATGAGAACACAATGCAAAGAAAACACCCAATTGAAAGCAACACGGGAAGGATGGATTCTACATGAATCCCAAAGCCAATAAAATCACACATCATGAAATCACTCAACCAACCTCAATCTTAGAGTATGGATTTTACACGAATCCTAATGATGTAACAAGACTAAACATCATGAACTCACTCAACTAGCCTCAATTCGAGAGTATGGATTCTACACGAATCTTAGCGTTCACAAAATAAAAGCAAAGGTCCAAAAAAATCCATAACAGGTAACAAATCACTCAACCGAACACAAAGTCAGGAGTACTGATGTGACATGTAGCCCAATGCAACATAAAAGTGCAAAAGTGGTTTGACTGATATCCAAACAGATCATCCAAGTCCACGACCTACATTGTGCCAAGAAAATTGGAGAAAATAGGGCGATATGCAAAACGAGGTAAAAACTCCAAGTTTTAGAAAAATTCCAAAATTAAAACCCATTTGACCTTTGGGTTGAAAAACCCCAAAAATCTAAAAATAAATGGAATTGGACACCGTATGCAAAAACAACCAGCATAACGGTGCAAAACCCCAAACCCTCATCCCAAAAATAGGGAAATGTTTGTACCCGCCCAACTGGGTAGAACTAACATACAGAAATGGAGGGGAACACTAGTTCTCAGCCTCCAAACAAATGACTACCAAAAATAGAAGCAAAAACGAAGCAGAAAGAATAAAACAGGAAAGCCCTACCTCATAGCCAAAAGGGTGAAATGGGAATCTGAACCATAAAATAAATATCTCGCAGAAGTAGTTAAAAATTGTGACAATCCAAGGTTTCCCCGAGCTGGATCCAACGAGCCCAACCTCGCGACGATCCCACACCCATAGCTCCCATAGTGAACAAAACAGTAAATCCTCATGAAGAGGATTTTAGGTTTTACTCTCCAACTTTCCAATTTGAAAGTGAGAAGTGAGAAATTAAATTCCTCTTTGGATACTTATTCACTTTTGAGGTGAATAATCGATTAGGGCATTTAACTAGCCAACCTAGTTAAACCCTGAATCGACCCAAACAAAAATAGGCTATTCCTATAAATAGGAATTCATCTATGGAAAAGCTGCTAGAAATTAAAATAAATCAATTAAAAAGCCCAAAAGCCCAAAAAAACATAAATCTCCTTAATGACTTTCACGACAATGCGAACCTCTAAATGCACAGACACGCTTACTAGTCTAATCACATAATGCAATGAGTTCGGATTTAATAATCACCGAAAGGTTTAAATTAAAAATTTAATAAAGGATACGTTGACCATACCAGGATGACATTGGTAAAATATGAATGGTTGAATCACTAACTCCATGTGCCACTGCTAGGGATATAAATCTTGCACACTAAACATCACAATCAAGTGCAATTGCATATAATAACATAGCCAAAGCAATAATGCATTAAATCACCTAATTTAACCATTTATTTAATTATATTAAAATAATCTATTTACATCACTCACGTTCGCATAAAGCATAACAACACAGGAATGAAGTAAATAACCATAGCATTAATTCCATCACATAACAAAATCAGAGGTATGTCCAAATACCAGATAACCAAATATCATCATAAAACACACTGTCATCTCAAAATGGCATCGTCATGCAATATGATTAACTGAATAGCATAGAAGTCTAATATCTATGATACTGAAATCAAAGGATAGCATCTGACCCTCAAGTCATCTCAAATGTAAACATAACATGAGTAACAATTATCTCTCTAATCAGAAATATAACAAGGTAAATGTTTGCAATACCTAACCAAAGAATCCAAAAAGAACAAACCATTTCTAATCATTAATGCATTTAATAAAGATTGATTACTTTGCATTAAAAAGGCATTTAAAACACATAAGCAAACATAGTCATAAACATGACTAACCACTGCTACAGGAACCTAGTCCACTGTAGCATGGTAATAGGACATAGTGCAATCTCTGCACACATCTCAAGGTAATCACGGAACAACCTCATGATACCACATCGATCCTGGTAACCACTGACACAAACCTCAGTGAACCAAAAATTACATCATAATCTCAAAGATTAGTCAAAAGCATAAATAAAGCAACTGATACAGAAACATAAATCCAAACACCTCGATGATGTAGACTACTCAGGGTCACAATCCAGATCCCATCACAAGAAAAGATTAGCAAGATTGCATCCATCAGGATGACTTACAGAAGTCAAATGGGAGAGGCACTACAATTGCCACTAATTCAAAGAATTAGATAATCGCTCTTTGTAATTGATAAGATTTAGGGTTTATAAAGAGGATATGGTAAGAATGAAATTTAAAGCTCATTGATGACACATTTAATTACAAGTTGATCAAATACATCCAAGATGGCTAATTATTGACTCTATATATCCATGGATAAGATATTGATCATATTAGAGAGCAAGAACAAGTTGATGATTCACTTAAGTGTAGGAAATACATAACAAATAAACAAAATCAATTTATCATTTTTGCGTACTAAGAACTAAAAGTATTGGTCATTACTTATTTGCATTTTGTTTTTTTTTGGTTATAGCTAGCAACTATGTCCAAAAATTTTATTTAGCGAATCATAGAATAATATTGACCATTTCTGCTATAGGGAACAATATTTGAAGGATGAGAATATCAAATTAACAAGATTAATCCCTAAGGTTTTCTTGCCTTGGCCTAGTAGAGCCCAAAGTGAAGTGAGTCCTGATGACTTTGTTAATGTTGGCCCAGAACTGAGATTTAGCCCTGCTAATTATAGGATTTAGCTGATCATTAGGCTTGTCCTTGTCTTATGCTTCCTAATATTAAGTTTAGATATACTCGATATGTTCCTTACTAGTAAGAAGACCAAAAAAATGGTGACTCCATCGGGAACTACTTTGCACCAATATTGAGATATCTGAACTAAAGTTTTCTAGTCAATTGCTTGGTGTAGGGTTATGGTTTTTAGCCTAGCCTTGTTGTAGAGTTATTATTATATGTTTTCACTATATTTTTCTTTCTCAAAACTTGATTCTATTATTTTCCCTTCATAGGGTGGTGACTCAAGTCTAAGGTTTTGTAGCTAGTGTTTTAAATTTTAGGAAAATCCTAAACAAATGGCTAAGAAGAGGAAAATTACACATGTCTTTACAAAGGATCACCCTGAAATACCACTATTTATTGAGTTACCTACTGGGGGAAAAAAGAACCAAAACAAAAAGAAATCTGAGTCAAATCCTACATGGATTCCCAGAGGTAATATGTTAGTGCAATCACTATACCACCCTGTGGTAGAAAAGTAGTCATCTTCCAAAAGTACTGAATTTGAAGGGGCTACTTTGTTGGGGGAAGCATTCACAACTCCATTTAGGGAGAAAAGGGTTTTTCATGATAAAAATATGTCTCCTATGGGGGATATCCCTTATAGACCAAACCTAATAAGTTAAATGAACCATAGTTGGGATTTTAGAGAGAATTTGGATGCAAGCTTCAGTCCTAGACAAGAACCATATGTCGCAACCTTATAAATCTAGATGATCCAGTGAATTGTAAGGCCACCACTATAGACCATGAAGAGCTATATCCAAAACTTATCTTTCTAAGGAGGAATAATTGCAGAAGAGGAAGCTAAACACATTCGTTTGGAAAGGGAAAAAGAAAAAATAATTTTGAACACCATTATTGAAAGAGATAACTTACTTAGGAGAATGGCTTCCCTACAAGAATCAAACAATAAATTGGAGGAGAGATCTTCCAAGCTATTCTCTAACATATTTGGAGATATGGAGGTCTTAAAATCTAATGTCCAAGAACAAGAGCAGTTCTCAAAGAGAAGGAGGCCCCTGTTATTGCACAAATTCAGCCTTATAAACCTTTGGAGACCAGAGTTGTAGATTTGAATGGGAAAGGCTTTGATAAGGGAAAGAAAAAGGTCATTGGAATAGAAATCAATGAACCCCATGTCCCTAGTAAGCCCACATGCCTTGTCATGTCAAAACTTGATCTACAATTAGAAAAGGCCAAAAAGGACAAGAAAGATCTAGTGAAAGAACTTGAGAAAGTAGAGAATGAAGCTCAAGTAACTGAGACTAGGAGAAAGATCTAATTTATTAAATCCAACTTTGCCCTATCTTTTTGGTTAGGCCAATCCTCTCAAGTTGTCCTTGCTATCCCTAGTACTGGCCCTCTGATAATAGGCCAAGGCTCTTCACAAGTAGCCCCTTTTTCAACTACTGCTACAACTTCACAAGTCCCTCTTGCTCAACAAACCCAACAAACTCAGATTCCTATCCAAAGCCAATCTACTAGAGGAAGTACCTCAAGTGTCCCAATTTCCCAAAGGAGACCAAATTATATGGAGAAATATAGAAAAATGTCTTTCTTAGGTATACATGGTTTTTCTCATCCCATCTCAAATGACCTTAGAGACAAGGTCACAAAGTTTGTTGGAAATAATGCTATTACTAGTGAAGAGCATCTTATAAAGTTCATTGATATGCTAAATGATTATGACGTGGAATATGAAGATGTAATGATGAAATTGTTTGTTCATTCACTGATTGAGGATGCTAGGGATTGGTTTAGGAAATTGCCAGATGATAGCATCAAGTCATGGAATGATTTTTAGAAATTTTCCAAAGAGCAATATGATGATAAGACAAATGCAAGTTTTATGCTAAATGATTTCAACAATATTAAGAAAAACCCTAATGAGTCAACTTTTGATTTCAACATCAAAAAAATATAGAGTGGCCCACAAAAAGAGAAATTTATGTTTGGGAAGTGGTTGGAGAGATCAAAGCATTACGAATAGGAAATAGATGAGATATTACTCACTAAGAATAGATAAAGACAAAGGGGAGTAAAGTCAAAGAGAATGACATCAATTTTCACTTGCTGACTTTCTCAACTACCTCACCTTTTCTGATCGAACATCTGAAGAATGTTTTTGGATTTTTTTTCCCTATCTTGCCACCTTTGGTATCCATTCTCCTTTAGACATATGTCTTCCTCCCATCTATATCTTCTTTGTAATCCTATAAATGGATTTCCAAGATGTGGAGTTCAGGTCAACTATCTGTAGATTTTTATTTTTCTTATGTCTTTTTATAGTTCCATCCATTATTTTTGTTGTAATCTGGTGAATGTAATCATTTCTTGAATACTTGAATACATATGGTGAATACCTAGTATCAATGTCTTGTCTTTGAGTATTCACTGAGTCTTTGTCAATTTTCATTAGCAAATTTAAGAGGAAATCAATATAAGAAGGATTTTCTATATATATATATATATCTTTGTCTTTAAGTTTTTATCTCCTTTCTTATATATCAAAATGAAATTCAGAGCTCATTATTGAAAAATTTAATTACAAGTTGATTAAATATGTCCAAGATGGCTGATTATTAACTCTATATATCCATGGATAAGACACTGATCATATTAGAGAGCAAGAACAAGTTGATGATTCATGTAAGTGTAGAAAATACATAACAAATAAACAAAACCAATTTATCATTTTTATGTACTAAGAACTAAAAGTACTGTTCATTTCTTATTTGCATTTTTTTTTTGGTTATAGTTATCTACTATTTCCAAGAATTTTATTCAACAAATCATAGAAGAATATTGACCATTTTTGCTGTAGGGAATAATCTTTGAAGGACAAGAATATCAAATTAACAATATTAATCCCTAAGGTTTTCCTGCCTTGGCCGAATATAGCCCAAAGTGAAGTGAATCCTAATGACTCTATTAATGTTGGCCCAAAACTGAGATTTAGCCTTGCTAATTATAGGATTTAGTTGATCCTTAGGCTTGTCCCTATCTTATGCTCCTTGGTATTAAGTTTAGATCTACTTGATATGTTCCTTACCAGTAAGAACACCAACAGGAAGACTTGTTATCACAATAGATTGTATTAGACTCCTCTTGTATGTGCATTATATCTTTCAAGACTCTTCACATCCATACTCATTGACATACTGCTTGTTGGGACTTAAAATCACCTTCTTGATTTGAGTACCATTCCAAGCTTTTGAGCCCCTTAAAGAACATTTAATACATATGTACCTGACTATCTATTTGATGCCAAAGAGCTATTTAATGTTTATAATACCCTGCATTTAGTATATCCACCCATTTCATGGTGATAAATTTCCATTCCAAGTGATTATGTGAAGTTTTGTTTTGAGCAATATCCAAATCTGCATTTTTGCTTAAGTGTCAAATAGTGATAGGAGGCCTAGTTTGCATTTGAATATCTTGCACCAATTATGTTTCATGACTCACCACTTTGGGAGTGTTTATTATGCATATCAAAGAATCTATGTTTCAAATTTGAAGTCATTTTGACATGTTTTGACTAGGTTTTGAATCCCTCAAAGTTGGTTGTTTATTATTGTCGTGCTGATGTAAATTGTTCAAAATTCTTGGAGGCCCTGTTTGATTTGTTATAACTTTGACCCAATTGACGAAAATGAGATAATTCCTTATGTTGCATTCTAGAGGTCATAGATTTTTTATGTTTCAATTTTGAGCTTATGACAAATCCATTTGATCAGTTTTTGAATTTGATTCTATATGCAATTTGCAAAGCTTTACTAGTGTCATAAAAAGCAAAATGAATGGTACACCTGTTCAGGATGTCGTAACTCTGAATCCATGATAGGCGAGATCAAATGGATAGTACCTCTATGTTCTACTCTATTTTTTAAAAAGTGTGCCAGTATGCAAGTCTCGATGAATTTATTTGCACACTTTCCTAGGTCCATTTTGTTTGCAAAAATCACTTTTCTGCCAGTGTTTCTAGTTCTACAAATCTAAGTATCCCACTTTGACCACTCGCCAAATGTTCTTAGTTATTCATCATGAGCCCAAATCTTAGATTTATACTTTTCTCATGATAGTGAACCAATGCCCTAGTTTTTGTGCCCCCAAGTGTTAGTTTGACCTATTTTTGAAGCCAAAACCAAACACACTTTCTTGTTTTTTGACATGTTTTCTTGTAGGTAGTTCTGGAAAGGAAACTTTGATGACCTCAATATATTTTGACCCTGAAGTTTTTTTAAGATAAAATCTAACAGGGAAGGAGAATGTGGGACAAAGAATCAACATGTTTGATTTCAAGGCCCAGTCAGGTGTTTTTGTTAGTTTTTAAAGCTGGTTAGAGGACCCCTTGGCATGAAATTGACAAGTTGTAGAAAAAGGTCAAATGAGTCTTAACGTTCTATTCAATGATTGAAATAAATCTCGATCAGTGCCAAATGTTCACTAAATCATTTTGAGGGTCTATTTGTTTGAAAATGAACTTTGTTTTTAGCCAGACCCACTTTGGGGCCTGACTAATTTCATTAGATTGTGAAGTAGTACTCGCAGAGTAAAACTATCTTGATAAGACATAATGACCATGATCATCTAGAACTTTCAATATGCTTTCATCACCTTTTGAGAACAAATGAATGTGATGGATCTACACAAGATGAACCATAAGGAATGGTATCATACCTACAAGCTTCACAAATCTCTTCACTCTTATTATGTTGGACTTAGTAGGAAATAATTTGAGTGGTTGAATACTAGAGGCTCTAGCTATTCTCTCTAATCTTAATCAACTAAATTTGTCAGAAAATGACTTAAATGAAGCATTACAATGGGAACATTGTGGAGGAAAATGTAACTATCATGTTCTTCTAATCCAAACACATCTGGACTCTATTTTTCTTCCATCTTGCTAGAGACTTTACAAATCAATGAGGTGGTTTTCTGGATGTGTAAGATCAAACCAGGTCAGGAGGATTTACCCTAACGGTTGGAAGCTTTTTAATCTTGAATTGTGTTGACCAGTGTAGGGGGATTAAGTTTACCATCGTAAAGGAAGAGACAACTAATATTTTCACTGCCATCATATGGGGGGTAGGTAGGCGATCTTCTTTGTCAAATGGTTGACCAATGCTACAATTTTTGTGGAGTAGCCAAAGCCAAAGCAGTCAACAAAAAGTGCCCAAAATGGAAGTCCAATCTTAAGTCACCATATGCAAAGCTATATCATATTTGATCCAATGGAGTCGCACAAACATTGAAGCAAAGAGAGAGTAGGGAATCTACAAGTAAGAATAAGGTGCCCCATCTAAATTGAGGACATAACTTCAAATATACTTTTTCACAGATAGATTAACAAGAAAAAAGTCCTTCATAGCCAAGATAAATCAATGAAAATTTTAGCTATAGATGATACAAGAACTTGAACTTTGTGCTCCTTTTGAGGAGTCCAAAAGGTTTCCAAATGATCAATGCATGCTCAAACCCTCCTCAAGCAATGACTCCAGAGCCACTGGTAAAATGTGGAGCAATTACTGAGGTAAAGGCTGATGATATGGCCTAAAGGGAAATAACAACAAATAATTTCATGATGTATAGTTATGAATGAATAAAAATATCTTTTCTAGGAGGAATCAATGTTGGGAAGCCTTTACATATGGTTCCATTG
Source organism: Cupressus sempervirens (assembly GCA_028749045.1). NCBI lineage: Eukaryota > Viridiplantae > Streptophyta > Pinopsida > Cupressales > Cupressaceae > Cupressus > Cupressus sempervirens. Next base: position 131,167,473 of record CM053786.1, on the reverse strand, counting down.
CAATGGCAAAGTAGGTAGTTGTATTTTATTTGAAGGGTTTTAGTCCCACATAAACCACATAATTGATCTTTTTGTTGTTTTTAAGAAAAGAGACATGATAGGTAAATGTCTTAAGTGTTAAAGATTAAAGACAAAGGGAGTTGCTCAAGCATGGGACCCAATTTGAATAAACCATAGAGTAAATTTAGACTAGAAGATGCTAGATGAGATGATGATGTGGCATCCAAGGACCAATCAAAATGTTCCAAATGGTAGTATAGTAGACAACTAATAGTTTGACATGTGGTGAAGGCTTCCAAATATTACACAGATTTTGAGGTGACCACATCAACAAGGAGTGACACATGGCACAAGGTCACTATGTCATGATGACATGGTGAACTCAAGATCCCATAGTGACATACTGACCAATCACTACATGGCAGATCCATTGACATGGAAATGATGATGTAGTGTGGTGATGTGGCACTGCTAATTAGGAAATGACATGGATGGAAGTGCCACATGTCGCAACATCGCTATGTCACGATGATGTGGCACTATGCTGAGGTGTCATGCGACATAGTAACCCAATCATTGTCTACCATGTGGCAGACAACCCATGAAGATGTGGTAGAATAGAGACCAATTTGGTGGTGCCACATGGTGACTAGGTGGTAAGTGCCAGATGATTATGTAGAGATGGACCAATCTAGTGTTGACACGTGTCTATTTGGTCAAACCTAGTTTGACCTACATTGAAAATGGAGGGAAAATAAAAAATTCAAAAAATCATTTTTCTAATATTTTCCTCTAGAAAATGAAAGTGCAGGTCTTTTTAAATCAAAAGGATTATATCCTAAAGTTTAAATTATTTTTTAAAATGAGATGTAGACTTGTGAACTAGTCTAGGAGCCTGATGTTCAAATTGAGATTCTAGGCATTTTTGCTAAGCAGATATGACACTATTATATATCACCAGAACTGGGAGAGAATGAAATTTACATATATGGAGGTTATTTTTGTACAAGAAGCCACTCATTTAAGTTATTTAAGGATTTTTCTTAGGTATACATTTTTTAGTTTCATTCAGTTGGGGTAGTTTAGGTTTGATTTCTAGTGAAATGGTGAATTGGATGAACATAAGAGGTAGTATGAATACAGTTAAGGGTGAGTTTTGTAATCTCCAAGTTAGTTCAATGGATGGATTATCAAAATTTCAAATGCATTCTAGATATTTTGGCAACACAAGGGTTTTCATCATTAAAGAAGAGATATTTCAAGTTTGTTACATAACAATGATGAGAATCATATCAAATTTTAGTTATAGAAAGATGAGATATTCTTTATAACAATAAGGAATGAAGATTCAAGTGGACATATGTCACTTCTAGATCAGATCTAGGATTTCATTCTTTTCCTATATCTTTCTCTCTTTTTGATTCATTGTAGGGGTTACAATCATGAGATTTTTCTCGCTATTGTGAAACCAAGGTTCCAGTTCTAGAAAAAGTTTCTCATGGTTGTGATATCATTTCCCTTCAACATATTTCTCTTGTATGAAAAATAGTAGTTAAGCTAATATAGATAGTTCTAATCTATTTAGTGGTTTTATGAATTGTTTACATACATCTTGAATGTATAGTTTCAAAGAAATTAATACAAATGAGAAAGAATCTTTTTAGCTTTATTATGATTCTCATCTCCTATATCTATAATCTACAATTTTTTGAGGTTTAGGAGTAAAGAACTTAGACCCTTTTTCATCCCCTTAAAATTGTATGTCTAACATGTTTTGCTATTGGAACGAAGGGCCAAGTAAATGCTTGATGTATTTGACAGGGTTGCTAGTTATTTGAGAAAGATACTTCATGAGAATGAGGTTTTTGTGAACATTGATGTCTCATTTACATAGTCATAAGATAGTTATGATATCTTGATGTATGAAATATGTCACTAGTATCATAGATGCATGTGTGTGATTCATGGAATTGCCCAATAGATAAGGCATTGATCTGCTATAGGATCAACTTGTTCTTACTGCTACATATTTTGGGGACTTGTTGAAATCAAAATTATAATCATTTATTTCCCTTATGGTTTAAGAGCTAAAAGGATGCCCTCACTTAGCTTATCAATTTCTTAGGTCATGTCATTAGCTATTTCATGTCTATGATCTTAAATAAGTACAAAAGATAGAAGGGTTTAATATGTTTTGTTTAGATTTAGCCCATGCTTTGAATATTGGTACCATTTGAAGAATATTATACGTCCACCCACCTAGGTTTAGTAGAGCCTAAAGTAGAAGAAGGGTCTAGCATTATAGTTGACCTAGTGTCTGAAAGGATATGATGCAAATGGGAAGTAGCTGCCCCTAGATGTATTCTATTCTCAATGGGGGTATTTGGAATCATTACATTTCAAAAAACCAACACTGCTGATGTACCTACTACATATTCTTCTTCCACTGATGAGATTTTCATAATAGATTTCTTCTTTGATGCCCATACCATAACACCTATTCCGAGATGAAACACATATCCAGATGTAATCTTTCTATCATCAACACTTCTTGCAAGGTAACTACCAATATATCCAACTAACTGAAAATCATCTAAGGTAGAATAATTTATTCCATAATTGATAGTCCTTGCAATGTACCTCAATATTCTCTTTCCTTGTTGCCAATGTGAGTTCTTATGTGAATCCAAATATCTAGAAATTACACTCACTTTATACATAATATTTGACTTAGTTGTTGTAAGATACATCAAACTACCAACCAAATTTCTAAATATAGACATATTAATATTTATCTTATCATCTTCTTTTCTTAGTTTTGTGACTATTCCCATAGGTGTAGAAATTGGACTACATTTCACCATTCTAAACCTTCTCAAAATATATTTTTCATATTTATTTTGACAAATGAAAACACCTTTATCATTTTGTGTAACATCAATGCCAAGAAAATATTCCATCAAACTCAGATCTATCATCTCAAATTCCTTCTTCATTGCCAATTTAAACAATATAAAGATTACTTGTAAATATCAAATCATCAACATACAAGAAAACAATCAAAACTTGACCTTCCTTGTTAATTTTGGTGTATAGTGTTGGTTCACTAGTGCTTCTATTGAATCCATTGTTAATCATGTATGAACTGATGTTACTATACCATGCCCTTGGTGCTTATTTCAACCCATAGAGTGCCTTCTCTAATCTATAAACCTTATCTTCATGTGCTTTTATTTAATAACCCAGTGGTTGTTGCACATAAAGTTGTTCTTCCAAATACCCATTTAAGAAAGATGATTTTACATCCATTTGTTTTGATCTGCAATGGCTAGAACCATTCTAACAATATCTAGTCTAGCTATGGGTGCAAAAGTTTCATTATAATCAACTCCATATTCTTGTGCAAACCCTTTAGCCACTAGTCTTGCCTTATATTCGGGTGATCCCACAATAATGGGTTCCACTTTTTGACCAATTTCGACACTGAAATCAATATTTTTGCAACAAACATCACGTTCAAGTGACTATATCTTCAAAACTATAAATAATTTCAAGATGACATAAACTAGTGATTTTGAGTACTTTGTAACCATATTTTTTAATCTAAATAAAATTAAAATTATTATTGTCCATTTTTTTTATCTCCTCCGAAAAGTGGTACATAATAAAATTCAATATTTTAAAAAGTGACAGTCTGTTTGACACACATAAATTTTTTTCTAGAAATGATAATGAAGTAATTCTTTCGAGGTTAGATTTGTAAAATCAATATCCAGAGGATGCATTTGGTTTGATTTATTTTGGTTGAATATTGTATAGTTTATGAAGTTTTGAAGTGACACGAACTGTAATTCAGACATACGTTCTGTTTGACACAGATAATTTGAATTCAATTTATCATAAACCATTTTTTTTTTGAATAGAAAGTTATCTCAATAAGCCAATGCCTCCATATTTTTCAAAATTTTTGGACCTAATTTACTAATTTTCCCGAGGTGTCAAAGTCGGTTGATGTTTAATCGGTAATGACCCTATAATAAGTTAAACTCATATTTGAAAGTCTTAATGATTAAATTATGTAATAAAATTATAGTCGTTGGAAAGCTTGCTCCGAGCAGCACATTTTGACATTTTTAGTTTTCCAGTAGGAGATCATTCTCCTACAATTATGGCAGTCAAAAGAGCAAAAAAATAAAAAATGAAAAAAAGGTTAAATTTTTTGTGATTTTGCATATTCGTGCGAACATGGCGTTCGTGCGAACACGTTTACCATGTTCGCATGAACGTATGTTCGTGTGAACATGCAAATCATGTTTGCACAAACATATTTATCACATATGTTCACGCAAACATACAAAATACGTTCGCGCGAACATATGGTAAAATCAATTTCCCATTTTGTAATTTTTTTTATTTTTGTTCGTCCCACTAAAGTGGAACCCATTATTGTGGGTTCAGCCATTCATGAATTTCTCCATTTTCCTTATACTTAGTTTTATAAACCCATGCTACACCTATGTAGTCTCTATCTTTAGGCAAATCAACTTGTTGGTGTAAATAAGTATTTACTTATTACACTTACTTAAGTTTTACTTAGGTTAATGCATTATTTAATTCTTTTGCATTATTTTATTATTATTTTAGGTGAGACACTTAGGAGTTTGTGAACTCTCATTGAGTTACGCAACTCTAATTAGGCACATGGTGTCTACAACACAGGAGTATGCATCATTCACTTGTTTTCTGCACTCCTCATTTAGCACATGTTGTCTACTCCACTAATTTCCGCACTACACCATTGTAGTCTTATCCTCACATCATCGCACTTATTTTCGTGCTTAATGGAGGATAATCCATATCTGGTGGACATGTGCCTGGTTGTATGACATGTCATGGTGCTAACTTCTAGGCATTCTAGAAGCTCTCCTGAGGCCTTTATATTCAGGCACTCCTAGTGTACTCATAATATGTTGATTTTATCCATTATTGAATGAATATCATCATTCTGATCATACTCTGCCTATTTTGGTCTACTGTGTGCTATTGTTGAGTTCTTTTGTTCTTGGGTGAATTCTGGCCTATGCCAAATTCTTACATGGTATCAAAGCTAAGGAGGATTCTCATCACATAGCTGTTCAAGACCATACATGCTTCAACACATCAATTCCAGAGGATTTGCAGAAATTGTGAGTGTCTAGAGCCAGATCTGACCTCTCCATTGCGTCCGGAGCATTGAATCGGTGAAGATTGACTATAAATTTGCCTATATTAGGTGAAAGTTGATCGTGAGGCAAAATTTTTTTGCAAACCAGCACCCGAAGGCACCGATTTGCAAATTGGGTATGATCGTTTTAATAGATCTGATAATTTATTTTATTTTCAGAATCTAGTTCTCTGTTATATTTTTGATATTTTTAATTGAAAAGACAGAGAAAATTGTTTTCCGAACTGGGCAGTGACGCCCCGGCTCGGCGGTATATATTTGTGGTCGACTTTTATATTATCACAGGAGTTATTTATTTACAGTACCGGCTCAGCCTCTGTAAATTTGGCCTTACTGGGCACTCCGGTGACAAAAATTTTGGCAGCCACTGCATACCCCAACAGCGGCGACCGGCGTAGTGATACCCACCAACCACCGGCGGGAGATTTTCATTCTGCGGCCACGCCCAAAGTCCGACGGACTTTTCACTTGCTCAAGATCTTGTGGGAGTTTCAATTTATAAAGCACATATTGCGCTTTCCCACCAAATGTGGGACTAATTCCCACATTCCTGGCACCGTCAAGAACTGGGCACTGTATGCGGTACAAATTCTGCCATGCGGCAGTACATTATACGCCCTGCTGTACTCCACAGAGACCGACATGTGGACAAACCCAGTCAGCAGTAGCACAGGCCCGACACCAAATCCTGCTTTGACATGTGGCGATCGGACCTCCACAAGGGTCCACGCAGGCATCCTGTCAATCTGCACAGTCAGCATTGACACATCAGATTTTTCGTACGAACAGAGACGTTTACATTCCGTACTGCCACGTCATCAAGTGGGCCGATTTTTGTGCTGACATCATCATTTCAAGAGCCTAAAATTGACGCCCGTCTAGACGTCAAACTTGGCCATTTTATAACTATTGCGACGGCCGTATGACTGTCAAAATTAACCCCATCTTTTTCTGGTGCAACCCCTCACCAATTTGATTTTGGTTTTGGCAGTCCGACTTCAAGAGGCCATAACTCGCATATTCGGACTCCAAATCAGGTGCAATTTTTGTTTAAATTGGGTAAAATTTTCTAAATTTTTCATTGGTGCAGCTATTTTTTTGTTTTGGTGTACGGGTTTTTCAGAATTTGCTTTTTTTGGTGACTGTACCTGAATAATCCTGCATTTTGCAACTTCAACTGCTCCGTACGGGCACATCTGGAGTCGAAAAAAGGTTTTTTTTTTTTTGAAAGTGCGTATTTTTTTGTCTACTTTCTAGATCTAGCATCAGATTGTAGTCTTATATGGACAAAATTGTCACTTTCAGAATAGGGCCTTTCTTTGCTTTGTATTGCTTCAGTATTGTAGCACATTGTAAAGTTTTAGATTTATACTCTATTGAGAAGTTTGTAGCAAGAAAAATCAAAAGTCCACAAAGGCCTAAATTGGCAAGTGGCTAATTGTAATCGCACTACTGATAAAGTGCCCAAAGCATCTATTTTTGGGGGGTTTCTTGATTTAGTGAAAAGGGGGGGTATTCTTGGTGTTGTGTTCTCTCTTTTCTGCAAATTTCTTTCATTTTTTTGCATCATGGGAAACTTTAAGTTTCCTAAGTTAACTCCTCATAACTATGCTACGTGGTCTATAAAAATGTTGTATCACTTAATGCATAATGGAGTTTCACAATATGTAGATGGTACTCTTCCTAAACCAGCAGGTGATAATGTATCAACAAGTGAACTTTCTGAATGGGTAGCCATGGATAGGAAAGCCCTAGGTGATATATGTTTGGGGGTAGATGATAAGATCATGTATCAAATCATAAAATGTACTACATCCAAGGAAGCTTGGGATACCCTTGAAAACCTTTATGGTAAAGTGTCTGAAGAAGATGTGTTCAAAATAGAAGATGAGTTAGTTTCCTTAGATCCTAAGTCGTATGACTCACTACAGGACTTCATCATCAAGGTGAATGAATTAAGGACAAAGCTTACTGATTGTGGGAATTCTATCAAAGATGACAGACTGATCTATCTTATTCACAACAAGATGCCATCTGAATATTCCACATTTGTCTCTTCTTTTAACACCTCAAAGACTACCTTAGGGTCTGCCTACAAGAAAGTAACTTTTGATGAATATTCTAAACTGTTGGATGATGAAGAAAAGAAGTTGAAAACAATGGGGATTCTCAAATCACCTCAGACCAAAGCATTGGTGGCCAATGAGGGTTCTCAACATTCAGCTGGACAATCTTCAAACAAAGGAAAGGGTAAGAAGAAATGGAAGAGCAAATCTGAGGATGCAGAAAAAACAACACCTCAATCCAATCAACAAGGCAAGTCCTCGAATTCCAACAAGAAAGGGGACAACAACAATAAGGAGAAGAAGAAGTGTGCTTATTGCAAGAAAACGGGTCATGAAGAGCATGATTGCTATCTTAAAAAGATTGATGAATTGACCAACATCATGAAGAAACATAATGTTCCATTGCCTAATGCTTATAAGGAGAAGGGATCTTCTTCAGATTCAAAGAACAAAGGGCAAGCACTCATGGCAAATGTAAACTCTTCGAAGGAATGGATATTTGACTCAGGTGCCTCATATCATATGGGTTCTTCAAAGGAGGATTTTTCTTCATTGAATCGCTGAAGGGTACCACACATCTTCATGGGGAATGATAGCAAAATGGAAGTTGAAGGAAAAGAAAACATGGAAATGGAAAATGGAGAGTTTCAAGAGGTTCTCTATGTTCCCAACCTAAGTTCAAATCTCCTTTCAATCTACCAAATTACTCACCTCGGAGATGGACATAGAGTTGAGTTCCTTCCTGACTCAGTTCAAGTGCACAGTCTTCAAGATAATTCCTTGGTTGCAGTAGGGAAAGTGAATGATCACAAGAGGTTGTACTCTTTCTCGCATTTTGTATCCAAGACTCCTTCAAAGGCCTTGTTATCACAATCACATTCAAACATGCAATTATGGCATGAGCGGTATGGTCATCTTGACTATCGCTATCTTCAACAACTTTGCACATACCACATGGTCAAAGGTCTACTCAAATCAACTTTTCTAAGGGTAAGTGTTCATCAGATTCAGTGGATATGCATCCAGAGGGGAAGTTACAAAGAGGGAAGTCTTCTAGAGCCATAAGTGTTCTTCAAATGGTTCACATGGTATTAGCAGGTCCTTTTGCATTCAGCCAGGGTCGCTACATCCTTACCTTAGTTGATGACTTTTCAAGGTTCACTTGGGTCTATTTTTTGCATAGTAAGGGTGAAGTTTTGGACGCATTTCTAGACTTCAAGGCTCACGTAGAACGTCAATCCAAAAAGGACATCAAAGTACTCTGCATGGACAATGGAAACATGGATGTGAACAGAAGACTTAAGGATTTTTGCAGACATGAGGGCATTGATCTTTAGATTCCTTCAGCATTCAATTCGCATAAGACAGATGTTGCAGCTTTGAGGATCCGAACTCTTAAGTCTATGGCAAGTTTCATGATTCATGCCAAGTCTCTAGATCCATCATTAGAAGTCGAAGCAATCTCAAGTGCCACTCACATTCTTAATCGTTCTCCTCATCCCGCCTTAGAGGGCAAAACTCCTTTTGAGGCATGGTGTGGTAGAAAACCTATTGTGACACACTTCAGAGTCTTTGGTTGTCCTGCTTGGGCAAACAGATCTTCCAGGGGTCGCAAGGCACAGACATCTCGGCCTTGTACTTTCATTGGTTATGAAGACAGTGTGAAGGCATATAGACTTCTTGATCCTGAGACACATCAGATTTTTGTGGAGAAGGATGTACATTTTGCAGAAAGTTCTCCAAGCTTGTTCTCTACTCCTCTTCGCACATCATACAGTGTGGATACTGATAGTGACACCAGCTATAGTGCTTCAACAGCTTCAGACACGTGGAGTTCTGTCGATAGATACAGTGAGAGGTCACTTCATCAGTTCAGTCCGCATGCATACATCGTCACAGTGATAAGTCCAGAACAGCAGGGTACATTCAGTCTTCCAGATATAGGATCAGTGATAGATTTGGGGGACAGTATTCATGATCTGCCTCTTCTTCTTGATGCAGAATTACCTTCTTCAGTTGTCACGGGAGTTTCAGACTCTCTTGTTCATTCTCTACATGATCGATCCTTACAGGTTGAAGTGAATGTGGATACTTATGATCAGCAGTTGCAGCAGGGTTCTTCATTAGTTGCAGGGACAGACAGTTCTTTGGGACAGGTTCTTCAGCCAGATGAGCAGGTTTCAGAGACATCACTTATCCATGGGATTCTTTCCACACACAGCGGAAGTGTCTCATTTGTACCCTTGGCATTGTTTCTTCCTAAGGGGAGGAACACCATTCTGCAGTCTTGGATCAGCTTCTCCATTGGAGCATTCACTGTTTGGCATTCTTCTTTAGGGGGGGAGCCCATCCTATCTCTCTTCCTTCTCTCATTCTCTTATGTATATATTGGATGTATGTCATAATGGGGGGGTCTTGATTACTCCATCCATCCATGCATCCTATCTATCTCTCTTTTTGGGGGAGGGTTTTTCCCATGAGGTTTTCCCTCTTTCCCCACTTTATGGGAGATTTCATATCACTATGTACATGGGTACCTAACATGGTCTAGTAGCCGGGACCCATCTTGCATTTTCATCCTAGATTGCGTAAGCTTAAGGGCATTCCCCTAACTTGCACTTAAGGGGGGGTGTTGGTGTAAATAAGTATTTACTTATTACACTTACTTAAGTTTTACTTAGGTTAATGCATTATTTAATTATTTTGCATTATTTTATTATTATTTTAGGTGAGACACTTAGGAGTTTGTGAACTCTCATTGAGTTACGCAACTCTAATTAGGCACATGGTGTCTACAACACAGGAGTATGCATCATTCACTTGTTTTTCGCACTCCTCATTTAGCACATGTTGTCTACTCCACTGATTTTCGCACTACACCATTGTAGTCTTATCCTCACATCATCGCACTTATTTCCGTGCTTAATGGAGGATAATCCATATCTGGTGGATATGTGCCTGGTTGTATGACATGTCATGGTGCTAACTTCTAGGCATTCTAGAAGCTCTCCTGAGGCCTTTATATTCAGGCACTCCTAGTGTACTCATAATATGTTGATTTTATCCATTATTGAATGAATATCATCATTCTGATCATACTCTGCCTATTTTGGTCTACTGTGTGCTATTGTTGAGTTCTTTTGTTCTTGGGTGAATTCTGGCCTATGCCAAATTCTTACACAACTAGTTCAATGTATCATTTTTCTCAACAGATTCTATTTCATCATTCATTGCATTAATCCATTATTCTTCCTTAATTGCAACTTCAAAATATATATGATCTTGAGCAAGTAGAGAAAAGTTTGATTGTGAATTTATCCTATCCTCTTGATCATATATATCTTTCAAACTTCTAGTCTTATTGCTTTTATACCTTGATCTCAGTTGTACAATTGTATGACTTGATTCATTACTTATTTGTGTACTTGAAAAATCATCTTTCTTATCTCTCATTTGTGTGTTATCTCCTTGTGGGCTTCTTGATGGACTTTCTCTTTGCTCATTTGATTGATCTTCTTGATTTTCTTGATCTTTCCCTTCTTTCTCATCACATGATATTGTTGGAATACCTAAAATTGTCTTATCTATACTTCCATCCCAAGATTCATCTTCTTTAATATAACATTTTGACTTACAATTACTTTCTTAGTTATAAGATGAAACAACTTGTAAGCCTTAGATTGTTTATCATAACCAATAAATATGCACTTTTCATATTTATTATCTAATTTATTCCTTACTTCTTTAGGAACATGTGCATATGCAATACAACCAAATACTCTTAAATGAGAGGCACAATGATGCTTACCACTCCATGCTTATTGTGGAATCATGTTCCTTACAATCTTGGTTGGACTTCTATTAAAAATATAAACACATGCTACTACTTTTCCCCAATATTCACTAGGTAGATTTTTACCTTTGAACATGCTCCTTTCCATCTCCATTATTGTTAATTTATCCCTGTTTGCAACACTATTTTTCTACAATGTTTAACTCGTAGTGAATTGTTTCTTTATTCCATGATACCTAAAATAGTCCACAAACTCATTTGACATATATTCTCCTCTATTTGACCTTAATACCTTGATGAATAGGCCAATTCTTTTTGAACCAATGCCTTAAATTCCTCGAATAGTCCAAATGTCCTAGATTTGTATTTGATAAAGTAAATCCTTGTCTTCCTGCTACAATCATAAATGAATGCTATGAAATAAATACCCCTTCATAATGATGATGTTTGAATTGGATCACACAAGTCTATATGCACGATTTATAAGGGTACCCAAGCTCTATATGACATTTGTTTTGGAAAAAAAATCTCTATGTTGCTTAGCAAAAATACAACTTTAACGTGAACTCAATGGTGCTTTAATAGGGAGTAAACCTCTTGCCATGTTTTTCTTTTGCAACAAACATAACCACTTGAAATTTAGATGGCCATACTTCAAATTCCATTTCCATTCTTGATTTTGACATGTTGCTTTGAAATTTTCCCCAATCTCCTCCTATTGAAATTTACAAGTGGGAAGATTTACTTCTGAGAGGGGGGTGAATCAGAAGTAACTAACTTTAACCTTTAAAACTTTTAACTAAGATTATTCACATGCACCTAACACATCTAATTAAAATAAAAGTAAAGTCATGCATAGAAATAGATAACACAAGATTTAGTCACCTAGAGACCCTCCAAAATGAGAAGGTAAAACTAGGGTGGGGATGACACCCACAACTTATAATTGCAGCTATATGTAACTAGTTAAGGTTACATAGTTTGACCATCAACAATGGTCTTCCCTATGAAAGGCCTGCCTTTTAAAAAGCTTTACACCCTATTAAAACTAACCTGTCTAAAGGATTTACAAACATTCACTTGGAATGTCACCATGTCAAAGGTTCTACAAAATAGATGTTAAGCCAACCTATCTTCATAGGATTTTCATTCTCCTAATACAATGGTTAGAAAGTATATTAGAATGTGTTGACCTAATGACTTACAATCTACTCAATCTGTTTTGATCCTTCCTAATTTGATATATCTCTATTCGTAGTGCTGATACTCTATTCTAATCAACTTGATTCTATAGTGCTATACTTCCTCTAAGTCTTCTCACCCCTTAAAACTTCGCTAGCATTCACTCATGCATTCCCACATGACCTCTTTCTCTTCCTCTCTCCACTAAATTATGGGGTTTCAACCTCCTTATAAAGGCTTCTAGATTTAGGGTTAGGCATGAATCCATAATCAAGATTCATCCATCTTTCCTTTCTTAATTCTTTACACTTTTCCTATTGGTTGCATGCTTTCTCCATTTTTTTGATTGGTTGCATGTTGATTACATAGGGAATGTAATAGATTCTTTTATCTTTTAGATCCTTCAAGATTCATCTTGAGTTTTCTTTAAAATGGTTTACATCTGAGTTTGTGAAGGCATAAACTCATATGCTATTTCTATGTTACTCGACACTTACTATTTGCTGATGCTCGACACATATAGGATTTCTGTCTTACTCGGCTCCTATAGTAACTTTGTCTCACTTGGCATCAATACTTTTCTCAGTACGTATAGTGACTTGGCATCACTTGTCACTTGACACTTTAAACTTGCTCGAGACCTGAAGTTCACTCAATGCCTATTGAACTTCTAGCTTGGTACATACTATAGCTCGACATCTACATTATACTTGGCATCAACTTAGAAATTGCTTAAGTGTGTTAACACTCAATTGTCAAAACCAATTTGAGATCAACAATTTGCCTCTTTGAAATGAGTGTTAAAAACACTTAACTAAGCATTATGAATCTAATCTCTACAAGTATAATATACAACTTGTTCGACATATGTACAAAACTTCAAAAACTTGTTTAGAATTTTGTAGAAGACTATTGTAGATGCTCAAAAATGGTTCCCATCTACAATTTGATCACTTCTTCACACTAATTCATCCCAACTCAAAACCATTTCAAATCAACTTAGAATCACCCAAAATCAATCCTAATCATCACAAAACATATCAAACATCCAAAATCAATCATTATTTGTTCGCTCCTAGGCATTGTTGTGGCTTTCAGTGCCTTGGAAACCTATCAATCTATCAAATCTTATCAATTTGGGCTTAGTACTGTCATGGCTCTTAGTGCTAGGTCAAACTATCATTCATATAATTTGATCTTCAACATTGTTGAGGCTTTCAATGTTAGATAATGACATCATGAAACCACTTTAATAATATTGACTGTGTCTGTTGATGTTATTATGATCAACCATATCAATCAATCTCAATCCTGTAGCATTTACAATATCGGTTAAATGTTACATATCTTTAATTCATGTCATGTGTCCTTGGCATGTTATCAATTTTGATCAATCAATAAATTTGACCATGTCTTTGGTCTACCTATCATTATCCTATTCAATCTATATCATCATCACGTTTTCATTAAAGGATACTGTCGCACTTATTTAATCAAATTGGCTAGTCACCTACTAATTTTCTCTATAGGATTAAATAACCCATAATTTAATCCTATCATTCTTACTAATTATTGTTCCTAATTTTCATCCTTAATCAATTAATTGATTTATCATTCAAAAACCATGGAAATTCTTAATTTCCTAAGTCATATTTGCCACCATTAATTCTATTTTCACTAATTTCTATTTGTGTGGAATAAGGAATTTTTAATTCAAATATTCTACAAAATATTGACATCATCATGACACATGGGTGTGACACCTCATGGATTCTCCTTTGACATTTGGCTAAGATATGTCATAATCCAAGATTCTTATTCCCTTACTCATGTCTATCTTTAGCTTCCTTTGTCATAGATTCTTGGCTTTGAGTGGGTTTGAGGTGTCATATGATGCATCATAGATTCTCAACCATATTTAGCCTTTTTTGACTTCCAAGCATCATAGAATCCTATACTTGGCATCTTGTGTCATATGTGTCATGGATTATCCAAGGAATCTCTTGCCATGCCACATATCCAAGGTGAAAATTCCAACGCTCTCATCCTCCATGCTGATTATAAAATGAGCATTCTTCCTCTCATTTCAAGTCCCTAATTAAGTCTTTTCAAGTCCCTAGTTTCTCATTTTTTTCACTCTAGCTCTCACATTCAAATCAAAACGTCAAGTATTCTCATAGCATCATCATTATAATAAAAATTTTCTTCAATATTGTGTGTATATAGGAAATTTGGAGCTACATAATATGGAGAAGAAAAAAGGACATGGGAGCTACAAATGAAAGAGGAAGTTTTAGATTTGCTTTCTTGTTTTGATTCATTTGGCTTTCATGGTAGACTAGAGGGTGTCAATGTTTGCTTATTGAGTTTGTGACCAATGATGGAATTGTGGATGCCCACATGATTAGCATAGCACAACCTCAAGTGACTTTGAAAGGTGAAAACCCTACGAATTCACAAACCTCTAATCAAACATCAACCCCACAATAGAAGATTGAGACTTCCACACAAGACAAACTATGGAGACATCCTAGAACCAAGGATAGGAAATTCAAACCATAATGGATACCTCTTGAGACTGCATTACAATAGTTACTCAATAATAACTTCCTATAGTTACCCCCAATCAAAGACAAACCATTAACTAAAGTAGATTGGTGGGATGAAATTTTTTTGTACCACCGCACCAAAGGACATAAGACCTCATCATGTTTCCAACTAAAGCATGCAATACAAGACCTCATTGATGATGGTGTAATCATAGTCAATCCATCACTTCTAGCATCCAAATTCAATCACACTATCTTCAAAGATCCTTTGGGTAATCATGAAAAAAAAAACCCTCTAGTTCAAACTCAAACTCACAAGGTAATGTGAATTATACACACATTGGATATGACTACACCATTAAATATTTCAATGAAAACTTGGCAAACAGGTGTGTTGGCATGAAAATTTGAGTCAAGATAAAAATTCCATCCAAAAGTGAAAACCTAACAAACATGAACTTTGGTCAAGTACCATGGCGAAAACCTAGCTAACAGGCACGATGTGTAATCAGTTGTTGCTCCTCCGGCTATCAGGATTCCATCTAGTTTTTTTCCCCTTTTGTCATTCCCTGATCATATCCATCGTATTGCAAGACATCCTTGGCCCCTTGACCATGGATCTTGAACTAGTTAATGTCCATTGTTATCTTATGTAAAGTATCACTAGTCTATACATACTCTATCATTGGCCTTTGTACATAGTTTGCATCTTATTCGGGGGCATATTACCTACATAGTGCATTAGTTTGAACTTGAACTGGGGGCATATCCCTAAGAATTTTTTATCCATTGGACTTATCACATAACAGATTGGAGCTAACACTTGTATATGCTTATATGATCTTGAAAAAATCCTAAAAATTCAAATATGATCTTGAAAAAATCCTTAAAATTCAAATATGATCTTGAAAAAATCCTAAAAATTCAAGTATGATCCTGAAAAAATCCTAAACATTCAAATATGATTCTAGAAAAATCCTAAAAATCATATAATGTCCTGAAAAAATCACTAAAAAATCAAAAAAAGTCGTGAAATAACCATAAAAATTGTAAGATGTCATGAAGAAACCAGTCACACCAAAAACATGAAATATCCTCAAAAAGCCTAAAAATCACAAAACCCATCAAAAATTTGTAATAAACCTTGTCAATAGTCACTGTAGATACTCACCCATTTTGTGTGAACACTTGCACTTTGCAAACTAAAACTCAAAGCACTACACTTCAATGACAATACACCTATCTAAGCAACATGAACCAATAATCAATCCAACTTGTCACTATGAGCCTATCAACTGAATCAACAATCACAACCATCACATGATCAACCTATCAAACACTATTTGAAGGCATCAAATACTAACAAGCAAGTAATAATGGACAAGAATAATTGTTGGCTCACGTTTTTTAGTGAGTAATTTATTATTTGCTTTTTTTTTCTTTGATCATGTTCCTATGCTACTCAATGATATAAAATAATTTATGAGAGGCTAGGATGGTTCATGGTCATGTTTTATTTTTTGTCTATTAAAATCTACCTTTGAGAGTCTGGGGCATGTATATATGCCTTAGGAAGGACAAAGTCATTTTCTGTCTGCATCGTGCTTGTTTACACAAAAGGTTTGCATTCTACGCTCTGGCCTTTTATGCCATGATTCATTTCATTCCATTTGCCATATCAAAATTTTTAGAAATAATAAAATCAAAATGAACTAGAAATAAAGAATTATAATTTAATCCAAGAGAGTTTGTGATGAACGTATTACCACACTTTATATCAGCTTTCCAAGATCAACACAAGAGAGAAGACAAGGATTTTGAAAGGGGAAAGAAAAGAAAACCCCTTGTGAATTATATGAATGAGGAAAATGCCTAAGAATGGAGAGAGAAGGAGATAATGAGGAGCCATGGGGCTCATTACATGAACTACATCGTGATTGTGTGTTTAGAATAAGAGAGAAGCATCTGTTATAAAGAGATGAGAAGAGGAGTTATTTGTAACTCCCAAGTGAATGATTGCCACATTCATAAGTGTGTGCTTAACAAGTGTCATAATCCTCTTAAGGAGGAATAAACTATTTTCCTTAATAAACGAATTACAAAAAGGGCTTGTCCTCACATGTGGACTAGAGGAAAAACAACATAAGGGATACCTTGGTTTATTCCATTTAATAAATACAACCAAGGAAAGATTATAAATTCTAACAACCCCCTTTAATCTTTACTTGGGGAAATTACATCAAAGGGTATTAAACCCATATTTTTACAGTGAAAATAGTAGCAACTTGATCTTTGAGAATGTCTTCAATTATGAAAAAGGTCTCTTGTGAGTGTAGGTAGATCTTTGTAGAGCCAAGAGAGAAGTGGATAGGTCATTAATGTACACCAAATAATATTGTCTTGTATGTGCCTGGATGGATTACCTGAAAAACATAGACACAAAAAATGAAGACAACTATCCCCAAGAAGTATTTCATCTTATATTCAAATTAGAAATCCTTTTGAATAAGGATAATAAAACTCTCATAGAGAACTAATGAGGAAAAAAAAAACATCTTACCACAAAGCAATGGAGATAACCTAATATCAAGATAAAGTATATGCTCAAAATATTATCAATAAGTACAATAAGTTTGATCAGTGTTCTCATGAAAGGTATATTATACTAATGCACTAATGACCACAGACAAGGCCAACTAATGATACTTGCACCAACATTGCATCAATCACATGGATATAGACAATCCACTTAATGAATCATCCCATTGCAAGTTAATGGGTGATCAATCCATAACATGCATAACTCATGATCTCAGAAATAAAGTGTGTAGATCATTATCACATTAATATATGAAAATAAAGTGAAATGCTGATCAAATTAGTAATATCATGATTTTTTTTAGGATACTCGAAGGAATGGATTATGAGGATTTAACAACATATTACCTTCAAATTGGATCAAATCATCTAAATTTGGAGGGAAAGCTCAAATAATAACATTCTCTTCATTGAGGAACAAAATAGAACAACATGGAGGGAAAATCCATAAACATCAACCTTTCAAAGTAGAGCATATAGAATCAAATGGAGGGAAACTCCATATAAATATCAATCTTTCAAAGTGGAACTAATAGAACCACATGGAGGGAAACTCCATAAAGATATTATCCTATCAAAGTGGAATAGATAGGATCAAATGGAGGGAAACTCCATATAAAATGAGTGCACACCAATATAGGATGGAGGGATACTCCATGGTCTAGATAAGGAAACTATGTATTAGTTATACTGAGAGGACCTACATAGTTAACCTTGACAAATTGGCTCCCTATGCAACTCAAAAAAAATGTAAATCAATGGTATAAAACCATAAAGTACCAACATGGGCATAGAACGATGCTATAAAAGCATAAAAGTGCAACTATGTGCACATTAAAATATCACAATGAAGGAAAATGTAGAGATCCAAGGAAGATCAATGAAAAATAAAATAAAATATGGATATCAGGTATAAAACTCCATTGAGGGTAAACATGAGTACTTATTTCATTTTATGAACGTATATATCAATTTTAGAATCATTATAGTCATAAATAAAATTATATATTTATTTGGGTATATATGTGTGCACCCATATATACTTAAATAAATATATGATAAGTCAAAATATTTACCTTTAACAAAATGCATTAAGAGGATCCTTCTATAAAAAATATATCAAGTAGAATGAATATTTTGAATAAAGACAAAATGTCTTAAATAGTAATTTTTGATAAAAATAACAAAATCCAATCACAATCAAAGAAATGTATGATCATTAGGAATGACTGCCAAAGCAAATAGAGTACTCTTTTTTGTTAAAAATAACATAATTGAATTTGCAGAATGATTAAAGCCGAAAAAGCTTTGGTTAAACCATATTACATGAACAACAAAGAAAAACTTTTATTTTTATGCATACATGGACAGAGACTATAAAGAAATGATAGAAAAATTTTGCAGTATAATGAGAATAGATAGTTGCAAGTAAGCCAAAAAAGAATCCACTAACATGCATTGGGCAGTCAATAGTGTAATCAAAGAGAATAGAAAAAAAAAAACTTCTATAAGTTGCAGAAGTTGAGAGAAACTCTTGGAGTCTTACTCAAAAAACTTTAGTTGAGCTGAAACTAAGTGAAGGTAAATCATATGACAGTAGAGTATATTGTTCTAAAACACTTTGCATGAAAAACAAATTATACTTAATAATATTTTTGTCATGAAAAAAACATATATTTCTATGTATATTCAATGCAAGTCGCAGAAAAGAAATGGATCACAAAATGTTGAATCTCCAAGTAAAGATTCCCATTTTAACATGGGAATTCCCTCTGGAATTAACATACATGTGGAGAGATTTTGAAGAACTATTTCAAATAATGCCTAGAGAGGTGGAGCATGCAATAAGGAGCATAACAGGAGATGGGGTGTTGAGGCCAAGAGCACTGCATCCTATTTATCAAATACAAATATTGTCCATATTGTACTCAAACATATATGATATGTTACCTAAGTATAGGAGGATGAAGAAGATTGAAGAGTTCTGCATTAATCCAACTTTTGTGAATGCGGCCATATTGGATGAGGCAATCAGTGGTTATTTGTTGCATGGTTCAAAGGCATGGGTGGGAGGAATTATTCCCATCAAGAAGTTTGAAAAGGATAAGGTACGAATGACTCTTTTGGATACAATAAGGATAGGATTGAGGCTAAGGAATCACATATATTTTTAAAGGGAAATGATTCATATTGTAGGGCTACTGCCAAAGGATATGGTGGGTAGGGCATATGCTTTATTTGATGCAATCTTAGTGGTAGTCCAATACTGTGAATGTCAAAGGGTTCATCCTTAGATGAGGGTCTCTTCAAGGGATGACAACATAGGGATTATAGTGGAGTTGGTGGGTTCTATTAACCTGCTGTAGGGGGGTTGGGTCTAGAGGAGAGAGTTAAAAAGGTTAGGCATGCAATAGGTTTAGGTTTAATTATGATAGAAGGAGAGAGAAAGAAAAGAAACATTTATGTACTCATTTTTATTTGAAATAGACTAATAAAAAGATGAAGAGTATTGTATTAATTGCCTACATGAATTCATTTTAACATAGGAAAAGATGTTTTAACTTTATTCATTAGCAACAACTTCTCTTGTTAGCAGCGATTTCTCTTCATCTAAGGAAATGCTGCAAATGAAAGCATTGGTAATGATAACTATTCTTCCCTCACGAGACTTTCAATAATATTTTAAAAAATAATAATCTAGAGTTATAAAAAACTTGTCAAAGAATAACTTAGAATAGATGTTGTAATAGGCGAATAATAATCTAGTCCTACAAGAAAATGTTAGAGGAATAATAATCTTGCAACATAAGGAATCAAATTGATGCAGAACCGTTATTAAATTACTAAGGAATCTACAAATATCCCTTTAAAGAAAACTATTTTTAAAGACTTGAAGTTAGACGTATCTGAATGCGAATTATAATTATAAAAGCCAAATGAATAAGTTATAAATGAATTAGTAACGCTATAATTTATAACTTATAAAAAAAATGAATTAAACTAAAGTAAATAACCAAACTTATAATTTAATTTTATAATAGAGTTATAAATGTGATGAAAGGCCAAGTATAGAGGTTATAAATTAGTTTTATAACCTACAATATGACCATTTGAAGCTTATAAATAATTTAATAAAAGAAAAGAAAATATAAGATTAATACTACAACTTGATTAATAAAAGAATTACTCAAGGTTTATTATTAAATAAACAATAAAAAACTTTAGATTAAAGTTAGCTTAAGGAAGGATAATAAAAAAATAGCTATATTAAACTTAATGAGCACAAACAAACTCTTTTTGAAAAACTTTATATTAAACATTGAAAGTAGATATCATAATCTATAATTTGAAATTATTTATATAACCATTCTAAAATACTTAGAATATTAAAAAAAATGTAGGTTTGATAAATGAAAAACCAAAATACTTTATTAAATTCAAATATTAAACCTTGGTATGATTAATAATGAATAAAAAACTTAAAACAACCATACAAAATACTTTACTAACAAAAAACTTAAAACTTAATAATAGAAGGCCTTACATTTAAGGGTGAGAAGGCAGATTACAAAAAAAGAAAGACGACAGGAAGAAACAAACAAAATAAGGGGGGAGTACGATAGAAGGAAGAAACAACTCATGTAGTGAGCAGAAATCAACAAAGAAGGGTTGGCTTGCAGGTTAGCAAGGCACGTTTATGGCAAAGGGAGATAGACTAGAGCAAAATTTGGTAGCCAACTAAGAATGTTCAGTTGAGGGTTTTAATCTTTCATTTATACTCCACAGTTCGACTTGGAGCCACTAGGGTTTGAGTCTCTTAGGCGGCTACCTGCAAAGCAAGGGAATGATGGTTTTGCCGCTGTGGCCTAGTAAGTTCTATGGCAGAAGCAAAGGCATCAAACAAATGCAAAAAAAAAAAAAAAGCTCACATAAGGACAAAAAGGAGTACATTCTGCTAAAAGGGTAGAATAGATAAAATTTATTTGAAGAAAAACTCACGCTAGACAGATCTACATGCAAGTGGAAAAAAATGAAGGAGGATACAAATCAAACATGCAAGAAATTATAAGATCAAACATGCACACTAAAGGCTCATGCCAAGCATAGATTAAACATGCAGATCAAACATACATATTTTCTTGCACTCACATAGATGAAAAACTCATGTAGGTGAAAGGAAAGGCACTCAATCCTGCAAGAAAAGACATAGCAAAAGGTAGATAAAGTAGAAACAAAGCCTAGTTAGATCAAGAAAAATTGCAAATAAAAAAAAGTTAAAAAATATATGAAAGGAATCCAAAAGAATGAAATGAAAACAAAATGCTAACAAAGAGTAATTCTCATCTAAATAGATAGTCGAATGGGAAAAAAGATAAAATAGGAAAAATCAAAGAAAGATGTTAAAAGATAAAAAAAATGCTAAAAAAATGTTGAAAGAAAATTGAAAAGCTAAGATTTAGATTTGGAAATCACAGAGATACTAAAATGAAATTATTAAAATTTAATATTTAATAGATCTCATAAGATTATAAATTATAATATATATTAAATTTAAAAAATATATATATATGAATAGGTTTCAATTAACGAATGTAAGTAGAAAAAAAAACTCTTAGAATTAAGAAGTGTTCCTTCCAACATAACTCAAAAAAAAAAATTGAAAATAAAGTTTAATCAAATAATAATAATAATAATAGAGTGTGTTAGTGTTAATGTTTGATTAAATATTTAAGATAAAATAAAAATGCACACTATATAAAAAAATGCTATAAAAATGCTATATATGAAATATTAAATATAGAAAATTATTTTTCAATACTACTAAACTCAAATTGAAAAAAAATGCTACTTGGAACAAGAGCAAAAAATAAAATTAATTTTTTAAATAAAGATGCCTAGGTGAAAATATGGTGAGCTCCATCTATCATCACAAAACTCAAAAGAAGGATTAGTTCAACTTTGATACCATGTTAGAAATAATAAAATCGAAAGGAACTAAAAATAAATAATTATAATTTAATCCAAGAGAGTTTGTGATGAACTTAATTACCACACTTTATATCAACTTTCCAAGATCAACACAAGAGAGGAGACAAGGATTTTGAAAGGAGAAAGCAAAGAAAACCCCTTGTGAATTATATGAATGAGGCAAATGCCTAAGAATGGAGAGAGAAAGAGATAATGAGGAGCCATGGGGCTCATTACATGAACTACATTGTGATTGTGTGTTTAGAATGAGAGAGAAGCATCTCTTATAAAGAGATGAGAAGAGGAGTTATTTGAACTCCCAAGTGAATTATTGTCACATTCATAAGTGTGTGCTTAACAAGTGTCATAATCCTCTTAAGGAGGAATAAACTATTTTTCTTAATAAGTGAATTACAAAAAGGGCTTGTCCTCACATGTGGACTAGAGGATAAACAACATAAGGGATACCTTAGTTTATCCCATTTAATAAATACAACCAAGGAAAGATAATAAATTCTAACAAAAATAAAGATGAATTTGACATATAGTGCACTTTACAAAAGAAAAAGTCTCCTCATCATACTAACAATTCCTCATCTCATCTCCTCTATCTTTTGTGTCTTCTTCATCTGCTACCTTGCATCTCATTATTGAAAAATTGACGTACCATATGCATATCTCAGTCAATTTCTCGAGGGGGCACCCATATATATAATTCCTACTAGGGCATGTTGTTATGGCCTTCTCATTAGTGTTCTTTGACACAACACTCTAAATCACATTGTATCAAAGAGGGGCAAAATGTAGACGCTCAAAAATGGTTTGCATCTATAGTTTCATCACTTCTTCACACTAATTCATCCCATTTTCTCAAATCACTAGGTTTGATCTTTTGGCCAACTTGATCATATCTCAGTAGTGTTTGTCATCATTCGCATCCTCTTTTGCATCAATTTCATATCATTTCAAAATCATTTCATATCAACTCAAAACCATTTCAAATCAACTCAAAATCATGCAAAATCAGTCCTAATCATCACAAAACATATTAAACACCAAAATCAATCATTATTTGTTCGATCCTAGGCATTTTTGTGGCTTTCAGTGCCTTGGAAACCTATCAATCTACCAAATCTTATCAATCTAGGTTTAGTATTGTCATGGATCTTAGTGCTAGGTCAAACTATCATTCATATCATTCAATCTTTGACATTGTTGAGGATTTCAATGTTAGATCATGACATCATCAAACCATTTTAATAATATTGACTATGTCCATCGAAGTTATTATGATCAACCATATCAATCAATCTCGATCTTGTAGCATTTACAATATCA
This sequence comes from Cupressus sempervirens, assembly GCA_028749045.1. Classification (NCBI taxonomy): domain Eukaryota; kingdom Viridiplantae; phylum Streptophyta; class Pinopsida; order Cupressales; family Cupressaceae; genus Cupressus; species Cupressus sempervirens. The sequence continues at coordinate 131,143,755 of CM053786.1, read as the reverse complement.
GTTAAATGTTACGTATCTTTATTAATGTCATGTATCCTTGGCATGTTATCAATTTCAATCAGTCAATCAATTTGACCATAGCTTTGGTCTACCTATCATCATCCTATTCAATTTGTATCATCATCACATTTTCATCAAAGGATACTGTCGCACACACTTAATCAAATTGGCTAGTCACCTACTAATTTTCTTTGTAGGATTAAATAACCCATAATTTAATCCTATCATTCTTACTAAGTATTCTTCCTAATTTTCATCCTTAATAAATTAATTGATTTATCATTCACAAACCATGGAAATTCTTAATTTCCTAAGTCATATTTTCCACCATTAATCCATTTTCACTAATTTCTATTTGTGTGGAATAAAGGATTTTTAATTCAAATATTCTATAAAATATTGACATCATCATGACACATGGGTGTGACACCTCATGGATTCTCCTTTGACATTTGGCTAAGATATGTCATAATCCAAGATTCTTATTCCCTCATGCATGTCTATCTTTAGCTTCCTTTGTCATAGATTCTTGGCTTTGAGTGGGTTTGAGGTGTCATATGACGTGTCATAGATTCTCAACCATATTTAGCCTTGTTTGACTTCCAAGTGTCGTAGAATCCTACATTTGGCATCTTGTGTCATATGTGTCATAGATTCTCCAAGGAATCTCTTGCTATGTCACATATCCAAGGTGAAAATTCCAATGCTCTCATCCTCCATGCTGATTATAAAATGAGCATTCTTCATCTCATTTTGGATCCTTAATTCTTAAGTCTTTTCAAGTCCCTAGTTTCTCATTTTTTCACTTTTTCTCTCAAATTGAAATCACAACTTCAAGTATTCTCATAGCATCATCATTATCATAGACTTGTGCTTCAATATTGTGTGCATTATAGGAAATTTGGGGCTACATCATATTGAGAAGAAAGAAGGACATGGGAGCTACAAATGAAAGAGGGAGTCTTAGATTTGCTTTCTTGTTTTGATTCATTTGGATTTTATGGTAGACTAGATGGTGTCAATGTATGATTATTGAGTTTGTGATTTTCTCATAGTATGTTAGACATTAGCCCATTTTCTAGATCCTACAACTATATACCTCAAAACTTGTAACTTCCCTGGAGCTAATATGCCATTTTTGTATCCAAAACTCCTTATGCTAGATTTTTCTCATGTTGATTATTTTGATACTCTTTATCTTTGCCTTGTTATTCCTTCCCTTGTAGTTTCTATATCCTTTTGGATTTATCTCCTTATCTCTCCACAAAACTCAAAATTTTATTATCTCCCCCAAATTATTATATCTCCCTCAGTTGGGTAGCTCCCCCTTTGTGTTTCATTTATTATCTCCATAATGCATTCACTCATCCAATTTGTTAAATCTCCCCCTTTTTAACACTTATGTCAAAGGGTCCTATAAATGAATTAAATACTTAGCCAAAAAATATTTATTTACATCCATAATGATTTTCAAAGCAACATCCCAATTGTCTAATGCAATTTCTAGTGCTTTAAGCTGGATGGCTATCTCTGCTACAAGGTGTACCAAGCCTTCCAATGTAGAAATATTGGGATCTTTCTTCAAAAAATTCTTCACATAGGCCATTTCTTTATGCAATACTTCCATGTGAGGGGCTATTGTAGATTGAATTTGTATTAACTTGGCCTCGGTGTTCACCTCATCTGCTATAAGTATAGCTAATTCCCTTTGTGTGTGAAGCATTGTAGCAAAATGTTTCTCACTTTGAGATAGATCCTTGGGTAACTGCATGTTAGATACTTTGAGATTCCTTTCCAAGCTCAATATCCTCTGGCTAGTGTCTTGTGTGAAGTATGAAGAATCACATAGTTTGGAGTACAATGAGAATATATTCTCAAGTACTATTTTCACCTTCTCAACCTTCTTTGCCAGTTCTACTTGTGTTAGTGCTATATCACTAGATATTTTCTCATTTGCCTTCATCTATAATTTCTTCTCAGACCATTCAAGCAATTTAACATTGGTATCCAGGTCTTCATTTTGTACCTAGTCCACTATGTTGGATAATTGCTCCATTATGGGCTTTGTTTCATTAGGCACTTGCAAGATAAAAGCATCTAGAAAGATGTCTTTGATTTCTATCAATGCTTGCCTTTGCCTATACTCATTCCTAAGTATTTCTTGTTTCTTCTTCTTCTCTAGTGCCTCTTGCACTTCATTGATCTACTCTATGTTATTTGTCTTATAGTCATAGCTTGGTATGACTATCTCCTCATCAAGTGAAGGGTCTCCATAGTGAAGTACCCTTGCTAACTTGGTAGAGCTCAAGCCTGGTGCTAATATTTTTAGAGGTACTGCATCAATTCTCAGTTGCTATGATATTCTAGTAGGAGCCCCTGTAGTAGGAAAATTATCTAATGTTTGTATTGCCTCTTGTTCTTTCTCCTTAGGAGTATTCTCCTCTTCTTTGTCCTCTTCAATTTTTTGTTGGTCAATTATAGTTATTTGATGAGGTGCACCTTGAATTTGTGCTATAGGATCATAGGTATCCTTCTATCCTATTTGCTCCTTACCTTGCTCCTTGGCAGTTGAGGTTATTATGACTATGGTGTCAACCTTAGTAGATGCATCTTGTACTGCTTTCTCGTGTGGTTGTCAATTTTTAGCTATTAAATTTTGTGAAGGTGGTTATTGTAGATTCACCTTCTCTTTGGTAATCTCAACTACTACCTTTTGTAGTTCGTTTACACTCACCAAGACTAGATTGGTACACAATTGCACTTACAAAGTAGTCTGGTGAAGGATCTTTTTAAGATCCTTTGTAGTCAATGGGTTAATGTTCTAACCAAAGGTGTCAAGAACATCCTTCACAATTATTGTCCCTATAGGTGTAGGTGTTGCATGTGGAGGACTAAGTGGTGGCAGTTGTGTGTCTTACACACTCTATTCCTACTGCTACTCTTCAATTGTTTCCATATCACCTCTTCTTGTTTCCTTCTCCACTATAACTTCTTCCTTTTCTTTCTCTCTTTCTTCCTTCTTTTCATTTTCTTCTTCTTCTTCTACCTCTTCTATGGCTTCTCCAAATTTTTCTTTAAGCTTCTTCACTAGTTTGTCCTTTTTCTTCAATGTAGAGGCAGTCTTTAGCTCCATATCCACCTTGGATCTCACTACATCACATGTGCCAAAATGTTGGGCATCTTGATCTACTTCCTCTGATAGTAGAACTATTATGGCTATAGATGCTTCATCAATGTTTATCTCATACCCAAGAGGTCTAAGCCATCTTACCCTTGGTATGGCTACTTGAATGTAAGTGTAGAGTGAGATTGGAATCCTATATCTCTATTTCATTGATTTCTTGAAATCTTCAAAATAATTGGTCATTAATATCTCAAATTGGCTCCCATTTGTTCAATGTATTCATCCACCTGGGCTAGAATGGACCTATTTATTTTCTAGCTAACCTTTCCAAAAGATGGGAATTCATTTTGTACATAAAAGAATACGCATATCAAAATAGCTTCAAATTTGCATTGAGCTCCCTTAGTTCTCATTATAGCTCCCAAATTCTCATTGATCTATTGTAGTTGCAATTTCGCTTGATCATAGGTATGATCATTTTAACAAGTTTCTAGCCAACATCTACTGCAATACATGGTACATTGTTGAGTTTGCTTGATTGATAAAATTTATGGGATATGACTCTAATAGCAAAATCAACAAGAGGATCCTTCATAGTATCTATGGTCATGCCTCTCTGATTCCACTTAGCTCCTGTATTCTTTTCAATAACTTCTTTGGAGTGACTCCTTAGGGTTTTGGGTTGATCTAGGGTTGGATACCTTGTTACCCTATGGATAATCCTTTTTGAGATTTTGACTGGGCCATCTTCTAACCACAAACTACCATCATGAATCCTATTGAGTACAATTATAATCCATTCGGTCTTAAAAATAGTAGGGAACTCTAGGGCATGGGTTAAGCCCTTCTTCTCAATGATTTGATATTCTTCCTTCAAGACTCCATTCTAACAAAATCTATCATATGCCTCTTTAATTTCCATGTCTCCTATAGCACCAATTTTTTAGTTATAACATCTCCTAACATCTTGCACCATTACTACCTTAGGAGGAATTATGGATAGGGCTTTGGCTGGGCTGTTCTTATAGGCAACTTCAGGGATAGGTCAAAAATTAGTTTGCTTAACTTCATTTGACACTAACTGAGCTTCAAATGGCTCTTTATCCTAAGGTTTCCTAGAACTGAAGGACATTTCTTCAAACTAGGGTTTAAATATGATGAAATTTAAAATTATGTAGCTTGGCACAAGTATAAATACCTTGAAGTCAAAGAAATTGTGCTAAATCTTTGTAGAGATCTGCTCAAATGCTTCAAATTCTATTTGGAAATCATTGTGCACTCTTCTCATCTTTTGCTCTTTGATTGCGATGGTGAAAAAGGATTCAAAATATGAACATATACCCTTGTTTTAAAGCATTTAATGCTTAGTGCATTTACATATTTCCACTTAGCTTCTTAAGCATTTTTGCTTTACTAAGCTTCCTTTGATTTTCAAATTACTCGACATATACTAGAGTTTCCCTTCACTTGGCATCCACTACTAACTCGGCTGCAACTAATCACTCGTCTTCTACTGATTTTGTCAGACAACTTGACATGTACACAAGGAAAATTGGCAACACTTTAAATTTTAACTTTACATCTGTATTCATGCTGATATCTCCTTTTTAGTACTTACTTTTCTTTGAATTGATGTATGATAGAACATTAAATATCAGTTCGAAATACATTCTTTTGATTCGTTGGATAAGGTGTGACCACTTGACCCTTTAGGTGAAGTGATCCCTTGATTGGATGTACTGCCTCCATCTTTCTTCTTCCATGTTATATTCATCTCTCCTTTAATGTGTTCAACATCTACCTTCTCTTTTCCTTTGTTGAAATCTAAGTTGGGTGCCTTTGACCTTGTTGGGAAGTTCTTGTTGATGTGACCAATCTTCAAACGACTAAAGCATATAGTTTGGCTCAACCATCTATTGTAGTTTCCACTAAAATGTGTTCTTATGCAATTTTGTGGGATGTGTCCATATTCTTGATAGTAGTGACAACTCTTCCTAGTGTTGTAATCCAAATTGTAGTGATATCAATGATTATTTTTTCTTGCTAGTTGATTAGGTGTCCACATAGGCTTTGATCTGCACTTAAAAGCTCTATGTCCATACTTCTTGCAACTGTAGCAGTGACCTTCAAATCTTGGTACTCTGATGGTTCTAGTCCTGCAGTCATGTGCTTGATGTCCTTGCTTGTTGTACTTGTGACAGTGACCCATATTCTTAGGTTTCCCATGGTGATGGGAATTCTTGCTCTTGCACACATTAGAGGTATGCCCCTTTTTACCACAAAAATGACAAGTGGGTTTAGTGTTCTTACCTTTGTCACTTCTTTCTTTTATAGTCTTGGATGACTCTACTTTTTTAGTGGTTGTGTATCCTAATATAGAAGTATCATTGCTGGCTCTTGGCAATTTCAATAGCTATTCAAAGTACTTGATGGCTTCATTAGGTTTGTTGAAGCTCTCCAAAATCTCATTTTCTCTTCTCAAGTCATTTTGCAGTTGTTCATTTTGCATCTTTAGTGTGGAGATCTCAATGTCCTTGACATTCAACTCATGATGTGCATTCATCATTTGACTTAGGGTGCCTAACTGCATGTTGGAAATTCTCACAAGCTCAATTGACTTTTCCTCCAATCTATTAGCAAGGTTTCTCTTATCTTCTTCTATCATATCTTTATCTTCAATGGCTCTTTTCTTCTGTTCAGTCACTTCACAAAGCATCATGGCTTTTGATTCTTGTTCAATCTTAAGAGTTCTAATCTCTTTTTCTTGTGCTCTATTCTTTTCCATTAAGTCTACTATTGATACATCAAACTCTTTGGAATCTCCATTTGGAAACACTTTTGAGGTGTCAATCTCCTTGTACTATGTATCATTCTCAACTATGGCAATCTCTCTTCTTCTCTTTAAGAATTTCCTCAGTTGTTCCCTGGCTTCTTCCAGAGAATGTAGAATGAGTTTTATCTCAATCATCTAATTTTCTATGATCTTCCCAAGTTTTTAGACTTCCATTTCCAAATCTTTTCTCCAAGCTATAAGGCTTCTCCTTGTGAGAACCAAGCTCTGATACCAATTTTTGAAATTTACAGGTGGGGAGATTTACTTCTGAGGGGGGTGAATTAGAAGTAACTAACTTTAACCTTTAAAACTTTTAACTAGGATTATTCACATGCACCTAACACATCTAATTAACATAAAAGTAAAGTCATGCATAAAAATAGATAACACAAGATTTAGTCACCCAGAAATTTTCCAGAATGAGAAGGTAAAACTAGGGTGGGGATGACACCCACAACTTATCACTGCAACAATATGCAACTGGTTAAGGTTACAAAGTTTGACCATCAAAAATGGTTTGCCTTGTGAAAGGCCTGCCCTATTAAAGGTTTTACACCCTATTAAAAGTGACTTATCTAAAGGATTTACAAACATTCACTTGGAATGTCACCCTGTTAAAGGATTTATCACCTTGTTAAAGGTTCTAAAAAAGAGATGTTAAGCCAACTTATCTTCAAAAGATTTTCATTCTTCTAATTCAATGGTTAGAAAGTATAGTAGAATGTGTTGACTTGATGACTTACAATCTTCAATTGCTGATTCCAGATCCTTGTTCTACTGAATCTATTCTAATCCTTCCTAATCTGATATATCTTTGTTCATAGTACTGATACTTTATTCTGATCAACTTAATTTTGTAGTGTTGTACTTCCTCTAAGTCTTCTCACCTCTAAAAACTTCACTAGAATTCACTCATGCATTCCCACATGACCTCTTTCTCTTCCTCTCTCCATTGAATTATGGGGTTTTGACCTTCTTATAAAGGCTTCCAAATTTAGTGTTAGGTATGAATCCACTATCGAGATTCATCCATCTTTTCTTGCTTAATTTTTTACTCTTTTCCTATTGGTTGCATGTTTTCTCCATTTTTCTAATTGGTTGGATGCTAATTGCATAGGGAATGTAATAGATTCGATCTTATCTTTTAGATCCTTTGAGGTTCATCTTGAGTGAGCTCAAAAATGGTTTACATCTAAGTTTTTGAAGGCAAAAACTCATATGTTGATTCTGTGTTACTCAACACTTACTATTTGCTAATGCTTGACACATATAGGTTTTTGTCTTACTCGGCTCCTATAGTAACTTTTTCTCACTTGTCATCAATACTTTGCTTGGCACCTATAGTGACTTGACATCACTTGTGACTTGGCACTTGAAACTTTCTTAGCACCTGAAGTTCACTTGACACCTATTGAACTTTTGGCTCAACACATACTATAGCTCAACATCTACATTATACTCAGCATTAACTTGGAAATTGCTTAAGTGCATTGACACTCAATTGTCAAAACTAATCTGAGACCAACACCTCCATTACTCCACTTTTCATGTAAAGTAGGAACATTCTATTGTCCTTAATTTTACCCCTTGCAATCACCATGTTACTAGGAGGATTATCAAATATAGTGCACACATTATTTTCAAAAAGAACCTTATAAACTTTTTGTGTAAGTTTTCCCACACTTAGAAGATTATGCTTCAAACTGGATACAAAATACACATCAAGAATATATTTCTTACCAAGCTTTGTCACCATATTAATTGTACCTTTTCCTTTTACTTCTACTATGTCATCATTGCTCAATTTTAATTCTGATATTTTCTAAAGTATCCAAGCTTTCAAATATATCTCCATTTCTTGCAATATTATTACTACAAACACTGTCTAGAAACCAAACATCACTTCAACTCTCTTGAGCTATATAGCATGTAATGAACAATGTCTCAGAACTACTCTGTAAAAAATTTGCATTTTGGTTCCCTATATCTGCTTATTTCTTTCTACATTCATTTGCAAAATGTCCAAAATTCTTGTGATAGTAACATTGAACATTTGATTTTTCATACCTTTGTGGTGCCTAGTTGTTATTATGTCCCCTTGAATTTTGATTTCTCTATCCTCTAGGATCTAGACTCTTTGTTTCTTCTCTTTGATAATTGTTTCTATCTCTGCATTTTCCTCTTAATCCAAAACTTCCTCTTCCTCTTCCTTTGCATCTACCAAATGCCATCTGTGACTTGAAAGCATTCTCCAAAGTTGTGTCAGTATTATTGTTCATCCTAGACTCATGTGCAATCAATGATCCAAATAAATCATCTAAATACAACAATGATAGACCTTTAGTTTCCTTAATTGTAGCCACAACTATATCAAACTTTCTTGGAAAACGTATGAAGAAATTTTTGATAAATTTTTGATCAGACAAAATCTTCACCATTTAATCAAATTTGATTGACAATATTCATAACATTAGCTGAAAAATGATCTACTAACTTCAGTTCTTTCATTTGTAGATTTTCAAATCTTCTTCTAAGTGATTGCAATTTGGATATCTTAACCTTAGATGTACCTTGATATGTAATTTCTAAAATCTCCCAAGCTTGTTTAGCTAAACTTAAATTTCTAATTCTTTGAAAAATAAATTCTTCCATACCTATTTATATGAACATCATAGTTTTCCCATCTTTTTCTTTGCTTTTTTGTAGTTCCTTTCTTTGGTGATCATTAAAATTAGATTCATCACTTGGTCCAAATTACAAATTCCTTAGAATAACTAAAGAATAAAAAATTCTTTATTACAAATTACAAATTTTGTTACAAATTCTATTAAAAATTCTTTAGAATAACTAAGAAGGGGGTTGAATTAGTTATTCAAGGTCCAGATGTCCCAATAAAACTTTTCACTCAGCCTAGTGAGCCCATTTAACTATTCATGCATCCAAGCTAAATTTTCTAACTAGAAAGTTACTGATAAATCAACATGCAATAATAAGAAATGAAATATAACCACACATAACATAATGATTTACATGGAAACCCAATTTGGGAAAAACCACTAGTGATGCCTTGTGAAAGGCCAACCTTGTTAAAGGTTACAACACACACTGTTAAGTGTGACCCAGTTAAGGTTTTTCAATCACCCTGTTTGAAGTGAGCCTAGTTAAAGGACTTTAGGTCATTCACTTGGAATGCCATCTTGTTAAAGGAGTATCTGATGAATGTTAAGTCAACCTTAGTCCAAAGGATTTTTCCCTAACTGATACAATTTCTAGAGTAACAATAAAGGCTTTTGATCTAATACAACTTACAACATATCTTGCAGATTTCAAATCCCAATTCAATTCAAAATTTTGCTAGGCTTTTGGTCTCTATAGCTTTGATAGCTTGTCCCCCCTTCATGCTTTTGTCTCCTTAAGTATTCTTTCTTATTGTGCCAATGCAGTCACTCCTGTGGTCACTTATTGAAGTAGAGTCTCTATACTCTATTCTTCCTTCTCAATGCCTTCTCCTTGACACCACACATTCCAAAAAATTCACTTTGCTTCATGACTTGTAACTCCTTAAGTAGGAATTTAGAATAATTTTTCCACTCTAATTTCCCTTGTCTAAATTAGGTTTTGAATGGATTAGGTAGGATACAATGTATCTACGCCTTATCTTGTTTCTTCTAGAAACTTCATGTAGAATTCACTTGCAATTGCTTAAAAATGGTTAACCTCAAATTTTGTACCACTAGCTCATCATCCTTATCTTCCACCTGGTTCACAAAATTCAAGATAACAAAACTTGTTGGCTCAAATTTGTCAAATCTTTGACTTTTCAAATAATGTAATAGCTTGGCACTATTAATCTTTTGATGCTCAACACATACTGTGTTGCTTGACACCTGTTACATTTTCACTTAGTATCAACTATGTTTTACTGATGCTCGACACTTATTACATTTTTCTCAGCACCAACTATGTTACTCGGCACATACAAGGACTTTCTTTTACTTGGCTCTAACTGATCTTCTGCTTAGCATGAACTAACTTTTCATGGCACCCACTATCAACTTTGGTCAAGCTTTGTAGATAGTTTTGGTATAACCTATTCTTCTAAAGTTTCTAAGTGTAGCCAAGCTTTGTGTCTTCAAGTATATTACCATTTTACCATTTTCTTAATTGATCCTTATACTTTATTATATAATCATAACTCAACCTTTTCTTTAGGTGTTGTTGTTACATCTTATTGATTAAATCCTCCTCATTAATCAACTAAGTGATAGTACTCGGATCTTATAAGAAATTGTCTCTCAAAAAAATATTAGTTTTGACATCAATGAAAAAAAAAAGATTGAAAAAATTCTTCTTCAACAATCTCTCTTTCTCAACAATGATCATTTCAATTAGATTTCAACAATCTCCCTCTTTGGCATTAATGGCAAACCAAACTGATCAACCAAGTCACCTATAGCATTATGTGTAATCAAGGTTGACTAGGTTAAAATAGAAAGGAAAATGCCAAAAATAAATCTTGTATTAGCATCTTCCAACTTCTTATGACTCCCTCTAAAGTTTTTAATATCTCCCTCTTTATAAGTATTAGGGTAATCATCTCCTTTGCTGATACACTGCCTCTTTTGTTTGTTCCACTCGCTCTCTGATCTTGTCATCTTGATTGATTTTTGTTTATGTTTTTTTTCTCCCTCTTAGTTTCTATTTAGTCCTTGCTTCCTTTCTACAATTCCTCCTTATTTTCTTTTGATCTTGTAGATGTGATCAGTTTCTACTCTATTCCTCCCTCTTTGGCAACTTTGTCAAAGACATATCATCTTAGCATCTTATCATGCAAATATAGAATTTGCAATAGCTCTAGTTTCCATGTCTATCACCTTTCTTGTGACTGATTTAGAATTTCAGCACTATGATTACTTTAGGAAAAACCTACAATAAGAATCCTTTGCATCAATTTGTATTATTTCAACAATCTACCTCTTTGATGCAAGGTAGTTCTCCTATTTCTTAAACAACCTAAGATTGGGGTATCACCCCTAAATTACCTCTTAGATATTCAAATGCATCTTTAGGTAATGATTTTGTGAAGATGTCATCAATTTGTTCCTTTGAATTGACATATTCCATCTTCACCTCTTTGTCTTCCACTAGCTCCCTTACATAATGATACTTAATTGCAATGTGCTTTGTTTTGGCATGCATTATGGTATTCTTTGATATGTTGATGGAAACAGTATTATCACAATAAAGTATCATAGTTTTATTCATCTCTTCCTTCATACCTTTTAGTATACAATATTAGTATAGTTGATGACAGCAACAACATATTCAGCTTTAGCTATGGATTGTGAGGTACAACTTTACTTTTTACTAGTCCAGGTAACTAGTCTTCTACCTAAAAAGAGTGCTCCTCCACTGATGCTTTTCCTGTCATCTATATTTCCTCCCCAGTCAGCATCTGTGTAGGCTTTTAATTCAAATTTTCATTCCTCTTATAGTATAAGCCAAAGTCATTTGTTCCTTTTAGGTACCTCATTATTCTCTTTACTACCATAAGATGATTTTCTCTTGGGTTTGCAAAAAATCTTGCAACTATTCCAATAGATGATGCAATATCATGTATGTTGTGTACAACATATTATAACTTACTAATCATTGACCTATATAGTGTATGGTTCACCTCAGCTAATTCCTCATCGTTTGATAACTTATATCCTGTTATCATAGGTGTACTCACAAGTTTTGAGTCTTCTAGTAAAAATTGTTTTAGTATCTCCTTGATGTACTTTTATTGGGTAACAAATATTCCATACTTTAGTTGATAGACTTGTAGGCCAATGAAGAACTTAATTTCACCAAAAAATGACATCTCAAACTCATGCTTCATCTGATTAGCAAAATCCTTGCATAGAGCATCTTTTCCTCCAAATATTATATCATCAACAAAGATTTTAGATAACAATATGTCCTTAAATTCTTCCAATTTGATGTACAAATTACTATTTTCATCAGTCCTCTCAAATCCAATCCTCACAAGATACTTGTGAAGCCTCTCATACCATGCTCTTGGCACTTGTTTCAGACCATAAAGTGCTTTATGTAGTTTACATACCGTAGCTTTATTGTTGTCATCTACAAATCCTTCAAGCTATTATATGTAGACTTCTTCTTCTAATATACCATTCAGAAATGGAGACTTGACATCCATTTGGTAAATTTTAAATCTTTTGTAGGTAGCATTTGCAAGTAATGTTCTTACTAGACTTCCATCCTTGCAACAAGGGAAAAAATTCCCCATAATCTATTCCTTCTTCTTGAGCATATCCTTTACAAACTAGTTTGGCTTTGTTTCTTTTGATCTCACCATTTTCATCTATCTTGTTCCTAAACATCCACTTGGTACTAATCACATTTTTATCAGATGGTCTTGGAAATAAGCTCCAAGTTTTTTTCTTTTCTACTTGCTCAATTTCTTTACACCAATCATCATCGTTTAGTGCATCTCTCACTATTTTGTGTTCTATCTTTCTTAGCAAGCATGATTCATTCCTTAGTCTATTCCTTGTCATTGGTCTGGCATCCTTATTTCCAATGATTTTTTTAGTAGGGTGATGTCTTTTGACACACTTGGATAGTCTTGGTTCTATCCTTGTTTCCATGTTTGGTCTTTTGGCTTTAGAGTCACTATGCACATTTGTTTTAGGTAACTTAGCATCTCTTCCATGTGTACTAACTTTAGAATTAGAATGTGCATTTTCTTCATTCTACAACTCAGCATCTAAATGCAACTTGGCATTCACTAGCTATGACTCATCATTTCCTAAAACTTGTTGTTGTATCTCCATTTGATTAGTAGCATCTTCAACAGGTATTCCTTCATAGAAGTATACAAATTATTTATTTTCTTCTAATCCTTTGATGCGTTCATCATCATGAACTTCTGTGTATTCATCAAAATTCATATTTGTACTTTTTAGAATTTTGTTAGTGTTAGTATTTAAACACTTATATGCTTTACTTCTTGTGGAGTAGCCAAAGAATATACCTTCATCACTTTTTGCATCAAATTTACCATTTCTAGTATCCTTAAGAATATAACATTTTCTACCAAATACTTTGAAATGTTTGACATTAGGTAGTGACCATACCATAATTCAAAAGGTGTTGCATTTGTACCTTTCTTAATTTGTACTTAGTTTAGGGTGTAGACAGCTGTACTTACAACTTCTCTCCAGTACTTTAGAGAAACATTCTTCTCCATCATGAGTGTTCTAGCACAATCCATCATTGATCTATTTCTCTTTTCAGCAATCCCATTCTGTGGAGAGGTTCTTGGTGCAGATGTCTGTCTCTTGAATCCTTTGTCATTATGGAACATCTCAAATTCTTTTGATATGAACTCTCCTCCTTTGTCTGATCTCAAGCATTTCAAATTCTTTCCTGTTTCTTTTTCAACCCTTGCCAAATACCACTTAAACATTTGAAAGGCACCAGACTTTTTCTTTAAAAACATGATAGTCATCCTAGAGTAATCATCTAAAAACAATGTCATATATTTCTCTCCTTTGTAACTTTGTACTTCTATAGGTCCACACAAGTCAATATGAACAATGTCTAACACTTCTTTAGAAGTATAGGTTTTATTTTTGAAACTTGACTTTGTCATCTTGCCTAGCTGACATTGTTTGGACATTACATTGTCAGGCTTTTTTAGTTTTGGAAAACCTCTTACTTTCTTCATATTGTTGATGCTAATAAAGTTGTCAAAATTCACATGACATAGCCTTTTATGCCATAACCACACATCATCAAATCTTAAAACAAGATAGGCATCATCCTCTATATCTAGATAAAATAGATTGCTCCTAGTTTGGTCTCCTTTTCCTATTAGATTTCCACTGGTGTCATAGGTCTTGGCAGTTTTATTTCCAAACTCTACTTTGCAACCTACATTGCTTAACTATGACACACTTAGAAAATTGGAGTTTAATCCTTCAACATAATATGCATTATCACATGAGATATTTTCTATAAGCTTAATGGAATCTGTTCCTTTTATTTGACATGGGGCATCATTTGCAAATCTAACATTATTTCCATCATATTGAGGTAAGGTGACAAACTTACTTTTGTCTCCTATTATGTTATGTTAGCATCCATTTTCAATGATCCATTTTTCATTCTTGTTCACATAGGTTACCATTGTTGTTGCCCCATCTTCATCTGACTCATCCTTCATTGCAACATAGACTACCTCATCATAATTTTCATTTGAATCATTTTCTTTTGCAAAGCAACACTTTTTGCCTTTGTCTTTGTACTCTTTGTTGTCTTCATTTCTTCTACCTTTTTATTTTTCATTTCCTTTTTAATTTATCTTTTTTGGACTCCTGGCAGCAATATGTCCGACTTTATTGTAATTAAAATAGATGATAGGCAACTTACCTTTAAATTTTCCCTTTCCTCTATGGAATCTTCTCGCCAGCAATGCTTCTAGTTTATTGATATCTTCTTCATCAGTGTCACTTTCACTGGACACATTTTTTTATCCTCCTCTTCTTCCTTTGCTTCTCTCATCAGAATCCTTTAGTAGCAACTTGGCCATGAAAGCAGTTTCAAGACTTTTTGGCTTTTGGTTGTCAAAATTGGATAGCTCAAATACAGTGAGTCTTCCAACTGGTCCTTCAAGAGTTGGATTATTCCTTGGAATGCATCTAAATTCCTATAGAGAAAATACTCTAATGACATAGATAGATAATAATGTTCTTAAGACTTTTCTTAGAACAATGTCATCTTCAATATGACCAGTTGCACCTTTTATAGCACTCACTACTTCTTGTATTCTAGCAACATATTGAGCAATTTTCTCACCTTGCTCCATTTTCATGTTGTCAAACTTTCCTTTGAGGCTCTGTAACTTGGCTATCTGTACATTCTTATCTCCTGCATAGATGGTCTATAGGCTTTCCCACATCTTGTAAGTAATTTTGCATCCCTTTATGTCATCAAATTCAGCATAGCTAAGAGTAGAGGAAATCTCAAACATTGCCTATGCTCCTTCTTTTTCTTCATATCTTCAGTAGTAGGCACACCAACTAGATCAACATGTTCCACTGTAATTGAAGTTTGTGCATGGTCGCCTATTCCTCCAACATGTAATCTTATTAGACTCCATGCAGTGAAATTGTCTATGTTGAACTTGGGCACTTCTCTTTTAGACATCTTGATCTTTATGCTTCTAGTACCTTCAAACTAGTTCAATCAACAAATGGCTCTAATACCAATTCTTAGAAATTCTTTAGAATAATTAAGAGGGGGGTGAATCAGTTATTCAAGGTCTAGATGTCCAAATAAAACTTTTCAATCAGCCTAGTGAACCCATTTAACTATTCATGCATCCAAGAGAAACATTCTCACTAGAAAGTTACTGATAAATCAACATGCAACAATAAGACATGAAAGATCAACACACATAACACGGTGACTTACATGGAAACCCAATTTGGGAAAAACCACCAGTAACATGCTACCTATTTCTCACTCTTCTAAAGTGATGCCCTATAAAAGGCTAACCCTGTGAAAGGTTACAACACACACTATTAAGTGTGACCTGGTTAAGGGATTTCAATCACCTTGTTAGAAGTGAGCCTGGTTAAAGGACTTTAGGTCATTCACTTGGAAGGCCACCCTATTATAGGATTTTCTAATGACTATTAAGTCAACCTTAGTCCAAAGGATTTTTCCCTTACTGATAGAATTGATAGAGAGTAACAATAAGGGCTTTTGATCTGATACAACTTACAACATATCTTGTAGATTTTAGATCTCAATTCAATTCAAAATTCTACTTGGCTTTTGGTCTCTGCAACTCTGACAACTTGTTCTCTCTTCAAGCTTATGTCTCCTTAAGTCTTCTTGCTTGTTGTGCCAATGCAGTCACTCCTATGGTCACTTATCAAAGCAGAGTCTCTGTACTCTATTCTTCCTTCTTAATGCCTTCTCCTTGACACCACACACTCCAACCAAATCACTTTGCTTCATGACCTATAACTCCTTAAGTAGGAATTTATAATACTTTTCCTGCTCTAACTTCCTTTGTCTAAATTAGGGTTTGAATAGATTAGGTAGGATACAATGTATCTACCCCTTATGTTTTTTCTTCTAGAAACTTCATGTAGAATTCACTTGCAATTGCCTAAAAAATGGTTAACCTCAAATTATGTACCATTAGGTCATCATCCTTATCTTCCAGCTAGTTCACAAATTTCAAGATAACAAAACTTGTTGGCTTAGATTTGGTGAATCTTTGACTTTTCAAATAAAGCAGTGGCTCAACACTATTAATCTTCTAATGCTTGGTACATACTGTGTTGCTCGACACCTATTACATTTTCACTTGGCATCAGCTACATTTTACTAATGTTGGACACCTATTGAATTTTTCTCAGAACCAACTATGTTACTCAACACACACTAGAATTTTATTTTACTTGGCACTAATTGATATTCTGCTTGGCATGAACTAACTTTTCTTGACACCCACTATCAAATTTGGTCAAGCTTTGTAGACAATTTTAGTATAACATCTTCTTCTAAAGTTTCTAAGTGTAGCAAACCTTTGTGTCTTCAAGTATATTAGCAATACATTATTTTTCCATTATCTTAACTGATCCTTGTACTTCATTACATAATCATAACTCAACCTTTCCTTTAGCTGCTATTGTTACATCTTATTGATTAAATCCTTCTCATTAATCAACTAAGTGATAGTACTTGGATCTTATAAGAAATTGTCTCTCCAACAAATAGCATATTTGACATTAGTGACAAAACAATGATTGAAAACATTCTTCTTCAACAATCTCTCTTTCTCAACAATTATATTTTGAATTAGATTTCAACACTTTCTCAATAATGTCAGTAGCCATTGAGATCCAAACAAAGTTTTCATTTTAACTGTCCAAGTATCATAATTTTAACTAGTGAGAAGTGGAATTTGAGGTTGCACATAAGATACATTAGAAGACATATTTCCACTTAGATTTACTAATTCAACTTGCCAAAATAATTTAAAATTATTTATACCACACTTCTCACAACTTCTTCAAAACTAGTTATATGCAAAGTATATTATTTTCTCCTCATTCAAATGATGCCAGTACATTAATATTAAAACCCTTTTGTTTTGATTTTCAAACAAAATAACCTTTTGAAAATCATATATATTGAATACCTTCCTCAAGCAACATAGTGACAAGTTAGACTATGCAATCTAGATCACTCTTCAAAGTTGTTGATTCTCCTCTTAAGAAATCTCCAAGAGTCTCTTTCAACCTGCTTTGATACCACAATGTTGGTGGGAAAATTTATAATAAAATAGCCATTTATTGAAATGACTAAAAGTGAAATGGATGGTGGTTGGTAGATTTACAATGAACTAGCCATTAATTTGAAATGATCAATTTCTATGATTGATGGTGCCTACTTTGACTTACAATACGTAGACATTAAATATCTACCAACATATAGGACACAACCTTGAGTATAAACAATGCAATATTTTTTATCCTCTTTGTAACCTATGATCTTTTAGTTGTTGACATTGACAATATTTCTATCTTTGCAATCATTTGAATAAAAATGTTTGATATATGTATTGAACATCACCAAATTTCAATGGAATAGGAGGCAATCAACTAGCTACAATAATTTTTTTTAACATGGTTAGAATTTATATATTTAAAAAAAATTACTAAGTAGTTAAATACATGTTCTTTTGGAGGTTTACTTATTATAAAAGCCTAGGTAGGCCATTAGAGGGTAAGTTTGTTTATTGCCAATCTATTTTTCTCTTACATTGATTACACTCAACTAATTATATTTTTATTTTAATACTTGTAAAATGGAACACTTTTCCTTTGTAATGAGGTCATACAACTAAGGTAGTGATAACAATGATGCCATTGGAATTCATTCTTATACAATTTTAAACAAAGTCTCTATTTCTTATTATAGATGCATACACTTTTTTGAGAGATTATATGCACATTGCAGGATGCGATATTCTCATATAATTTTAAACAAAGTCTCAATTTTTTATTAAAAAGGAATAATCTTTTTTTCTTATTACCATTTCATACTCTTTTTCCAAAGATTATATGCACCATTGTGCTATGCACATCTAGAGATTAATATGGCGAACAATCATTCATGGATGGTGGACCCTTGTGTAAGTTGCAATGAATGGGGCATGGCTCCACTAAGTTTTCACTAGTCCACCTTGTATAGCCTAGTCATCTGTATTCTATTTTTGGCTTACACTTCTTTGGGATTGTACATTTCATTTTTGGGCTTACATTATGTTACCCCAATTTTTGTGCAATATGCAACGTGGTTGGCCAAGACTCCATTTCAAAAAACATGAAGTTGAACTTGAACTCATAATATACTTCAACTTCAAGTTCAAGCTCACCCGCTCTCCTTCACTTGAAAAAGTAGAGTTTTTTCTATCTGTTGGCTCGAGTTAGGTTTTGTGAAGTTGAAGTTGAAGTCAGAGTTGATTCAAAGTAATTTCAACTTCAATTTTGACCTCATGATTTTCTGACATTTTCTTGTTTTCTCGTAGGTGACGCATTAGAGGAAATGAATACCATCCTTGAAGTAGAAAATGGGTCCCACTTGATGGCAATTATGAAGACATGAAAGGAAATAATTAAGACAACTAGGGAAACTTGTGCCAAAGTACAGTCAATTTTGGGAGAAGGTGAGATTGAGATTTTTTGATATCATGAGAGGTAGATCCACATGTAGATTTGATAGGTATTAATTGCTAATAATCTAGCAAGTCTTGTCAAGTATAGATGACATGCTTGTTATACATGCTTTTGGCCATCCATATCTGCCCTAAGACTTTGCATAATCATTTCTTAAACTTTCCTCTTTTGGCTAGTATACTTGTTGTTTGGTCACTTTAAGTTCTCGACATCAACTAGTAAGTAAATGTGGTGGAGAGGGCTAGGCTCTATTGAGAACTGTAAGTGCATTATACCATTTTCCTTTATCATTTTTATTGTGCCTAGTTTTGGTTTAAAGTGTTTCAATTTATTTTTGTCTTAAGCTGCGTAAACTGCAAAAAACATGCCTGTTAAGTTCCCTCCTAGAAATTTGAGACATCTTCCTGGTGAATGTAAACCCAGCCAAAATATTAGAGCGAGCGAAAAGTTTTCAATCTAGTCCCATATACTAGAAGTTGGCCAATAGTGGGTTGGTCGAAGCTACCACCTTTCCATTAGTCATTGGCTGCCTAGAGCTAGTTATTGAATGTGGAAATCATTATGACCTTAACACCAAGTGCATCAAGACAATTTTTGGAGAAGTGTTGACTGGGACAAAAAGGGTTAGTATTAGTTCAACTCTAAGAATTCCTCACAAAGAACCTTATGAGCCCTAGACATTTGACAAAGCTAAATGTCTATATAGAGACACTAAGAAAGACTATGATTTAATCATAGCTCAAACTTGGCTTTTAAGACCAACCCTTGGAGGCTCTAGATTTCCCAAACCCTTGACCATTAAGCATTTCATTAGATAAATTTCTAACATTGTGTTGCTCTTAAACAAAATTGAGGGTAATGAACATGCCTTTCACTAGGAGAGCTGGATGTACTTCTTTATCCAGAAAATTGTCAAGGGTGAAAAGTTTATTGACTGGGTTGATTTGGTTGCTAAAAATTTACATAGGGGTCTACTAGCCATGAGAGATTCTAGCTCATTTTTCCTATCCTCCTTCCTAATCTACATTTTAGTAGCATCTAAGGAGTGGGTAGGTCTTCCACACATGCCCTAGACTAATGAAATAACTATATATTAGTACTACAAGAATCTTTAGGTAGGTGAATTTTGCAAAGAGTTCCAAAGGGTAAATGATGTATTCCTTGGTAGGTTGGTTTTTGAAATCTGAGGGCATGAAAATCATAGGTTATCCAGAGAATCAATATAAGCCATTAAGATTTATGGTTGTTTTTATATTTAATATCCAAAATTCACATATTTAAGGGTTGGAGGTTTTTCTGGTGAGCCTCTCAGGTTACCGCATTATTCTTTAGACAAAATTATTTTATTTGAGATATGAAAATAGTGTGTTTGTATGATAGAATCTCCCAAAATTACCAAAAAGTCATTTTATTGCATATTTCCCATAGAGATTGGCCATTATAGATGCTCAATTTTCAAGCAAGCTATATTAACAAAAAAAACATTGTATCGCCTATGCCTCAGACCCTACTCTTCCATAAAAGATTTTGACTACATGGGTTTCGCTAGAGATAATTTGAAACATGTAGTTTCACTAGTCCATGTTCTACATCTAGAAGATTAGTGGGCTAATTGCTTAGATGATTTTGAAGTTAGAAAAAGGTTGTGGTCAAGGTTGACAATCAACCAAATTAATATTTTCAAAGTTATCCTCATCACCAAGGGAATAAATGAAGATGAAAGTGAAGAAGTGGTTGACCCATTTTATGTCAATTAGATTGAATATATAACAATTCTTGAAATTGATTGGAGTAGAAGGGAAGAAGAATATTTTCTTTCCTACACCTCAGAGGTTTTGAAAAGAACCAAAAGTTGGTTGAAATCAAAGACTATCAAATCAGCTACCCCTATTGCTCCAAACAAATAATCAAAAGCCATACATAAAAGCTCATAGCCAAGGGAAAAAGTTATCACTTACCTTGATGTTAATGATCCTATTTTAGGTTCACTTGAAGTTGAAGCTAAAACAACTTCGTAGCCATTTCAACTTCAAGTTGATGAGGAGACACCGAATGTCAAAATGATAACTCATTCATGAACTAGGAAAGCAACACTAGGTAAAGAAAAAGATAAGGTGGCCATTGATCTAGATGCAACAAAAGTAAATTTAGATCCACACCAAATCACTAGTTGAACAATGGTAAATAGTGTGTGTGACACTCAAAAGTTACCTAAGAGTGATGATACTCAACTGGGTAGCCTTGCTTCAACTAATGTTTCTCCCATGCTTGACAAAGATCCTATCATGTCTAAATGGCTAGAGACTTCCATTGAAAAGAAAAGAAATATGGTGCCCCTATCTATGTTTCTTGATGATTTGGTTAGTAGATGCTTGGAAAAATCTTTGAAAGCTAAGAAGGCTAAAACTGAATCTAGAATTAAGTTTGACAAAAGTACAGGTCATTATAAAGCTAAGATTGCCAAGCCTCCAAAAGGTAGCCTACATAAGGATCTCACTCCTCAAGATTATCAAGTGTCAAGAATTTACCTTGGAAAAGGAATTTATGTAGTAGACATGAAGATCTTTGAAGCGTCAAATAAAAATATTGTAGATAGGGTCAGGAAAGATGCTCAAGATAAATAAGATATCAAGGAAGCAATGAGGAGCATGGTGTAGTACATTAATGCAATCCCGCACCTAGGACCTAAGCCTTTGAATGAGAGGTCTATAATTATGGATGTAACATATTCAGCCAACCAAAAGTTCCTTGATAAATTATAGAAATGCAAAGCTATTGCAAAGATATTTGAGGAGTGGTTACAGTATGTTCTAGATGAAACTGTGAAACATGTAAATCTTTTATACACAACTTCAAAAGAGACCACTACCATCATTTAAAAAGTGGAGTCAAATAATGAAAGCTATGAGAAGGAAAGGAATAATTGGGTAAAGGTGGTGCTATGGATAGAAGAAATCTAGAGATTTTGGTTGCAAAGGTTCCTAGCCAAATGTCCTGTGGCTGGCCTTGATGAAAATAATCTATATGTAATTAAGGATTGTATTGATTGCAAAATGAGGCACTTGTTCAAGGTGTAACTAAGATCAAATAAATTCTAAATGGTCTCAAAATTGTGGATGGGATAATTCAAGGAGACTTGAAGTGGTTCAACAAACATTGCACAAGTAAAGAAAATTACTCTGTAGCCTAGGTGGAGGAAATAGTAAATGAGGTGCAAAATAAGTTCCATGAAGTTCAAGAGAAGAAAATGCCTTCTAGGTAGGATTTTTTAAATGTCACTCATACTGAGGCCATGTTAATAATCAAGCATTTGGAAATGCATGAAGAGAAAGTAATAGAGCTAAAGAGGGGAAAAGAGGTTTGGAAATAAAGGATTCTACACTAAGACATAAATACTTTTTTTAAAGGGTTCTACACTTTGAATTTTAAATACATTTTTTCTTGAATTAGTAGAAAATTGAAATAAAATTCTATAGTTTAATGTGCTAAAAATTTCTAAAGTAGATACTGTATATGAGCAATGTTAGTATGCTAATAGAAACCAAATTTAAATAAAGCTTCTACAAACTAAACAAAATTCATAAACTTCAAGATAGACTAAGATGAACTCTCAATTGAGAATATGAGCCATTAATGGACTCTCTCAATGAGAAGCTCTCTTGTTGAGTGGCTTTGTCTAAATAGATAGGATGTATGCTCAAGCTTATGCTTCAAAAAGGCTTCAATGGATGATTGTGGATTTTTGGTGTGGATAGATGGCTTTAGTATGGAGTTGGCTCTCAAAATAGCATTATAACTTTACTTCATGGATTGTGTTATTTTGTAAAGGGGAAGGATCCAATTTATAGGCAAGAGGCTTGAGGGATTGAGGGCTAAGATGCAAGGATGGGAAAAAGCTTATGGAAGGCTCAGATTGCATGAGAGGAGAGCACATGGATTGTGCTTCCTTATAGCCAATCAAGGAGTGACACATGTCACATGGTGAGAGGATGGAGGAAAGGGCAAGGATGAGTCAAAAAAGGAGGCTCAAGAGATAAAATCTTCATAAAGACCCTCATAATGACTTGTAAGAGCAATAAAAGGGCTTGTAAGAGTCATTTATGACCTAGTGGACTTCATAAAGTTTTATGGTTGAGATATTTTGAGGGTGATGAGAGAAAATTTGACTTGGACTTGATTAGGAAGGTTTTAAGCTTGCTTAGGCTTGTGCAAATGATTAGAGGATGGATTAGGATGGTTTAGGATTAGCTTAGGGATAGGCAAGTGGATGGCATTTAATGAGGGTGGGTGAAGGAGGAGATATTTGTTAACTTTGGCTTGAGTTAGGAAGTTTTAACTCATGTTTAGGGAATGTAACAAGGTTAGGAGGGGATTAGGATTAGGTTTAAAGACATCTTCTAGAAGAGTCTAGACTTTGGATTAGGATAAAGACTTTCTAGAATAGTCTAGAATTTACTAGGATGAGGATAAAGACTTTCTAGAAGAGTCTAGAACTTCTTAGGATGAGGATAAATTAGATTTTTAGGAAATAAATAAAGTTTTATTTATTTCAAGGGTTTGGGTTGAGGAGATATTTATTAAAACTTTTTTAATAAACATGAGGATTAATATTTAATTTTAATTAAATATTTTGAGTTGGGATTAGGGGTAGGAAATGATGGGATTAGCCTTTAATCAAAATTAAAGAAGGATTAGAAGATTTTGGAAGAGGTTATTGGTCATAAGGAAATTGGCCAACTTTTGGGAAAAAAATAAATTTTTTATTTATTTTAGGATTTTTGGTCAATTTATTAATTAAATAATTAGTAAATAAGGAAATAATGTTTAAATAAGATTTAAACATTTTTGGGAGGGATTCCTTAATTAAATATTTTTAATTAAGATAAAAGGATTTAATGGCATAAAAATTAATTAATTAATTAAATAAATAATTAATTAATAAATGATGATGTCATCAGGACTTTTTCAGAAAATAAAAATACTTTATTTTCTAAAGTTTTTTTAGGTGTCTACATTTTGCCCCTCTTTGATGTGATGCCACAAGTGGCATGACATCAAAGATAAGAAAATAAGATGCCCAAGGCTAGAGCAGAAGAGGAGAGAATGGACTGTGAGATGCCCCCTCAAGAAGGCGGTGGGGAGAGAAAGCGAGGCTCGACGACTTCTTGAAAAGTACAAGAATCTGAGATGAGAAAAAAGACTCAAATTGGATTAAGAGAAGAGGTTTAGTTAGCTCAAACTCTTACTATGGGAGAATGATAAATGGAGAATCAGAGGCACAAGAGGAAGCAAGCTTAAGATCTCAGGGATTGCAGAGGATGAAGGAGCGGAGCGCTAGAAAAAGGAATCCAGGATAGGGAGATGGATGAGGGGATTATAAGGATGATGCAACAGGATTTCAAAGAGTTAGATTGGCGGAAGATGGGTTTCGGAGATCCCTAGGACTAGGATTGTGGATCTCGAAAGATGAGGCTTGGTGGGTTGATTTGGATTGGTGGATCCCTAAGACTAGGATTGTGGATCCCTAAAGCTAAGAGTGATGAGTGATTCAAAGAGATACTGATGCATCAGCTGGGGTAGGAGAGACGGATGCTGGATATGGATGGGGGATAATGGAGATGAAGGAAAACCATTGAAGCTTTTTGAGTGGGGGGATACTTCAAAGAGAAGTACCACCATGTAGTTGAGCACTAGATTTGCTATAGGACTATTGGTTAATTGCCAAGGTTACCAAGAACATCAAGGCCTTTTCACCAACCGTCCAAAGGACTGATAGAATGACTCGAAACAAACACACAAGGATTTCCCCAGTATCACACATGAATCCCAGAGGAAGCAGTGTGGAAATGACACTGGGTAACCCACAAGCAAAAAAGAAAACAAGCAAAAGACATGATCAAGACCTTACACTCTGATTGCCCCATTCGCAGCATACCATGATATGGAAGATCATGGCAACCTTGAGGAGGAACAAGGAGATTGCTTGGAAAAGATACTTCAAGACCCAAAAGGGAAGATCCCAAATCAAAAGAAAGTGAAAATCCAAAAGAGAACCGTTTGCCAATGAGATGGGTAGGACGAGGTACTAACGGACCAAGATCAGACATGAGGAAAGCTATATCCTACAAGGACCTATCGGAGAGCACCTAAGCTGGTGGATTTGGATGAGTGATGCGTCTGGCAAGCTAAACTAAGAAAGATAACACTTTGGTAATAGGAAATCTAGCTAAAGGATGCATTGGAATAGCTAACCAAGATGTGCGATGTGTGCAAGATGCTGATCAAGGAGGAACTGACACAAAAGCTGGATAGATACAATGGTACTAAGCTAAAGAGGATGTACAAGCTGACGGACCAAGATATTTACAAGTTGAAGCTGACCAAGATAGTTACAAGCAGGCAAAAGCTCAGGATGATAGGATAGCGAGATGGTTCGATGTTGTGCAAGATGTGAAAGCTAAGGGTGGGGTGATAATGAAAGATATGGATTTGGAAGGATGCATCCAATGATGATGAGAGATTTTGTGACCAAGGATAGCTAGAGGAGCAGGATGAGATGGCTGGATAGGATGGTAGATAGCTAGAATTATGATGGATATAAAGAGATGGCATTGGGTTTGCATGAGGATAGCCTAGAGCTAGATACCAATGACAAGGGAGGATGGACAAGAAAAGATCTCCAAGGAATATAGTGCCCCCAATCAGAAGATAACATGTGGAAGGAGGTCTTATGATGGATTTGATAGGATTGAAGCTAGGATGAAAAAAGCTGAAGGGGATAGGGAGATGGATGATAGCTGAGATGATTGGCTAAAGCTGCATAAGATTAGTGGATGGTGTGAGATGGAAGCTGGAGGATGGAGGATAGGTGGATAGATTGGAAGATGGAGTGGGATGTCAAGAGATGACCAAAAGCATGAGGGTGATAGGCTAAGCTAGGGATGGCAGGATTACGCATGACACTTGTTTGCCAAGTTTTCATCATGGTACTTGTCCAAGGTGCTTGAATTGCCAAGTTTTCACCAGTGGACGCTTTATTTTTCTTTTCTTTTTTTGACTTTTTGACTTTGGACTTAGCTGGAATGATTTTGGCTTTCTTCAGCTATTTTGGCTTTTTTGGGATTTTTCACTGGCTGTTGGAATGTTCAATTTTGTTGCTAGCTGTTGGTACACCGGATGTGTGATTTATGCAATAGATCGGATTAGATGGGATTGATGGTAGGAGATGGAGGGATGAAAATGCTGGAAAGGAGCATGAGATGGGGATGCTTGCAAGAGCAACATTGGCACATGTTGGAATGGGTGTGAAAAGAGCATATGGGGGATAGATGGTAGATGTGGGCGTGATGGAGGATTTGTGGAAGCGTGCTTGGGGATATAGGCACCCAAGATGGAGTTAGGAGATGGGGGACATGAGTCACTAGATGGGGGATTAGCAATGGTGGATGCCATTTTGCATTGGGTTTCAACTTTTTTCTTGGTGATCCACATGGTTTTGGATTTTCTTTTCATAGGCTTTTGCATTGTTTTGCATTCTTTGATTGGATTTTGCCTTTTTGGAGTATGTCTTTTAGAATAGACATATGATTGCCTAGGATGTGGATTTTTAGCTTTATGCATTTTGAAGTTAGCATTTACATTGTTGTGGTAAGCTTTGGGAAGATGGTTAGGAGAAGCTTTTTGAGATGGAGAGGATATGAAAGAGCATGTAGGGGGATGATGATGGATGATGTGCCCTGATATGTGCCTTTGTTGATCTTGCATAGGAATGGATGGAATAGGATTTTTATGATGGCTGAAAGGAGGATGGAGGATGGTAGATTTTGGGACATAGGGACCCAAAATGGATTTAGCGGATGAAGGGGGGATATGGTAGGTTGTTTTGGGTTGAAAAGATGGTGGAGGGGGGATGACATAAGATTTCTTGAAGGAGTGATGGGAGGTTGGCATGGTGGGCTTAGAGATAGGCTTGGTTTGGGGGTGTGGTGTACCAACACCTTTAGATGGTGAGCCTTTGGATACATATCCAAGACCATGAAATCCTAGATTTTTTTGTGCAATAATAGGCTCTCTGATTCCTTGCTCTTGTGGTCCTAAACCTTGACCTTGATAATGCCATCGATTGAGCATTTGAACAAGCTGAGGAAACTTTTTGCTTGTAGAAAATGGTAGAAGTGATTTATTAGGTGTATTGCAATGCGGAGATATTGTTCTTAATTCTTCTGCTGAGAGAGGGCCACCGTGGATGAATGTAAGTGAACCAAGAGGGTAGATTATAGATGGTGGAATAACTTGGATAGGTGGTAAGATGGAAGCATGGAGCGGGGGAGATGGAAGGATAGGATCTTGATGTAGCTGGTGGGATGACAAGATATCTTGTAGTGGAGGAGATATGGCTTGAGGTTTTGGAGATGGAGGAGATGGTGACTGCACTATGGATGGAAGACATGGTACGATGATATCTTCATTTATGCTTTGGGGGATGTCAACATTCTTTTGGGCAGGATCTTGATAGGATTGGTTTGGAGTGGATGGTGTGATAGGAGGTGAAGGGATGGATTCTTCAAAGGTAGTGGATGGATAGATGGGAGATTCAGTAGTGGAGATGGGTGAGTAGAAGATGGATGCATTTATACCACGTGTGGAGTTTTTCCTATAGAAATAGAAGATGTTGTTCTAGGGTTGTTCATTTATACCTTGACAAATTTAGTAGCTGATTTGTTTCATCTTTTACCACATGCGTTTATCACTTCTTGGGTTACTATGAAGAATACCTTTGAGGCCAAATTTAAGGCGACTAAAGATGCAAATTATTTGCTCATGAAATTAAGCTAGATGAAAAAGGAAATATATGTACCCATGCATGAGTTTGTAGCTAGATGCAATAAAGCTTTGTATCAAATATCTGTAGCTAGCACACCTAATGATGAGAATCAAAAAGTTTTTTTTTTAAAACACAATGCTCCAAGACATTGCTTTCCTAATGAAAAGAGCTAATCCTCAAAAGCTTGAAACATCTCAAACTCTTCCTATAGAGTTAGAAGATGATCTTATTACATTTGGAAAGTGGAAGAAAGATGTGCAAATACCAAATTGTCAAGCCTCAACCTCATCTTCTTCAAATGATGTACTTATTCAAAAGTTGGCTAATGACCTTCTAGCAGTAAAAAAATAGCTCCCCAAAGCCTCATTTCCCTATCAAGATATTCCAAGGAAATATCCTAACTAGAATGCTCCTTCCCAAGGAAGAACATTTACCCTATCCCCTAGTCAACAAATAATACAAATTGGGCCTCCTCCCAACAAAACCAACGTGTGTATTTTTCACCTCACTAATGATCATGAAGGGGCCACATGTCCTAAAAACATGAGACATGAACAACTTGAAGTTGAGAAAGAAGCTGCAACAAATGTAACAATAGAAGAAGAGCCTTTTGAAGGACCTGGAAACTCTATAAGTTACTACCTTGAGTACAAATCTAACTCTGATAGAGGCAATGACATTCTTTTAACTTTGGAAGAAGCTTCATGTCTAGTGCTGACTAGAGGGCAAAAGGTGGAAAAAGTTGATTCTCAATTCCAAAATGCTACAAGTCCCACACAAGTAAAAGATTCCAAAAGTAGAGGAGAAAGAGATGGTAAGTCATCATAGACATAGTCTCCTATGACTCAAATTTTGGAAAGTTTTGATCCTGACTCTGCTTTTGATATAGTTGAATTTTGTAAAATGTCTAGAATTCAAATATTACCTGCTGAGTACTCAAGATTGAATCCTAGTGAGCTCAATAAGCTAATTGAATATGTTCAACAATCTTCACCTGATTTATATACTAAACAGACAAATAAAGTTTCTTTCAATGAAGAAACCAAAGCTCAAAAGCCTAATTATCATAAATACTTGATCTAGCCTGCCAAAGTCAGCTTGGAGTTATCCTATTGAGAAACACATGACCCCTTTTATGTATCCCTATATCTTCATGGATTTAAATTAAGAAATTATATTATAGACTCTGGTGCATTTCATAATATAATGCCAACTTTAGTAGCAAAGGCCCTTGATCTCCCTCTAACCAAGACTTTTGGCAAATTCTATTCAATGGACTCCAAGAAGGTACGCTTGACAGGTCAAATCAAAGATGCCCAAGTTTCTTTAGCACCCATCCCAGAGAAAAGAATAAAGATTACTATTCTAGTAGTAAATGTTCTTACCAACTATGGCATGCTCCTTAGCCAAACTTTCTATTAGGATTTGGGAGGAGAAGTCAAAATGGATTGATCCCAAGTTGTTATATCTATAGGAATATAGAAAGTAACCCTACTACTTGATGCCAAGTCTAAATATATTATTTCCCTATATGATGACCTAAAATATCAAATTCTCTATCAAGAAACTAATTTTTCCAATTAGTTGATTATGTTTGAAAATGAAGAGGCAAGTATATAGTCAGAAGATGTGAATTCACCTTGGATGTTGGAGTTTGATGGAAGTTGTTGCTTGAATGAGTCTGGGGTTGATATAGTATTGGTATCTCCTACAAGTCAAAATTTTCCCTCTTCATTCAAGTTAGCCTTTGAAAATATGAATAATACAAAAGAAGGTGAAGCTTTTCTTCTAGGACTAGAAGAGGCAAAAAATAAAAATATCAAGTTCCTAATGGCAAAGGGAGACATGAAATTGATAGTAAAATAGGTCACGAAGTTTTTTTTAGTTAAGAATGAAAGATTGAGGCACTATAGAAATTGGGTATGGGATGAAATTGAAGGTTTAGAAGCTTTTTCAATAGATTCAATTCCTAGAGAGCTAAATACGAGAGCAAATTCCTTGGAAGTATCAACTTCTTTGCTAATTCCTCACCTTGAGTTTGTAACTGATAAGTATACTATCAAAAGCATTCATAGACCAAGTGTCTTGAACAACAATAAATCATGATAGGTATTCAAAGATGATGCACATATTAATAATTTCTTACAAAGTATGGAAAAATTTAC
Organism: Cupressus sempervirens; assembly: GCA_028749045.1. NCBI lineage: Eukaryota > Viridiplantae > Streptophyta > Pinopsida > Cupressales > Cupressaceae > Cupressus > Cupressus sempervirens. The sequence goes on along the minus strand of CM053786.1, from coordinate 131,114,039 downwards.
CACTAATTATTTTGAAGGTTTTGAGTTAGAATGTAGGAAGTTTTGTCCTGACTCAGCAAGTGAAGAGATATAAGGTGTAATGCAATTAAAAGGAAATGTGGTACCTATAGGCCTAGTCGAACTTGAGAACATTTTTGATTGACGATATAATTTCTTAGCTCAAAATTCATTTCCTAAAGAGGTTGAAATTGGTGGGTATGAGAAGGACAACCTAGGAGATAAACACAATCCTAAGATGGTGAATCTAGGGAACTATTGTGATATGAATGAGAAGGTAAGATTCATCAAACTACTGAAAGAATACATTGATGTATTTGCCTATTCATATGAAGATTTGAAGTCCTTTAGAGGAGGGCAGTTCAAGCACCATATTACCCTAAATCCAGGTGCTTCTCCTTTCAAACAGAAGTTAGGGACCTATAACCCAAAAGTTTTAGATGCAATATTCAAATAAATTGATAAGTTGATCAAAGTTCATATAATATTTTTGATACACCACTCCACTTGGGTAGCAAACATAGTGCTAGAGAGAAATAAAAGTGGAGAAATAAGCATTTTTATATACTTTTGGAACCTAATTTAAGTGAGCCTAATGGATAACTTCGCTCGACCCATTATGGACGAGATCCTCTAGACAATAGCTAGCTCAGAGCTGATGTCATTCCTTGATGGTTTCTCTGGTTATAACTAGATTGGAGTTGCTAAAGGAGATCAATATAAAATGATGCTCACAACTCCATGGGGTACCTTCACTTATAAGAGAATGCCATTTGGTTTGATAAATGCTGGCACAACCTTCCAACATGAAATGAATTCAACCTTTGGGCATCTTTTGAATAAAAATATTACAATCTATCTTGATGATATAATTGTATTCTCCAAGAAGATAAGAAAGCATTTGAAATATTTGAGAGAAGTGCTTGAAAAATGTAGAGAACATGAAATCTCATTAAACTCGAAGAAGTCAATCTTCATTGTGACAGAAGGAAACCTGTTAGGGCATATAGTTTCAAAGGAAGGAATCAAGATTGAGCCTAAAAGAGTGAAAGAAATTAAGTAGTTATGTCTCCTTATTAATTGTAATGGTGCTAGATCTTTCTTCAGTTTGATTACCTTACTCTTGAAGTTTGTGCCTAACTTTTTTGAAACAAAAAAACCTATGGCAAAGATTTTAAGGGAGAAGCATAATTTCAAGTGGGATGATATGGTAGTCAAAGAATTTGAAGAGGTAAAATAAGCTATTATAAAGGCTCCCACTCTTTTCCATCCTAATTTCAAGAAAGGTTTTATAATTGTTGGTGTAAATAGGTATTTACTATTTATAGTTTACTTAGGTTAGTGAATTACTTTATTGTTTTGCATTATTTTATTATTTCTCTTTATGAGACACTTAGGAGTTTGCACATCTTCTAGAGTTCTCATGTAGACAACATAGAAGTACGCAACTCTAATTATGCAATGGTGTCTACACCACAAGAGTTTGCATCATTCACTAAGTTGTCATGTAGACAACACCATTTTTCACACTCCTAATTTAGCACATGTTGTCTACAACGCTGATGTGCATGTTTCACCTTTGTAGGCTTATCCTCTAATCATTGCACTTACTTTCATGCATAATGGAGAATAAACCATATCTGGTGGACATGTGCCTAGTTGTTGGACTTATCATGATGCTAATTTCAAGGCATTCTAGATGCATCTCAGAAGCCTTTATATCAAGGCACTCCTAGTGTACTTGTACATAGAATTGAATACTATACAGTTATTCTGATCATACTCTGGTCTAATTTGTGCTTGTGTTTTGAGTTCATTGGTCTTGGGAAAATTCTACCCTAAGGAAGATTCTTACATGGTATAAGAGATGAGGGAGATACTAATCACATAGCCATTGGAGACCTCGTTGCTTTATCTCTCAAAGGGACTTGATTTATATCTAGAGCATCAGCTACAACTGGGAGCATCTAGAGCTGAAGCGGACCTTGCCATTGCATCTAGAGCAATTATTCGGTGAAGATTGACTATAAATTTACCTATTTTAGGCTATAGTCAATCGAGAGGCAAATTGTTTTTGAGAATGGAACCCGAAGGCCCGATCTGAAAATCTAGGTATGGTCTTTTTTTGATCTAATTAATTAAATTTTGGATCCTTTTTTTAATGCTATTTTTGCATATTTCAGAATTTTTGTTCAAATTATTTGCCCACACGGGTGTGCAAAGAGAAGCAGTGAATTTTTTTTTTAGCGCACAAGAACTAGGCCGATACCTCCTAGCCCTGCATGCTGATTATTCCACAGGTAATAATCTATGTTTATTTTGGAAGCTTAATTAATTTTTTTGTAGGCAAGTTCGCATAGAAATCACCGACAAGTCTCCCATTTCTCGACGAGCCCTAAAAACCCGACGGCTCAACTCACAATACCGCTTTTGGCAAGCTTTTATTTTATGTGCTCAGCGCTTTAGTTTTAAGGAAACTGCTCTTCCACCAACTCTTCAATGTGGGACTAATACTGCCAATGTCAATGCCAAATAACTCAAGCCCACTAGCCATTTGTTAAATTCCCAGCTGTTCTTTCCATTTTTGCCAATGCTGCAAACTATACACATGGGAAGTCTATGACATGTGTCTCAAGAAGATCATGCCATGTGGCACAAAGCCATGCATGAAATGTCCTATGCTCTGTTTGCCACCTATAATAGAGATGCCACCTTGTCATTGAAACCCTACACCAGTGTTTTCTACTATGCAACATTAGCAAAGAGGTTCCATGTGGTAGCTCTAGCTCTTCCACATAGACAACACTCGTCCCAGTTAGCACCTTTGTGAAATTTCCATGCGGCCCAACTACAACACTCCATGTGGCCAAAGCCAAATCAGCCTCGCTAATAGAGCCTGCCACACAGTCGGCACAACTAACACATCAGCAACTATGCTATCAGACAACTAAGCCTCCACGCAGAAGAACATACATCCACGGTGGAGCCTAGTTAGCGTTGAGTCAGTAGTACATGTTTGAATTTTTTGTACAAATCCATACAGTGACATGCCATCTTCCATACCAGGTGACATCATTACAGGGTTGAGCAGATCTTGATGTTAGCAAATAAGGAGCCTCAAATTTATGGCCATTTGACCATCATTCTAATGCATTTTTGAACTGTTATGAGGGCCATTTGATAGTTAAATTTAACATACTATTTTCCTCTGTAGAAACCTCTTTAGATGCATTTTTGATTTGGTTTCTCGACTTCAAATCAGGTGCAGTTGTTTTTGATTTTGGGTAAAATTTCCTAAATTTTTTAGTGGTGTAGCTAGTTTCTAGTTTTGGTGCTCAGATTGGTTAGTATAAGCATTTTTTGGCCACTGTACCTGTCTAATCCTACTTTTTGCAACTTCAAAGGCATCATACGAGCTCATCTAGACTCCTTTTCAGGTTTCATTTTTTTTGAAAGTGTATATTTTTTCATCTAATTTTCAAATTTATAGTCAAATTATAGTCTTATTTGGACAAAAGTATCACTTTCAGAGATAGGTCTTGTTTTGCTTTGTAATGCTTCACAATTGATGTAATTTTGAGCTACATTGTAATATTTTAGATTTGTACTCTATACAGAGGTTGTAATCAACAAAATCAGAAAGCCCACTTTGTCCATTTTGGCAAGTGGCCCATTGTAAACACACTATATATAAAGTGCCAAAATTATTTATTTGGGGGGGGGATTTTTTTATTGAGTGAAAAGGGGGGGTGTGTACTATGTACTATGTGTAGGACCAAAAAATGGGTTAAATGCATAACATACTATGAGAAAATCACAAAACTCAATAATCATATATTAGCACCCACTAGCCTACCATGAAAGCCAAACTAATCAAAAGAAAGCAAACATAATTAAAAACTCCCTTTTCCGTTTGTAGCTCCCATGTTCTTCTTTCTTCTCCAAATGATTGTAGCTCAAATTTGACTATAGTGCACACAAGATTGAAGCAAAGAGCCTATGATAGGGATAAAGCCATGAGAATACTGGAAGTGTGATTTAATGTGAGAGCAAGAATGCAAAATGCAAAGAAGTAAAGACTCAAAGATTTGGATTTTCAAAACTTAAGCATTCAGATTCAAGGACCCAAAATGAGAGAAAGAGTGTCCAATTTATAATTGACATGGAGGATGAGAGCATTGGATTATTCACCCATAGATATGTGATGTGGCAAGAGATTCCTTTGAGAATCCATGATGCATATGACAAAATATGCCAATTGTGAGATTCTATGACACATGCAAGTCAAACTTGGCTAAATGTGGAAGAGAATCTATGACGCGTCATAAGAATCCTCAACCCACTTAAAATCAAGAATCTATGACAAAGAAGCCAAATAGAGACATGCATAAGAGAATAAGAATATTTGATTATGAGAAGTCTTAACCAAGTGTCGAAGGAGAATCCACGAGGTGTCATATCCAAGTGTCATGATGATACAATATTTTATGGAATATTCGAATTAAAAATCCCCTTATTCCACAAAATAAGAATTAGTAGAAAATGGAATTAATGATGGAAAATGGAACTTAGGAAATTGTACATTTCCATGGTTTGTAGATAATGAATCAATTAATTAATAAGATTAATTAATTGAGGATGATAACTAGGAAGAATAATTAGAAAGAATAGGATTAAATTATGGGTTATTTAATCCTATAGAGAAAATTAGTAGGTAATTAGCCAAATTGATTAAATGAATGTGACTGTATCCTTTAATGAAAATGTGACAATGATAGATATGGAATAAGATGATGAAAAGTAGACTAAAGCCATGGTCAAATTGATTGATAGATTGAAACTGATAACATGCCAAGGACACATGACATGAATTGGTTGATATGTAACATTTAACCAACATCGTAAATGCTAAAAAATTGAAATTGATTGATAAGGTTTGATCATAATAACATCAACGAACATTGTCAATGTTATTAAAATGGTTGATGATGCCATGATCTGACATTGAAAGCCTCAAAAATGTCAAATATTGGATGACATGAATGATAGTTTGACCTAGCACTGAGGGCCATGAAAATACTAAGGTCAGATTGAAAAGATTGATAGGTTGATATGTTTCCAAGGCATTGAAAGCCACAACAATACCTAGGAGTCAGATAAATGATGATTGATTTGGGATGTTTGATATGTTTCAAGTTGATTAGGACTGATTTTGAGTGATTTCAAGTTGATTTGGGGTGATTCTGAGTTGATTTTATATGGTTTTGAGTTGATTTGATATGATTTCGAGTTGATATGAAATTGATGTGAAAGCGGATACAAATGACAAAATATGGTCAATCTAGCCAAAAGATCAAAGTTAGTAGAATGAAAAAATGGGACAAATTAGTATTAATAAGTGATGAAATTGTAGATGTGAACCATTTTTGAGCGTCTACATTTTGCCCCTCTTTGATACAATGTGATTTAGAGCATTGTGTCAAAGAATGCTAACGAAAAAGCCATAAAAGCATGCCCCAGTGATGTGGTATATATTTATGCCCCCTGAATAAATTGACCAACATAGGCATATGATAGGTTGATTTCATCAATCACAGGAATAAAAAGCCATAGGGTCTGACAGATCAAAAATCAGAGTTAAAACGCAAAAGTTATGGCCTCCGGAGTGTAAATAGGCATCGCGACCAACATAGAAAGGGTCTTTGGCACAACCATCTAGGTAGCATCAAGCTATAAAAGGGATTTGAGAGGATTTTTAAGGTCATTTTCACACTCTCATTTGGAAGAAAAAGAGTTCTGGAGCAAGGAGGATGGATCGACTACCTAGGGAGCAACATCGTGGTGAATGGGTGCGAACCTTCCGATAGCGAGCAGATGCTGGACCTTCGGTGAGAACATCAAGGTTTTCTTTGTAATTTTTACTTTTTTCATGCTTTTTTTCTATATTTTGATGCTTTTTTACTACTTTTTAGGCACCTAGGAGTCTATCAGGGGGAAACGAGGTCAAACAGGGTCAACTAGGGGTCTCGGGGGTAGTTAGGGCTTCCAAACGCCCCAACTGTGCCCAAAATGCATCCAAGTACATCAATGACATACTTGGTATTCCAAAGTGCATCAATTATGTAGTTGGTATGACCAAGTGCATCAATGACGAAGTTGGGAACCCCAACTGCACCCTAGGATGTTCCGAGGTTTCGATCAGGGTCTGAATGGTCTCAGATCGACCTAAAACTTGGTACGGGTTAGCATAACCCTAGGGGGATGTTAGAAACATGGGAAAATGTAGTCAAGGTGGTCAAAATGCTGAGAATTTGGTCAAACATAGGGCAGATGTGGGTCAAACTGAGGTAAATGCTGACAGGGAATCATGCAAGGGGCCCGAAAGGGTGCAAACAGACTTGGAATGACTCAAAATATAGAATACATGTTCAAAACCCTAGGAAGAGTTGAAAACATAGGTTAATTGAGGCTAGTATAGTCAAAAAAACTCAAACTTGGTCAAAATTAGCTTTGATGGAGGAGAAAAAGGTTGACCGATGGATAGGGATAGGGTCAAAATGATGCAAACGAGCTCGAAATGACCCAAAACTTGGGAAACATGTTCAAAACCCTAGGAAGAGTTCAAAACATAAGTCAAATTAGCTAGACATGCTCAAAAGGAAAAGTCAAACTTAGTCAAACTAGAGTCAAACTAAATTAAACTTGGATCAAAAGTAGGGTAAACTAGATGCAAACCATAAAAGGTTGACATAGGCTATGTGATAATGTAAGGGAAGCTAGCCTTGTTATGGGTACGAGGACATAAGCCATAGAGCCTTGCACTACGTCATCAGATGAAACCTAGTGATTGGGGGATTTTAGCTGGGTTGGGATTATATCATGTGACATTTATGCTAGAGGTGAGGGGGAATAGGGCTTTGTTGACAGCTTTGATGGAGAGGTGGCATTTAGAGACTAGTTCATTCCACCTACCGACTGGGGAGGCAACAATGACACTAGAGGATGTATGGTGCATCCTTAGGATCTCAATCCATGGAGAGCTAGTAGTGTATGACTCGGCTACAGGGTGAGTAACTCTACATCAACTATTTGGGTGTGGAGATGCAGAGCTATGGATTCGAGATTATGAGATTGGATGGGACTTTTTAGTGGCACGCCATGAGCGACTGATAGTTGTGATCTATTGGGTGATTGGTGGATTGTTGATACCTGATAGGCAGGGACATGGATTCCTAGTTGGATGGGGTCAAGTACTAAAGCACATGATTATGGAGGGCACGATGTTTGCTTGGGGCCCATGCATGTTGGGGATGTTATATTATTATCTGCATCAGGTAGCAATGAAAGGGGGACTATCCTTCAGTGTTGGTGGCACATTATTACAGATTTGGGCATATGAGCATATTGCAATATTTAGGCCTCTAGTAGATCGAGTGTTGGTGGATGATATGCCATATGCTTATAGTTATAGAGGTGTCCTAGCCCGAGGACCATTGGGATATGTGAGGTATTTTCGCCATCAGATAGACACGATGACTCAGTTCATATGGAGACCATATAGAGCTTGCCCCAAATGGGATGATGATGACATCCACTTACCATACTATAGGAAGGAGTGCTACCTCATAGGGCACATAGTGATTGGTCATCTGGTTATAGAGATTTTCCTACCAGAGCGGGTGCAGAGACAGTTTGGGGAGACACAGGATGTACCTACAGGGTTAGCACTGTTTGCTCAATCTAGAGTAGAGGTGCAAGAGTGGGGACCGCCCATGAAGACATAGGTAGCATATACACAATTAGTAGAGTTACACCCGAGGCTATGGGGGGCAACAATAGATATAGTGGATGCAGGTACAATAGCAACATATGATAGGTGGTTTACACAGCATCGAATGAGACCATTGACAGATCCAACAGTACTAGTACCCTAAGCGAGGCCATAGGATGAGGAGGATGATGAGGAGGAGGAGGATGGGGGAGAGGATGAGGAGGGATTTGATGATGGTGGTGAGGAGGAGGGAGATGACACTGAGGATGATTACAAGGGGGGATGGGGAGGGTGATGATGAGAGTGACGAGGATGATGCAGGGGATGATGAGGAGGCTACTATGGGAGAGGATGATGGTGATGAGGATGATGCAGGGGATGATGAGGAGGTTTCTATGGGAGAGGATGAGGGAGCTGATGATGAGGAGGGTGGAGGGAGTGTGGGTGGGGATGGGGATGACTACTAGGAGGATAGGGATGCAGCTATGATGGGTGTGGAGGGGGATCTTATGGATGACACTGAGAGAGCATTAGTACCCATATAGGTAGGGCCTAGTCATTTATACCTCTTGGAGGTGATCAGAGGGCTAAAAATTTAGTTGGGTTAGGTTGTGGTAGAGAGGGATGTCGTTATAGGAGAGAGAGATGCGATTATAGTGGAGAGAGATCAGGTGATGGTAGTTGCAGCTATGCACAGGGAAGAGATGGCAGGATAGGAGTCTGAAGAGTTCGTCAATAACATTAGAGATGAAAACTTTTGAGATCTGGCAACGATGATGAGCAGGGATCACATGGAGGCACAATATTGGTGAGATTAGTATGAGAGGGTGGTACCACTAGGGTAGAGAGTAGAGAGTTTTTGTGCATCGAGGTCTCATTCCCATAGGACACAGAGGACACAGAGCAGTGTGGGGGTGATGGGGCCTATGAGGCCACCACAAAGAGTAGAGGGATCATCCTTGAGGCCAGACAGAGGGCATGAGGCTAGGGATAGCACATGATGACACTGACAGACTCACATATAGAGGGGCCTTTCTATGTCACTTTTTGGTTTCTATTATTCTTTTTCATGGTTCACACCTACATGCAGTTAGTGTTGATGCAAAGCATGGTCACATACTTTGATACTTTTGTGTGACATTTATGGGATGTACTTATGTTATGATGACTATATGTTGTGGACTAGATGATGACTTATGTTATGATGCCTATATGTTATGTTATGCATATGTTTTAGATGTTTTACATGGATGCATTTATGATTTTTGTGTGGACTTATATATGATGACATCATGTGTTGATTTATTGCATGTTAGGTGTAGGAAATGCCATCTTTTATTTTTGCCACATGTTTTTCTCATGAATGAATGCTTAATGTTATGTGAAAGATATGGAAAGGGTGTAAATGAATGCAAATGAAATGTAAAATGATATGAATGCAAATGAAATGTAACATGGATGCAAATGAAATGTGAATGCCATATTTATTACTTTGGATCATTCTGACATATGTAGGAATGCAGGATGATAATGTTTTCGGTGTATCAGAGTATGAGACCAAGATAGCAGATGAAGAAGATGCAGAAGATCAAGGAAATGAGGTGAAGAATTGTTAGTATGATGGGAAGACTTTTTCTTATAGAAAGTGCACTATATGTCAAATGGAACTTTATTTTGATATGGAAAATAGAATGCAATGCATCATTGGCATAAAGGGCCAGAGCGCAAATGCAAGCATTTTGTGTAAACAAGCACGATGTAGACAAAAAATGACCTTGTCCTTCCTAAGGCATATGTACATGCCCTAGACTCTCAAAGGTACATTGTAATAGACAAAAATGGAAAAAGATGACCATGAACCATCCTGGCCACTCTCATAGATCAATTTATATCATTGAGTAGCATAGGGACATGATCAAAGAAAAAACAAAGAAAAAATAAATCACTCACTAAATAGCGTGAGCCAACAGCTATTCTTGTCCATTATTATATTCTTGTTAATGTTTTAGGTGTGTAGATAGTGTTTAACATGTTGATAATGTGATAGTTCTGGTTGTGGATTCAGTTGATAAGTTCATAGTGACTGGTTGGATTAATTGTTGGTTCATGTTGCATAGATATTGTGATTGGCACTGAAGCGTAGTGCTTTGATTTTCAGTCTGCAAAGTGTAAGTGTTTATGCAAAAGGGGTGGTTATCTATAGTGAACATGTACAAGGTTTATTGCATATTTTTGATGGGTTTTGTGATTTTTAAGGTTTTTGGGGATATTTGATGTTTTTGCATGACTAGTTTCTTCAGGACATTTTATGATTTTTAGGGTTTTTTCAGGACATTTGATGATTTTTAGTGATCTTTTCAGGATCGTATTTGAATTTTTTAGGATTTTTTCAGGACATTATGTGATTTTTAGTGATTTTTTCAGGATCATATTTGAATTTTTAAGGATTTTTTTTAGGACATTTTGTGATTTTTATAGATTTTCTCAGGATTGTATAAGCATATACAAGTGTTAGCTCCAATCCATTATGCGATAGATCCAATGGATAAAAAGCACTTAGGGGTATGCCCCAAGTTCAAATTCAAACTTACACACCATGTAGGTAATATGCCCCCAGACAAGGCACAAATTATGTACAAAGGCTAATGATAGAGTGTGTGTGTGGACTGGTGATGTTTAAGCAAGGTAATGAAGGACATTAACCAGTTCGTGAGCCATGATAAGGAACCAAGGATGTCTTGCAATATGAAGGATATGATCAAGGAATGATAGAGGGGGAAAAGACCAGATGGAATCCTGATAGATGGAGGAGTAATAACTGATTACACATGGTGCCTATTTGCTAGGTTTTCACCATGGTACTTGTCCAAAGCACCTGTTTGCTAGGTTTTCACATTTGGACGAAATTTTTCTCTTGACTCAATTTTTCGTGCCAAGATGCTTGTTTGCTAGGTTTTCATCAAGGCATCCATTTTTTCATGAATTTTTTCCCTTTTTTTTTTTCATGACATTTTTAAATTTTTTTTGGTATTATTTTAGGACTTTTAGATAGAATCAAGTGTATTACTTTGGAAGATGCATGCTATTGATGGACATGGGCAATGCTTCACCCTCTAGAGTTGCAAGCTGATATACTTTGGATCCAAAAGATGCAGTAACTATATAAGGTCCTTCCCAATTTGGCTCAAATTTTCCTTGTTTTTCTCTATTCTATTGTGTCTTGTAATTCATCTTTAGGACCAGATCATCAACCTCAAAATGACAACCTCAAAATTTCTTGTTATAGCTCCATTTGAGTCAATTTTGGTAAGCTTGCAAGTGTGTCAAGGCAGCTCACCTTCGTTCATCAAGCATTTCCAGCTCATGAAGTCTAGATATTTGGTAGTTTTCATCATCAACAACAGCTTGTAGGGATACTCTTAATGATGGAATTTCAACTTCAATGGGAAGTATGGCCTCAGTGCCATAGATAAGAGAGTATGGTGTTGCACTAGTAGGAGCACAAACACTTGTTCGATATGCCCAAAGAGCTAGATTTAGCTGGAGGTGCCAGTCTCGACCTAAATCATTGATAGTCTTTTGGAGAATCTTAATGATGGTCTTGTTAGATGCTTCTACTTGGCCATTTCCTTGTGGATGGTAAATACTAGAATATCCATGATATATGTTTTACTTCTTGCAAAGCTTGTCTACATCTTTGTTTTGAAATGGAGTACCATGGTCACTAATAATAGCCAAGGGGATTCCATACCAACATATGATATAGTTTAGAATAAACCTGGAGATCTGCTTGCTGGTGGTGAAGGTCAAGGGGACAACTTCAACCCACTTGCTAAAATATTTCATTGCTGTGATAATGAACTTATGACCATCAGAGGACAGAGGCGAAATAGCTCTGATAAGATCAAATGCCCATTGTGAAAAGGGCCATGGTGATATGACTGGCTACAATTCTTGTGCTAGTGCATGGATTAGATTGCTATGTATCTGACACTTATGACATGTTTTGGCAAAGTCATGGGCATCCTGTTCTATGGTGGGCCAATAATACCCAGCTCTGAAAAGTTTCTTGGCTAGACTCAAACCATTGAAATGGCCTCCACATATACCTTCGTGAACCTCATGTAAGGTAGTTTCAGCTTCTTGCAAGTCAAGACATCTAAGAAGGGTTTGGTCAAAAGTTCTCTTGTAAAGGGTGTCACCGATGATGACATATCTAGCGGCTTGATGAATAAAGGCTTGATGGTCATTTTTGGATAAGTTGGGTGGTAGGATTTGGACATGGAGGTAATCATAAATGTCTTGATACTGAGGAGAGTTGGGACCAACAAGTTCACACACAAACTCAGATTGGGAGAGCTCGAATGCTGGAATCAAAAGTTGTTCAACAAGGAATTCATAGCATTCCACATTTTGAGGCATATCAATCATAGAAGCAATTGTAACCATAGCATCAGCTTTCTTGTTGTGTATTCTTGGTAGCTGATGAAAAGATATAGTAACAAATTTAGACTTAAGGAAGTCTGCCATCTACTTGTAGGGCATTAGTTTATCATCTTTGGTTTCGTAGTCATCATTGACTTGGTGGATGACCAACTGGGAATGCCCAAAGACTTGTAAATGTTGAATGTTCCATTGGATAGATATCTTGAGCCCTATGATTAGTGCCTCATATTTTGCTATGTTGTTTGTACAGTGGAATGCAATCCTATATGACTTGGGGATTATGTCTCCTTGAGGAGTGATAAATATAATGCCAGCCCGTAAACCATTTTGTGTATGTGATCCATAAAAATAAAGCTTCCATTTGTGAGCTACATACATGTGAAATATGGCTTCATCTGGAAAGTCTATTAACATGGGATGACCGTCTGACATAGGTGCTTCTACTAATTGATTTTCTATCACTTGCCCTTTGATAGCTTTTCTATCTACATATTCTATGTCAAATTCACTAAGGACCATGACCCATTTGGCTAAGCATCCTATGAGAGCAGCTCTACTAAGGAGGTATTTCAGTGGTTCAATCATAGAGATGAGCATTGTTTTTTGATGGAACATGTAATGTCTAAGCTTTTGTGTTGCAAAGACAATAGCAAGGCATGCTTGTTCAATTAGTGAATAATTTAGCTCATAGCCCACAAGTGTTCTACTAATGTAATATATGGCTCGCTCTCTTCCTTGTTCATCATTTTGTGCTAAGAGAGCCCCTAATGCTGTATCTGTAGCAGATATATATAAGATAAATGGTTTTCTTGGAATAGGAGCCATTAAAACTGGTGGATGTAGAAGATAATCCTTGAGTTGTTGGAAAGAATCTTGGCACTGCTTATTCAACTGAAAGGATACTCCTTTATGTAAGAGGTGTTGAAAGGAGTGACACTTATCGGCCAATTGTGCAATGAATCTGTGGATAAACTACAATCTTCCTTGTAGCCCTCTTAGGGTTTTTAGATTTGTTGGAGGAGGCATTTCAAGTATTGCTTTTACTTTCTCAGGATCCACTTCAATGCCTCGTTGAGAAACAATGTAGCCTAGGAGTTTTTGAGAGACAACTCCAAATACACACTTTTTTGGATTTAGACAAAGCTTATAGATTTCCATTCTGGTGAATATCTGATCTAGGATGCCCAAGTGTTCTTTCCTTTTATAGGATTTGCAAAGTAAGTCATCAACATAGTCTTCCATGAGGATGTGCATGAAATCATGGAAGGTTGTAGTCATTTCTCTTTGATATGTTGCCCTAGCATTTTTAAGACCAAATGACATGACATTCCAGCAGTATGTTCCCCAAGGACATGTGGAAGCTATCTTGTGTTGATCTTCAGGGGCGATTCTTATCAGATTATAGCCAGAAAATCCATCCATTAGTGATAACATCTCATACCTAGCTGTCATGTCTATAATGATATTTATGTTTGGTAAAGGAAAATCATCCTTGGGACATGCCTTGTTAAGATCATGAAAATTGGTGCATATCTAGATGCCCCCAGAGTGTTTTCTTACTGGTACTAGATTAGATATCCACTCTGCATAATCAATGGGTCTTATAAAGCTAGCATCCAATAGTTTCTTCAATTCGGCTTTGACAAGGAGAGAACCTTGAGGATGCATTTTCCTCAACTTTTGCTTTACTGGTTTCATTCCTGGTTTTAGTGGTAAGTGATGAAGGACTAGTTCAGGATCTAATCTGGGCATATCTGTGTAAGACCAGGCAAAGTTGATCTACCTCTGTAGAAAAAAACTAATAAATTCATACTTCTCTTCTGGTGATAATGAGGCTGCAAAGTGTATGATTTTGGGGTTATTAGGAGTTCCCAGATTAATCTCTTCTATCATTTGCACCTTAGAGAGGTTTTCACCCTCAGATACGTCCTTTATTTTTACTTTTTCATGGTCTAAAGGCACCTTTCAGTTTTCACTAGGAGACCTACTTGTGTCTTTTTTGGTTATTTTCTCAATTTTGCGACTGGAAGATGGAGTTGACTCCCCAAAATATGCCATGATGTTTAGATTAATGGAAAATCTAGACTTGTGATCACCTTTTGGTACATCTTCACGGAGCTCAAAGAATTCTATGATGGCATCGTCATTTTCAAACTAATCAAACATTGGTGGTCCTTGTTGGTCCCAATCAATAAGTTCAGGGAAAACTAAGGAAATTCCATCATTGGTGTTGAATAAGCTTTGGTAAAAGGCATATATATGGATATTTTCTTCAGTATATCATCAGGATCATGTTCAAAAGTAGGAGGGCTTGGATCCCAGAATGTTTCAATCCAAGGTAAAGAATTGGTTTGAGTGACAGGTGGATTAACATATTTATCTTCCATGGGCAAGCTATCTGGGTCTGCAAACATATGATCAAGACCAAGGGAGGTATCAATATTGTCAACTTTAGATATAGATTGGGTGGGTTTGAGTTGGTTATTCTCAGATGCCTTGTCATCGTTTGAAGCATTCACCTCCTCAGATGAGGATGACTTGGTACTAGGAAGACCCAAAACAAATGGTTTGAATCCAAGTCTCAAGCTATGAGGTTGTCCTGATGCAGTGATGGGTTGAAAAATGCCTTGTTTTTTGAGTCCTAGGCCACTACATCCATCATATCCCTTTTTTTGCATGATGGTGAATCCAGGTCCATACCTGTCAGGGGATATGGGAGCAATTTTTGGTTCTGCTTTAGCCTTTTCAATCCATGTAGAGGTATTTTCATAGATGTGTTCTTCATGTAGCCCGCCTCCACTAGTGAATGCCATAGAAGGTCCATTTTGAAGTGAAAACTTAGGCTTGTTTTGTATAAGCTGAGGTTTACCATATGACTTGGGGGATAAAGGAAGTTTCCCAATGTGAAAGGCATGAGACATGGAGTACTCACTGAAACCTTGGTCTTGTATTTTAAGCTTTCCTTTGGATGCGGTTGTGAGTGTGGAAGGATCAACATACTTGGAGGACTCTAGTGGATTTACTGCATGGTTTGTTGGGACCTAGTATGCAGTGGTTCCTCTAAGATTGGCACATAACTGGAAGGGATCTAGATCACTAGGGATGGTTACCTCTACATTATTACAGGAGAACTTTAGGCATTGGTGATATGTAGAAGGAATCACTTTCATGGCATGGACCCATGGGCGGCCTAGTATCATATTGCAATTCATTTCTATATCTAGGAATTGGAATAAAGTGTTCTCAGTAGCTGGACCAACTCTGATAGGTAAGATGATAACCCCTATAGAGAAACACTCACCATCATCATAGGCTTTGATTGTGATCCTTCAAGAGGGATCCACATCATTTCAGAATACCCCAAACCTTTGACTACTAAGTGTACAGATATTCAGCCCCGCTCCTCCATCTATCAAGACACGTCTAACTTTAACATTGTGGACAAAGACTTCAAGGTGGAGGGGATCATTGTGGTTATATTTTTCCTTAGGAATATCTTGGGGTGAAAATGTGATATGTTGTGATGTGGATAGGTTCCTGACCATGGCTTGGAACTAGGAAACATCCATGTTATCTGGGACAATTGACTCTTTAAGGGCTTGCTCCAAGATCTTTTGGTGTTGGGGGGATGCACGCAGAAGGTCCAAAATGGACATTTGTGCAGGGGTTTTGCCAAGTTGTTCAACAAGGCTATAATCAGCTGAAGTAGGAGCAGTAGGTCTAGATGGGGGTATAGGTCTAGTAGAAGCAGTAGGTCTAGCTGGGGCTCCAGGTAGGGTAATCTTGCTATGGCGTGTAGTGACAGCACAATGAGGGTCTTCAACCTTCAATTTGAATGTGGATATGTGAAAGTTAGACTCATTAAAGTAATTGATGGTGTAGTCATAGCCGGTACGTGTGTAATTCACATTACCTTACGAGTTTGAGTTTGAACTTGAGGGTTTCTCTTTGTCATGATTACCCAAAGGATCTTTGAAAATAGTGTGATTAGAGTTGGATGCTAATAGTGATGGATCAACTGTGATGACACCATCATCAATAAGGTCTTGTATTGCATGTTTCAGTTGGAAGCATGATGAAGTCTTGTGTCCTTTGGTACGATGGTAATCACAATACTTTTTGTCATCCCACCAATTAGCTTTAGTCAATGGTTCATCTTTGATTGGGGGTAATTGCAAGAAGTTATTACTCAGTAACTGTTGTAATGCAGTCTCAAGTGGTATTCCCAATGGTGTGAATTTCTCGTCTTTGGTTCTAGGATGTCTTCGAGGTTTATCTTGCGTGGGAGTCTCAATTTTCTGTTGTGGAGCTGATGTTTGATTAGAGGTTTGTGAATTTGTATGGTTTACACCTTTCAAAGTCAATTGAGGTTGTGCTATGCTAATCATGAGAGAATCCACAATGCCATCATTAGTCACATTCTTGTTTTTGGAGAAATTTTTTTCCATGTCACTAGACGAGTTGGTGTTTGTGTTTTATTTGTTTATCTTGAGGATTCCCTTACAGATAAGAGAACCTTCAATACTAGCCCCTTTTTTCATTAGTTTAGAAATGGTGCTTGGACTCTTGATTTTGAGTTCATACATCAAGTCCAGGACTAAATTTTCAATGCACAGGTTTACTTGTTGTTCTTCGGGAATGTCTAGTGAGCATTAACTAACTAGGCTTCTCCAATGTAGTAAGAATGTGATGAATGATTCTCCTGTCTTTTGTTTAGCTGAGCACAAATCAGAAAGTGTCACCCCATTTTTAATGTTAAAGGCAAAGTGGGAGATAAACTTATCTGTTAGCTCTGACCAAGATTTGATCTTACTAGGAAGTTTGGAGTACCATTCAAGTGCAGGCCCACCTAGAGAACGAGGGAAAAATCTCATAAGGTAAGTGGGCTGAACACTGAGTTCGGTACATGAAGCACAAAATTCTTGGATGTGATCAATAGGTTTTCCTTTTCCTCAATATTTTTCAAACCTTGGAGCCTCAAAGTGTTTTGGGAATGGAGGCATATATAGACTTTTATCGAAAGGATTAGGACATAGGTCCCTTTCTGTATATAGAGCCTATTTCTTTTGGACTCCTAATGCCTCAACTTGTTTGGAAAGTTGTTTGAATTGTTGTAATAGTTATTCATTGGGGTTTTACATGATGGTCTTTTCTTCAAGTCTTTTGTGTCTGTGAGTAGACTATTTGCTATGGTGAGAACTATGTCTACTTGATTCTGACATTTGTGTGTCTGATGAAGTATCGCTAGGTGGTGGAGGTATGTTGGCACCTCGAAGAAAAAAAGGTCCCTGTTGTGGTATTTGATGTGGCATTTTTTGTGGGATTGACTACGATTGTTGTACCATGTGTTGTTGTTGTTCCATGTGTTGTGGTTGTTGTTGGGATACCTCTATTGGTTGTATGTGAGACCATGTGCATGCTTTTTGTTGTAGAGGTATTTGTTGAGGTTGTTGTGGCACATGTTGTTGTTGTAACAAATGTTGCTGGTATGCGATTTTTTGCTCAAGGCATCTTTGGTATTCCAACTATTGCTTGAGTTGCTCTTGTTGTTTAGAAAACATCATTTTTTTTATTGGAATTTCTGCTGAAATTGTTGTTGATAAATTGTGTGTAAGTCAAGTGGGTCCACATGGGATTGCATGTTAGGAATGTTTGATGTTTGCCCCACTTGTGGTTGTTGTTGTTGTGTTTGATGTTGTTGTTGATATGTGGGATATGTGTCAAGTAGATGTAGAATTGGTTGTGCCTTGGAAGTGTTGAGTCCTTGTACCATTGTAGGTTGTTGTTGTCATGGGGGTTGACTAAGTCCTTGAGAATAGAATGTCATGTTTGTATTGTTGTTTTGGTACCTTTGTGTTTTAGATGTTCTTACTTGCGACATCATATTAACTTGACTATGAGATACATTTCTATTGGGAATGGGTGTAATGTCAATAAGACTTTTCCTTTGTGCATCCATAGGGATGGTTGTACTTGATGTTTCACTTTTTGCATTAATGATAGGCTCCATAGCATTTGATGCCATAACACTTGGTAAAGTTAGGAGCAAAGGTGTACTTTGTTGATTTGCCTCCAAAGAAGGTATGTATGGCATCCCTAGAATACAAGTCCCTTTAGGTGCATCTTGTTGTTGCATCATGTCACTAAAATCAAGTCTTAATTTCCTTTTGGGGTGTTTAGGGATTGGTGGTATTTCATCAAATAAGGGATTAACATTGATCTGTTCAAATGTACTTTTGAGGATTTCGATAGTTGACTCTTGATGGGACCTTATAGGTCCCATTATTGTGTTTGAAAAATCCAAAGGTTTTTTTCCCTTGTTTAAGTCCAAATTTATCATGGGTTGAATGTTTTCAATTGTTGTGTTGGTTTGATTCTTGGACTTAGGACCTTCCAAGTTTGGGTTAAATTTGACAATTTATTGGGCTGCCAAATATTTGAAGTTCTTGCAAAAACTTTTGTCTTGACATGCCCTAGCCATTTCTTCATCAGTGATGCCATAATCAATGTCAGAGTAATCATTTAAGTGTATAGTACCTTATTGTATGTTTGATGTGTTAGGTTGGCTGAATTCAAAGGAATGTGATTGTTCATCTTCGGGTGAGGTTGGTACACTTCCTCCTCCTGGTGGCATTGGCACGAATATAGGTTCAAAGTTAGGACTCCATTGAACCATCCCATGTGTGGGGGAAGGGTTTGGAGGAAATCTCATGGTAGGTGCATTGCTCAAGGTTTGTTGTGTCATAGCTTGATTATGAGGATCTTGCAGATACATGTTCAAGGGATTTGCTAGTAATGGTTGTGATGCCTCGATCTGGTCTTCGTCAAAGGTTTGTTGGATTTTTTTGTTGTTTCTTTGTCTTGGATGAGGTTTTGGTTGTGCTTGTGCCTCAGAAAAAAAAGGTTGATAGAGTTCCTCAGGTCTCTGAGCTGATTGTGTCCTAGTAAGTGCTAGCATGATACCTAAGAGTGCAAATGCAATGGAATTTTTGAGTGTTTTGAGTGATTTAGAGTGGTGGGTGTAGAACCAAAATCAGTATGCAAAGAACATTAACAAATAAAGTAAACATTCACAAACGAAAAACTAAATTCACATATATGCTTAGACTAAGAAAGAAAATAAGAAGTGAAAACCTCACGAGAGAAAACACTCCATGCTTTCTTGATTCTGTAGATGTGTCCTTTTGTTGTGGATGTATGCTCAAGATGCTCAAAAGTTGCTTCAATGGAGATGGGTAATGGAAAATTGGTAGCTTTGTGAGCTCTCAATTTGGCATTATAAGGGTATGGTTGATGGCTTTGGTTCTCAAAATAG
Organism: Cupressus sempervirens; assembly: GCA_028749045.1. NCBI lineage: Eukaryota > Viridiplantae > Streptophyta > Pinopsida > Cupressales > Cupressaceae > Cupressus > Cupressus sempervirens. The sequence continues at coordinate 131,094,510 of CM053786.1, read as the reverse complement.
CATGGTAACTTTAGCTCAAAGATTGTTGATGATATGGCTTGGGATGGGATTCAATTTATAGGCTAAGGGGTAGAGGGATGGAGGGCTTAGATGCAAGGATGGATGAAGGCTTAAGGAGCGCTAAGATGCACTCAAAGGGGAGAACATGGATTGTGCTTGTTTAGCACCAATGGGAAGGTGACACTTGTCACAAGGAGGATGAGTGTGAGAGGGTAGGGTTAAGGGTTGGTTAAGGGCATGATGAGTGGGGTTGAGTATGTAAGAGGGATGTAAGAGGAATGAGTGTGGAAGAGGGAAGAGTGTGGAAGATGGGTGTAAGAGTCATGAGTGGGCTTGTAAGAGTCTTTATGTTTTTGTAAGAGCACTCATGACTTAGTGGTTGGGTTTTTTTGAGGGGAGACTTTGGTTTGGATTAGGAAAGTCTTAAACTTGTTTAAGGAATGTGACAACATTAGGGGGTGGATTAGGCTTGGGTTTAGGATTAGATTAGGGATGTTAGAGATGTGCAAGTGGATGGCATTAATGAGGGTGGGTGAGTTAGTGGCTAAGCTTGGTTAGTATGGGTGGATGGGGTGGATTAGGCTAAATGGAGGATTAGAGATAGGTTAGGGTTTTTTTGAATTTGAGGATTTCATTTATCAAATAGATTTATTTAATAAATGGGGATTTTTGGAATTAGATAGGAGAAAAGGATTTAATTGATAAATAATAGATTATTTGATTTATCAATTAGGACTATAGATGATTAATTAAATTAATCAACTAGGGGATGACAAAAGATTAATTAAATAAGAATTTAATTAATGATGCCTTCAGAGATGGCTAAATTAGATTACCAAAGTAGTGTAATCAAATTTAGGTGTCTACAGTGGGTATGCAATATATGAGATTTTTTGGAACTTTTAAGTGTTCAGGAATGTTATGGAATGTGAGAAAATGCTAGATGAATTATGGTTTTGATGTGAAAAGTGCAAATGTCCTAGGGATGTTATGCAAATGCAAATGCAAGGTGATGTTTTGAAGTTTGACTAGAGGGGATGAAAATGACTCTGAGGTATGCAAAATGACAATTAGGGTTATGTTTTGGACTTGGTAATGATACTAAAGGTAGGTGTATGCAAGGTAGACTATGCAAAGGATGGTGTTCTAGGGTTCGTAATGACATTTGGGACATGCAAAATGAGGGTAAATGCTCAAGAAGGCAATTTGGTTCATGGACAATTTGATAGGGTTTCGTAGTGAAAATGATGCTAAGGATTTTGATCAATGCAATATGAAGGGGATATACCACTAGGGTAAGTCAAAATGATGTTTGGGGATGCTAGGGATATGATTATGCTATGAAAAGGGTATATGGAAAGTTTTGAACTTAGGTAAAACCTTTTAGAAATTATTTTGTCTAGGAGTTTAACCTTGTGATAAAGGACTTTGGATCTTGACAAAAAAACTGATAAAAGACAAAAACATCAAATGGATAAAAGATGACAACATAAAATCTATCAAGACATAGATAGATTTTGACCAAAGAAAATGATAAGAAAAGAGAAAAAGACTAGTCAAGATCCATTATCTATCAACACTAGGAGATACTCTAAGACTCATACTTTGTTTAGATTTTTGACTAAATTCAAAGGTTTTGGGGGTTCAAAATGACGTTTAGATGACTCAAAATGGTGGTGATGCTGAGTGGATATGTGATATGGACAATTCCTATGATTCAAAAAGGGATTTTGGGTGCAAGATACAATTTTGGGTCAACTGCAGAATGGGTAGGTGTAGAGGCTCCTAGATGCAGTTTTGGGGTCCTAAAGTGCAGTTCGAAGGCCCAAAATGGTCATGCAAGTACCCAAGTGTGCCCTAACAATTCCAAGTGCACCCTAACAGTACCAACTATGTCATTGATGCACTTAGACCCAGTTTGGGCGCAGTTGGTAGTTTCTAGGCGTAGTTGGTAAGCTAGGAAGAATGTCTGTTGATTCTGAAGGGTATGGTTACCAAACTGATATGCCAGGAAGCTAAGATGCTAGGATTGATGTTAGGATCGGTTGGGAGATGAAAAATGAAAGTTATGATGTATAGAATGATGTCTTAAGTGAAGGTGATGAAGATTAAGTGATGTAGAATGAAAATCTAGGCAAGCTAGTGCAAGGGGAGCTAACCAGGTACCTAAGGACACTGTTGAAGCCCCAAAATGTTATCTGGAACCCAAAATTGGATCTCAGGACCACCAAGTGTGCCCAAAAAGTGTAGAATATGTCAATGACATAGTTGGGGCCCTGTTGGGCGCAGTTGGTAGTTTTTGGGTGCAGTTGGTAAACTAGGCTAAAAGTGAGGCAATTTTGAAAGCTATGATTTTAGGATTGATGTTACAGAGAGGCCAATAGTAGGGGACATTGTTAAGACTAGTATGAATGCTCAAAATGATGGTTAGGACACTCAAAATGATGGATAAAGTGGTCAAGATGATGAATATGTATGCAAAGATGCAAGGTGGTGAATGCAAAGTGCTAATTTTGAGATGGGAATGCAAAAACTAAGGAAAGTAAACTGAACCTAAATGGATGCAATATGAAAGGTAATAGATACTAAATGAGAACTAAAAGGTGCAATATGAAGTCTATATGATGCATGAATGAGGCCCATACTAGGGTGAATGCGAGTGAAGTCTATGCAAGTGTTAGATCTACATTTTGCCAAGCACATTTAAGAGCACAAGTCACCATGTTTTCCAAGGTTTGAGTGTGTTGAACCAATGTTTGAAAAGTTTGATAAAGGTTGAAATATTTTGGCAATGTGTGGTGTTTTGACAAGTTCAAATGATATCCAAGGTGTCAATTTAAAAGTTTGGGTTTTATCTTGATTATGTTTTACACACATGCAAGACACATTAAGACAAGAATAACTATTGTAAAAAGTTAAAAAACACACCACAACCTAGGCTTTCAAGACTATATCCACTAAATTCCTACTTGAACCGAAGTTCATCCATGCTTATCCAAAGTGGACAACCTAGGATCTTGGCACCATAGGCTCCCCCTTATAGCACACTCACTTCTTAGGGCTACCAAGATCCGCTTCCCAAGGGGCATGACTTCCCAAGGGACTGTTGCCTCTACTAAGGACCACAAGAATGTAGGATGTCTTTACGGGCATGGGTGATCGCTTGAGCCAGTGGATAGAAAGGATTTTGGCCACTAAAATATGGTTTTTAGTAAGGGCATTCTTTTCGGAAAGTTAATGATAAACTTTCGTAGAAGGTCTCCTAGCCCCGAGAATCGGGGTTTGACGCACCACAAGGGTACTGGAGGAGAGCTATGACACAACAATACTGCCGACATGGCTTTCACCATAATCAAATTTTATATAGCGGCTGGAATGTTGACCTGCCTTTGGCCCGTTGCCACTCTGAGGTTGTCCCCTGGCATACCCAATATCAAGTATCTTGGTCCAAGGCAGGCTTCCTATAGAAGTTACATGGATTTCTCTTACACCTAAGATCCATGAACGGCGAGGGGAGAGGATACGTCCAATGCAAATCCTAGGGATCTAACACTGTAGACATGCCAGGTAGAAAAGAAAAAGGTTCTTTTTAAGCACCAAACAAAATGTTATCTAATCTAAGAAATCCACACACATAGTTTGGAAAGACACACAAAGTCCTCAACAACGTCCTACAAAGCACATATTAGTAGTTTTTTAGGATCACGTCTTCATCCAATGATTGCCACATGCTGAAAATAGACCATTAGTAACACAAATTCACCTAATCTATGTCCTAGAGAGTGATAGGAACTTGAAATGTGGATTTTGATTGATGCATGTGCTTACTGTGAACCCAGGTGTGCTATAACAGAGCAGATTGCTCCCCAGAAGGCCAAAATGGCTCTGAACATCCCCAAGTGCACATAGACAGTGTAGACTATGTCAATGATATAGTTGGGGCCCAGTTGGGTACAATTGGTAGTTTTAGGGTGCAGTTGGGAAGTCAGGTGCAAAGTGTGGGGAAATGGTGCCTAGACAAGACCCAAAAATTCAAAATTTTAAAGCTACATCTCCAAGTATGCCCAAATAGTGTAGATTATGTCAATGACTTAGTTGGGGCCCAGTTGGGCGTAGCTAGGAAGTCAAAAACAATAGAAAGAGGTTTTGGTGGCTTTTGGGCTCCTAAAACTGCTGCCAGGGGTCCCAAGTGCACCCTGACAGAGCAGAGTGTGCCCTAGGATAGAAAGCTAATAGAATGCATGAAAAAAGAGCATATAAGAATTTTATTGGACCCCATAATTAATCTAGGTGTGAAAAGGAAGAGCAGATAGTCATTATACCCTTCCAAGTGAGCTCCTTCCTTGCACCTACAAGCACAAAACAAGAAAACCCAAGTTGGATATGCATGTTCACGTCGGGTTCACCAAATGTATGACCAGAAAATGGGTTAAATGCATAACATACTATGAGAAAATCACAAAACTCAATATTCATATATTAGCACCCACTAGCCTACCATGAAAGCCAAACTAATCAAAAGAAAGCAAACATAATTAAAAACTCCCTTTTTTGTTTGTAGCTCCCACGTTCTTCTTTCTTCTCCAAATGATTGTAGCTCCAATTTGACTATAATGCACACAAGATTGAATCAAAGAGCCTATGATAGGGATAAAGCCATGAGAATACTGGAAGTGTGATTTAATGTGAGAGCAAGAATGCAAAATACAAAGAAGTAAAGACTCAAAATTTGGATTTTCAAAACTTAAGCATTCAGATTCAAGGACCCAAAATGAGAGAAAGAGTGTCCAATTTATAATTGACATGGAGGATGAGAGCATTGGATTATTCACCCATAGATATGTGATGTGGCAAGATATTCCTTTGAGAATCCATGACGCGTATGAAAAAATATGCCAATTGTGAGATTCTATGACACATGCAAGTCAAACTTGGCTAAATGTGGAAGAGAATCTATGACGCGTCATAAGACTCCTCAACCCACTTAAAGCCAAGAATCTATGACAAGGAAGCCAAATAGAGACCTGTGTAGGAGAATAAGAATATTTGATTATGAGAAGTCTTAACCAAGTGTCGAAGGAGAATCCACGAGGTGTCATATCCAAGTGTCATGATGATACAATATTTTATGGAATATTTGAATTAAAAATCCCCTTATTCCACAAAATAAGAATTAGTAGAAAATGGAATTAATGATGGAAAATGGAACTTAGGAAATTGTACATTTCCATGGTTTGTAGATAATTAATCAATTAATTAATAAGATTAATTAATTGAGGATGATAACTAGGAAGAATAATTAGAAAGAATAGGATTAAATTATGGGTTATTTAATCCTATAGAGAAAATTAGTAGGTAATTGGCCAAATTGATTAAATGAATGTGACTATATCCGTTAACAAAAATGTGGCAATGATAGATATGGAATAAGATGATGAAAAGTAGACCAAACCCATGGTCAAATTGATTGATAGATTGAAATTGATAACATGCCAAGGACACATGACATGAATTGGTTGATATGTAACATTTAACTGACATCATAAATGCTACAAAATTGAAATTGATTGATAAGGTTTGATCATAATAACATCGACGAACATTGTCAATGTTATTAAAATGGTTGATAATGCCATGATCTGACATTGAAAGCCTCAACAATGTCAAATATTGGATGACATGAATGATAGTTTGACCTAGCTTTGAGGGCCACGACAGTACTAAGGTTAGATTGAAAAGATTGATAGGTTTCCAAGGCACTGAAAGCCACAACAATACCTAGGAGTCAGATAAATGATGATTGATTTGGGATGTTTGATATGTTTCAGGTTGATTAGGACTGATTTTGAGTGATTTCAAGTTGATTTGGGGTGATTTCGAGTTGATTTGATATGGTTTTGAGTTGATTTGATATGATTTCGAGTTGATATGAAATTGATGTGAAAGCGGATACAAATGATGAAATATGGTCAATCTGGCCAAAAGATCAAAATTAGTAGAATGAAAAAATGGGACAAATTAGTATGAAGAAGTGATGAAACTATAGATGTGAACCATTTTTGAGCATCTACGCTATGTCTCCTTTATCTTGTGTTCTTGCATTATGGGTTCTTTTTCAAAGTTAACTCCACATAATTGTGCTACTTGGAAAGAAATCATTAAAGAGCCATTGGTAGAATAAGGTTTATGGTGTTATGTCACTAGCACAACCAAGAAACCTCCTGCCAATGTTGATGAAGCTCGTAAAGAAGACTGGAAGTCCAAACAAGAGATGGCCTTAGGAACCTGGTTGAAAAATATCTTTGATCTTGTCAAATTTCACATTAGGAAGCTTACAGATCCAATAGAGGTTTGGGCTAAACTAGAAGCTTTGTACAGGATAGTAGATGAAGAGATGGCTTACACTATAGAGGATAAACTTCTCAAGTTGAATCCTAGATTTTTGACACAATTAAAGACTATCTTACCCAAGTAGAAATGTATAGGGCACAGCTAAATGATTCTGATGAACCCATTAAAGATGGAAAGATGATTAAACACATTATTACTCATCTTCCACCTAAATATGCTCCTTTTGTTTCTAGCTTTAATACACACAAAGTGACAATGGGTAGTGCCTATGTTAAGCCTTCATTAGAGAAATTTCTAAAAATTTTGATCTTTGACCATGACAATCTAGTAGGAATGGGAATTCTCAAGTCTTCCAAAACCAAAGCCTTGATAGAAAATGAAGGTAATTCAAGTGGAAAAAACTCAAACAAGAAACAAAAGCAATGGAAGGCTAAGCCACAAGATGACAGACAACAATCCTCCTTAAAACAACAATCTTCCACAAGTCAATCTTCTTCCACTCAACATTCTTCTTCACAAAAAGGAAAGTCTTCTTCCAAGAACAATCAAAAGGGGAAAAATTCCAACAATAAGGAGAAGAAAACCTGTTCCTATTGTAAGAAAAATGGACATGATGAACATTAGTGCAAAGATAAGAAGATTGATGAATTGGTCAAGATTATGAGGAAACACAAAATTGATTTTCCAAATGCATACAAAGACAAGGGGTCTTCATCCACTTCAAAGGGCAAGGGGCAAGCTTTAGTTGCAAGTACTAATAATGCGAAGGAATGGGTTCTAGATTCAGGAGAAACTCATCATATGGGTGCTTCAAGGGAGAAATTTTCCTCTTTAAAACCTTCAAATGTGCCTTACATCTATGTGGGAAATGATACCCAAATTGAAGTAGAAGGTAAAGTGAATTTTGAGTTAGAGAAAGGCATATTCAAGGATGTAATTCATGTTCCTAACCTTAGCACCAACCTTCTCTCTATCTATCAAATCACTCACTATGGATGTGGCAACAAAGTAGAGTTCCTCCCTAACACAGTAGTGGTGAAGAATCTTAAAGATGATTCAACGGTGGTGATTGGAAAGGCAAACCATGAGACTAGACTTTATTCTTTCTCACATTTTGTGCCTAAGTCCATGTCTCTTGCCTTGTTGACTCATTCAAACACTTAAAGTGAACTATGGCATGAAAGATTTGGACACCTTAATTATCACTACCTTTAGCAATTAAGTAGCAAGGAAATCGTCATTGGCCTACCTCAAGTCAAGTTTTTAGAGGGAGTATGTCCAAGTTGTGACGTAGGTAAACATCTCAAAGAAAAATATGACAAGGGGAAGTCTTGGAATGCAATTGCTATTCTAGAATTGTTTCATAGTGATGTAGTTGGCCCTTTTCCAGTACCTTCTTTTGGGAAGGCCCACTATGTTCTCACATTTATTGATGACTTTTCAAGGTACACTTGGGTTTTTTTCCTTGGTCATAAGAGTGAAGTCTTTGACAAATTTATAACATTCAAAGCTCAAGTTGAGAAGAAGTCTGGGAAAGCCATCAAAATCCTAAGGATAGACAATGGCAAAGAATATGTCAACTCTAGACTTATAGACTATTACACACATGAGGGGATAGATCTTCAACATTTAGTTGCATACATGCCACTATAGAATGGTGTAGCTAGAAGAAAGAATAGAACCCTTAAGGAAATGACTACTTGCATGCTTCAACACAAGTCTCTCAATCAAGTGTTTTGGGCTGAAGCCATGTGTTGTGCCAACTACATTCAAAACTAAAGTTTACATAAGGCCTTAGATGGAATAACACCTTTTGAGGCATGGTGTGGCAAGAAACCAAGTGTTAAGCACTTCAAAGTTTTTGGTTGCCCAGCATGGGCTAGGATACCTCCACAAAAGTGAAAGGCATTAGAACCACAAAGAAAACCATGCATTTTTATTGGATATCCTTATCATCTTAGGGCATATAAATTAATGGATTGAGAGACTCATGAAATATTCTATGAGAGGATTGTTCATTTTGAAGAGACATGTCCAAGTTTGGCTTCTTCAACTCCTCCTTCTTCCTCCTATGTGGATAGTGATCATAGTGATGAAAGTGACTTGGAAGATGAAATTCCTCCAACCTTGACTCACAGGACACCACCTTCACAGGGTCAACAAAGAGTTGAGGACATTCCTTCATCTTCTTCCACTAAACCTCATTGGGCACATTAGACCCTTGATGTAGTAGGCTCATTGGTGGGAAATCCTTCACACTTAGAGGACTAGATCACAACACAAGTCATTTACACATGCATACATAGCCATTTCTTTAGATCCACTATCTTTTAAGGAAGCATCAGGGATTCCAAAATGGGATAAGGCTATCGAGGAAGAATATAATTCATTGATGAAAAATAACACATCGGACTTAGTTCCCCTTCCTAAGGGAAGAAAAGTGGTTTGATGCAAGTGGATCTATCAAACCAAATTTGCAGTGGATAGTAGTGTTGATAAACATAAGGCTAGATTAGTTGCCAAAGGTTTCTCGCAGGTTCCAAGTATTGACTATATAGAGACTTTTGCACCAGTTGCCAAGATAAACTCCATTCACCTCATACTAGCAATTACTGCAGCTCAAGGCTAGGTTCTACACTAGATGGATATTAGGAGCATATTTTTGAATGTTGACCTTCATGAGGAAATTTATATGGAGCAACCACAGGAGTTCGTCTAGGATTTTACAATGGTTTGTAGATTAAAGAAGTCTATTTATGGTTTAAAGTAGGCTCCTTGGGCTTGGTATGCCAAAATGGATTCATTTCTCCTCTTAGCAGGTTTCACAAGATGTCATTTTAATTTGAATGTTTACATTCTTTAGAAGGATGACTCTCACTTTCTCTTAGTGCTATATGTCGATGACTTGATCATTATAGGGAGCACTGCATCCATCATAGCTAGTGTCAAGACCTCTCTTCAGGATAGATTTTCCATGATAGACTTGGGTTTGCTACATTACTTCCTTGGAATTGAGATCATATAGTCTTTAGTAGAGATTTCAGTTTCATAGCCCAAGTATGCTCTTGACTTGCTTTCTCAGTTTCACATGAGTGACTACAAGCCTACTCCTTCTCCCTTCCTATCAGGTGTCAAGCTAGATGCTAAGTGAACCACTCCACTTGTTGATGCGATATCATATATATAGTTAGTTGGGAGCCATATCTACTTGACACACACATGCCTTGATATTGCCTTTGTAGTTGGTATGGTTTCACGCTTTATGCAACAACCTCATGAGCTTTATTGGAAGGCTACCAAATGCATTTTGTACTATATCAAGGGTGCACATACACATGGGATTCATTATGTAGTAGGTACAACACTTTAGTTGATTGGATACACATATTCAGACTATGTAGGAGACTTAGATTCTTGAAAGTCTACTTTAGGGTACATATTTCACCTTGGTTCTAGCCCTATTTGTTGGCAACATAAGAAGCATAACATTGTTGCTCTTTCTTCCATAGAGGTTGAGTATTGAGGGGTTGTCAATGTAGCTACAAATGCTCTTTGGTTACAAAATATCCTGGAGGAGTTTGGATTTGATCTACCTAAGTTGATAGTTATTCATTGTGACAATCAAAGTGCCATTGAAATCTCTAAGCATCCAGTTCAACATCAATGGACAAAGCACATTGAGATTCATATGCACTATACCAGAGAGCTTATACATGAGTAGATCATTGCACTACAATACTATCCTACAATAGAGCAGGTCATTGATATCCTCATGAAACCTTTCATCGAGGTCAAGTATACTCATTTGTGAGATCTCTTGGGGGTGTAGGATGTTGCAGATAGGGGAGTCCCTTGACTTCTCTCTTCTTCTTCTTCTTCTGGGAGGGATTTTTTCCTCTTAAGAGGTCTTCTTCTCTCTCTCTTTTTCTCTATTATACTTATCTCTCTTTTTGGAGGAGGGTTTTTCCCATGAGGTTTTCCCTCTTTCTCCACTTTATGAGAGATTACATTGCATCATTCTTAGCATTGCTCTTGTACATGGGTCCCTAACTTGGCCTAGTAGTCAGGAAACATTATGCATTAGTGAGCTTAAGTGCACTCCCCTAAGTTACACTTAAGAGGGGGTGTTGGTGTAAATAGGTATTTACTATTTACACTTTACTTTAGTTAGGTTAGTACATTATTTTATTATTTCTCTTATGAGAAACTTAGGAGTTTGCACATCTTCTAGAGTTGTCATGTAGACAACACAGAAGTACACATCTCTAATTATGCACATGTTGTCTACAAAATTGATGTGCATGTTTCACCTTTGTAGGCTCATCCTCTCATCATTGCACTTACTTTCATGCATAATGGAGGATAACCCATATCTAGTGGACATGTGCCTGGTTTTTGAACTTATCATGATGCTGATTCTGAGGCATTCTAGATGCATCTTAGAGGCCTTTATATTGAGGCACTCCTAGTGTACTTGTACATAGAATTGAAAATTATATAGTTATTCTGATCATACTCTGGTCTAATTTGTGTTTGTGTTTTGAGTTCCTTGGTCTTGGGTAAATTCTACACTACGACAGATTCTTACAATAATGTATTGCTATGCATTGGATCATACTATGTTTGGTATCTTGCTTTAGAAGAATGAAAAGGGAGAGGAAGTACTTATATCTTTTATGAGTATTCCTTTAAAGAAACATGAGTTGCATTATGCTTTGGCTGAGAAACAAGATTTCACTATTGTGAAAGCTGTGAAGCAATTTTGATACTACATCCTCCATTCACATTCTATAGTCTATATACCATCTGCAGTAGCCAAAAGCATTCTTACATAGTACAATATAGAAATAAATAACTAGGCTACCTGGGTGTCAAAGGTGTATGAGTTTGACCTAGATATCAAGCCATCAAAGCTAGTTTTTGGTCAAGGTCTTTGCAAGCTTATGTTAGAAAATAAAGAAGGAACATATCCTAATTACTTGTTGGTCAGTTTGAAAGATGAATGGTTTTTAGACATAGCATACTTTCTAACATATGGGGAATGTCCAGATCATCTAAAAGAAAAGGATTAGAGAAGTCTTTAGCTCTGGGCAGTGAAGTTTGTGATTGTTGATGATATCTTGTATAAAAGTGGTCTTGATGGTATGTTCCTGAGATGTGTGGATACTAGTTAGTAGGAGAAGTAACCTTTCACAATGAAGCTTGTGGAGGCCATTTTTATCCATGGTACTGCCTTAAAAATATTAAGGAGTGGCTTTTATTAGCTACGTATGTTCAAATCTACTTATAAATGGGTAGGTAATTGTGAAAAATGTAAATTATTCACTAGTAAACCACAATTAGCTATGCTTCCCCTAAAGCTAGTGGTCATAGAAGAACCCTTTCTATAGTGGGGATTGGAATTTATATGTCCAATCAACCCAAACTCTTGTGCCAGTCATACTCATCTGCTTACTGCCATGGACTACTTAACCAAATGGGTCAAAGAAGTGATTCCTGTGAAAGCCACAATGTCATAGGTAGTATGTCAATTCTTACTAGAAAATATTCAAACTCACTTCAGGGTACCAAGCAAGATAGTAACTAAAAATGTATAGAATTTTTCATCTTGAGAAATTCAGTTATTCTACTATCATCATGGTGTTCGGTTATCACCTGATTCTAATTATTTTCCCCAAGGAAATGGACAGGAAGAATCCATAAAGAAAAATGTAATTAATATCATGAAGAAATTAGTGGTTGAAAGAGGGAGAGACTATTCTAAACAACTATATGAAGCACTTTGGGTGGATAGAACATCTCCTAAGATATCTATTTGCATGACTCCTTTTGAGTTGGTTTATGGAATTGAAGCACTATTGTCATTGCCTTTAGAGTTGGCTATTTTAAACCTAAAAAAAGTAATTAAAGATGTGGTGTTCTTTAGTTCTATTGAAAAATGAATAGCTTACCTTCAAAAGATTGAGGAGGAGAGAAGAGAATTAGTAGATCACATTACAAATAATCAGGTAAGGGTGAAGAGGATTTTTGATCGAAAAACAATGCCTCAAAAATTCATGGAAGGAGAGTCAGTGCTAGAATGGGATAAAAGAAGAGAACCTAAGGGAGCATACACCAAATTTGAAAGTTTGTAGAAGGGACCATTTGTCATATCAAAAGAGTTGGGCTCTAATGCATTCAAACTTAAATATCTTAATGGTGATGATTTGATCTTATCTTATAATGGATAGGATCTCAAGCTTTTTAAGTTCTAGGTTTCCTCTTCTCCTTCATTGTAAATACCCATTTTCCCATGTTTTGTTCTTTTTTTGGTCATTCTGTTATGTCTTTCCTACCATTTTAGGTCTGCATAAAGCTAGTCTATATAACCAAAGATCTAAAGTTCATATTTGATCCTTTTCAGTCTCATTCCCTAGTCGAAGCCAATTATTATCCTACATTTTGTGCAATATGCAATATTGTTGACCTTAACTGTTGGCATACTTCAACTTCAAGGTCCAACCCACCCAATCTCCTTCACTTGAAAAAGTTGAGTCTTTTCTATCCATTGCCATGAGTCAAGTTTTGTGAAGTCAAAGTTGAAGTTAGAGTTGATCCAAAGTAATTTAAACTTCAAGTTTGACATTGTAATTTATTGACATTTTCCTATTTTTTCATAGGGGACATATTAGAGGAGATGAATATCATTCCTAAGGTATAAAATAGGTCCCACTTGATGGAAATCATGAAGATATGAAAGGAAATAATTAAGACAGCTGAGGAAACTCATGCCAAAGTATAGTCAGCTTTGGGAAAGCTGAAATTGTCATTTTTTTATATCATGGGAGGTAGATCCACATGCAAATTTGAGAGGTATTAACTGCTAACAACTTAGAAAGTCTTTTCAAGTATAGATGACATGGTTGTTAAAAATGCTTTCACTTGCCCATATCTATCTTGAGATTTCCCACAATCATTTCTTAAAATTTCCTCTGTTGGCAAGTATAATTGCTTGTTTGGTCACTTTGAGCTCTCGATGTCAACTAGTAAGTAAAACAAGTGGAGAGGGCTAGGCTCTATTGAGAATTATAATTGTATTCTACTATTGTCCTCTATCATTTTTATTGTACCTAGTTTTGCTTTAAAGTGTTTCAGTTTATCTGTATAAACCTTCCTTAAAAAATTAAAAACCAAACCATGACTCTTTTCTATCCTAAGCTACCCAAACTGGAAAAACCATGCCTATTAAGTTCCCTCCCAGCAATCTAAGACACCTTCCTAGAGAATGTAAACCTAGACAAAATATTAGAGTGGGTGAAAAGTGTTCAATATGGTCCAATATACTAGATGTTGGCCAATAGTGGGTTTCTTGAAGCTGACAACTTTCCATTATTTCTTGGGTGCCTGAAGCTAGTTATTGAATGTGCAAATCTTTATGACCCTAGCACTAGGTGGATCAAGACATTTTGTGAAGAAGTATTGGCCAGGATAAATAGAGTTGGTATTAGTTCAGCTCTAAGAATTCCTCACAAAGAACCTTATGAGCCCTAGATGTTTGACAAAGCAGAATGTCTATACATAGACAATAAGAAAGACTATGATTCAATCATAGCTCAAACCTAGCTTTTAAGACTAGCCCTTGGAGGCTCTAGATTTTCAAAACCCTTGATCATTGAACTTTCATTAGAGAAATTTTTGACATTGTACTACTCTTAGATAAAATTAATAGTAATGAACATGCCTTTCATTGGGAGAGTTGGATTTACTTCTTTATCCATAAAATTGTTGAGGGTGAAAAGTTTATTGACTAGGCTGATTTGATTGCTAAAAATTTACATAGGGGTCTACTAGCCATGAGAGATTTTGGCTCATTTTTCATGTCCTCCTTCCTAATCTATATTTTAATAGCATCTAAGGAGTGGGAAGGTTTTCCACACATGCCCTAGATAAATGAAATGACTATCTATCAGTACTACAAGGATCTTTAGGCAGGTGAATTTTGCAAAGAGTTCAAAAGGTTAATGATGTATTCCTCAATAAGTTGGTGTTCATACTCCAAGGGCATGAAAATCATAGGTTGTTTGAAAAATCAATACAGGCCATTAAGATTTATTGTTGTTTTTATATTTAGTTTTCCAAATTAACATATCTTAGGGTTGGAGGTTTTTTTAGTGAACCTCTCAGGTTAGTACATTATTGTTTAGATAACATTATTTTATCTGAGATATGTAGACAGTTTGTTTGTATCATACAATCTCTTGAAAACATGAAAAAAGGTCATCTTCTTTCATATTTCCCATAGAGATTGTCTATTACAGATGCTCAAATTTCAAGTAGGTTATATTAAAAAAAAAATTATCTCGCCTATGCCTTAGACCCTACTCTCCTAGAAAAGATTTTGATTACACATGTTTTGCTAGAGATAATTTCAAACATGTAGTTTCACTAGTCCATGTTTTGAGTCTAAAAGACTACTAGGCTAACTATTCAGATGAGTTTGAAGTTAGAAAAAGGTTGTGGCCAAGGTTAATAGTTAGCCAAATTAATATGTTCAAAGTTAACCTCAGCACCGAGGAAATAAAAGAAGATGAAAGTGAAGAAGTAGTTGACCCATTTTATGTCAACCAGAGTGAATGCATACCAATTCCTTAAATTTATTGGAGTAGAAGGGTAGAAGATGATTTGCTTTCTTGCACCTCAAATGTTTTGAAAAGAACCAAAAATTGGTTGGAATCAAAGATTGTCAAATCAGCTACCCCTACTTCCCCAAAGAAATACTCAAAATCCAGACAAAAAAAATCTCACACCCAAGGCCAAAAGTTATCACTAACCCTAATGTTAATGAAACTATTGTCGGTTCACCTAAAGTTGAAGTAACTTCACAGCCACTTCAACTTCAAGTTCATGAGGATACATCAAATGTTAGAAGAATAACCCACTCAAGTACTAGGAAAGAAGTACTAGGTAAAGGAAAAGAGAAGGTGACCATTAATCTAGATCCTATAGAAGTAAAGTCAGATCTAGACCAACTCCCTAGTTCTCCAATGGTAGGTAGTGTGTTTGACCCTCAAAAGTTGCCTGAGAGTGATGATACTCAACTAGGTACCCTTGATTTAACTAATATTTCTCCCACACCTGGAAAAGATCTTGCCATGCCTAAATGGTTGAAGACTTCTATTGAAAAGAAAAGAAGTATGATGCTCCTGTCTATGCCTATTGATGATTTGGTTAGCAGATGCTTGGGAAAATCTTTGAAAGCTAAAACGGCCAAAACTAAATCCAGAATTAAGTTTGAAAAAAGTATGGGTCATTGGTCAGCTAAGATTTCCAAGCCACCAGAAGGTAGCCTACATGAGGATCTCACTCCTCAAGATTATCAAGTATCAAGAATTAACCTTGGAAAAGGAAGTTGTGTAGTGGACATGAAGATCTTTGAAGTGTCAAATAAAAAGATTGTAGACAGGGTCTAGAAAGATGTTCAGGATAAACAAGATATAAAGGAAGCAATGAGGAGCATGGCACAATACATTAACACAATCCTAACCTTGGAACCTAATCCTTTGAATGAGATGTTTGCAATTGTGGATGTAACATCTTTATCCAATTAGTAGTTCCTTGATAATTCATAGAAATGTAAAGTTGTTGCAAAGACATTTGAGGAGTGGTTACGGTATGTTCCAGATGAAACTGTGAAATAGGTAGATATTTTAGACACAACTTCAAAGAAGATCACTACCATCATTAAAAAGGTGGAGTCAAATAATGAAATCTATGAGAAGGAAAGGAACAATTGGGTAAACGTGGTGCTTTGAATAGAAGAAATTTAGGGCTTCAGGCTACAAAGGTTCTTAGCTGAATGTTTTGTGGCTAGCCTTGATGAAAAGACTCATATGTAATTAAGGATTGTATTGAATGGAAAAAAAAGGCACTTTTTTAGGGTTTAACTAAGATCTAAGAAATTTTGAATGGTCTCAAACTTGTGGATGAGATAATTCAAGCAGACCTGAAGTGGTTTAGCAAACATTGTGTAGGTTAAAAAAAAGACTCCATAGCCCATGTGGATGAAATAGTAAATGAGGTGTAGAAGAACTTCCAAGAAGTTCAAGAGAAGAAAATAACTTCTAGGTAGGATTTTTCAAACGTCTCTCATATTTAGGCCATGTTAATAATCAAGCAAAAGCATTTGGAAATGCATGAAGAGAAATTAATAGAGCTGAAAAGGGAAAAAGAGGTTTGGAAATAGAGGATTACCTACATCGGTTTACCCCACGAATAAGTTATTGTTGCATTCACCACTACTTATGAGACATAGAAGGCTGCAAGAATCACAACTAGTGTTGACAGTTCTTCCTGATATTGTGTGCAATCATTGGAAAGTTTCACTTTTTCTCTTGTTTATTTCCTTTTATGTATTTAGTTGACACTATTGTGTTAACTAAAAATAGAATTTACTTTTGGCAGGGTAATTTTGAATAGTTATCTAGCCCTATGTCATATAAGATGTAATAGCCATTATCTAAAGACATTCATCTCTATGTAGACATTAAGACAAATACTTTTGTTTAAGGGTTCTACACTTTGAATTTTAAATACAATTTTTCTTGAATTAGCAACAAACTAAAATAAAATTCTATAGTTTTATGTTCTAAATTTTTTTGAAGAAGATACTATTATCTGCTTATAGTAATTTGCATTCTTGGGAATGTCAGTTACATGTGAAAGTTAAGTCATATTTGCTATATATTCTAGAGTTATTTTCTTTGAAGCTTGAAGGTTGCGAGAGGTGAAATTCACATTATTCTTCTATTTATAAATTTTAAAATTCAATCATGTGGATGATATTGATTGTTAAAATTAAGTGGGTTTTTGAGTATTCACATTCTTTTTATATTCATGAGATGATTTAAGCTTTTCAGTATTTTTAGCAAAATACTCATTGGGAAGATTTTCCCTCAATAGAGGACTTAATGATTATCTTTTCTTAAAAGGTTAGCTGCACCTTATATAACATATAGAAAATTTCAAGCACAAAATTCCTTATCTATAATTAAGAATTCAACCTATTAGTTTACAAGCATTTTCCTATTCCAAAGTTTTAAATATTGGGAGAAACTGTTGACTAACACACTACTTGGTATCAATTGCACTAGAAGGAATATGAATGGAATCTTATGTTGAAGTTTTTGGAAATGAAGTGCCATCATACCTCTATTTGAAAATTTTATATTTGAGAATTTTTGGCAATGAACTATGATCATATCTCTATTTGAGAAGTTTTGGAAATGAACTATGATCATTCTCTATTTGAGAATTTTCTATTTGAGAGGATTTTCAAATTTTCCCAACTAACCTTTTCAATGTAACCCATTACACCCTAAGGTGCAATTGCTAGTATAACTTGACATTCTATAAAAAATATGTCTATCTTATTACATGAAAGGTGTTTCTTTTCTCAACTATCTCTGCTTGGTTTTTCTATCTACAACTATAGATGTGTCTTAAGGTGCAAGATGATGGGTCCAATCGTGTTTGTCCATTCCTTCCCACCTCCTTACCTACTTGTTGTGTCCTAAATCCCCTGTGTGTCACCTGATTTGGGTCATTCCACTACTACATATACACAGGCCATACAAGCTCTTAGTAGGGAACATAGGGGTTGCAAAGATTGGGTTATGAGTAGCCATTGAGTTGGTCATCACTTATGCTCACCACCCTAGCTTGCTATATAAAGGGCATCATGGGTGAATGTTCATAATTCTGCCAAGTTAGCCACTTCTTTTACCTAAAATATCATCAACCATTTTGGAATCATAAGTATTTTATAATTTATTTTTCCTTCTCACAGGTCTTTTGTTCTTCTATCTATTCTGTTAGAAAATAATACAATCGACAAAGGTTATCCTATTTAGGTAATCATAGATTTATTTGGTTTCTTTTGTTAATTAAGATTTGTTGGACATATTTGGTTAAAATGTGCAATTTCTTTGTGCATATTTTGTTGTGGAAACTTTACTTGCAAGTGTTTGGGCAATGAGCTGTGCAAATCTCATAGCTGTTCGCATAAACTAAGTGTGTTTCTATGCATAAATTCTATTATAGAGTTAATATTTCTTGTATCCTTATTGTATGTGAGATTTAAATGATTAAATCTATCTCAACTTCATAAAATCAATCTCAACTTCATAAAATCATGTTTTCTTTCAATAGGTTGCCCACTAATTCACCACAGTGTTCAGAAGTTACATAGGTTAAGGTCAAACATCCGGGGTTGGTATTAATAGGGTTTGTGATGATTGTTTGTTCCATCATGTGTTTGTCAAGGTATGCAATAAATAAGGTAGGCCAAAAACCATTGATTTTACTTGTTTTGTTTGTATTTGATTGGTGATATGGATATTTGATAGGAATTTTGAAGCACAAATTAAATTCATAAAAAAAGTTTGCTTTGCAGTATGGTTTCCGTTACCATTTTATTGCTCAACTTGGGGACTTTTATTTATGATATTTCTTTGGGTTTTATAATGGTCTGTTGGCCTATAAACAACTATTACAGGTAAATTTGTCATACCCTTTATTTTAAACAATAGATTATAGTTTCATAATGGTCCATTGGGTTTGAGTCTTAATGCTGCACTGGCCTTGAGTCTTTTAGTGATCCAGTAGCTTGTAAACTAATCTTATGGGTAAACCTATCATATTCTTTCATGTATCCCTCTTCCTTTCTAATGCAATTGACACTTTTCCAAACTACTGTTTCATAGCTAAAATGAATGCCTAATGTTGAGTATTTAGGACTAAAGAAATATCCACTTTATGTTGTCATGCATAAGTTTTGAGACAATACCTTTTAACTGACCCTTTAAATTTATATCACCATCTTCATAAGGTTATCATATTTTTCATTGATAGCATCCTTGAAGACTTTTCATAAGATTCAAATGTCATTCCTCTCATGCAAGCCTTCACTCTTCTTGAATTGGTAGTCCTTCATCAGTGATTGTGTTCCCTATATGGAAAGATCTTAGAGAAGGCTTCAAGTTGTCAATTTTTTTCTAACATAACTGCCCCACTCATACTTGTGGTTTATGATACCTTTCAAGATCTATCCATTCAAAAATTTCCCCTTCATACTCATAGTCTCTTATAACATGCCATGATTGTCAATTTTGCATATGGCCTATGTGACTCTACTATCTTCATTTTTGTTGTTGTAAGTTTGTATCTTCTTAAGAAGCTAGGAAATAGTACATGTTAAAATGATGCCTCTTTCTTCATCCCATGGCTTGCTATATCTGATTCTCTTAGCAAATATATAATGCATTCCTTATGCATCATGATGACAAGATTGTATATTCCTTATCCTTAGCTATAAAGAATAGTGTGACCCTTTCGAAGATAGACCATGATGTTAGAAATTAGAAATTATTGCATTGCTACAACAGAATAATAAAAGAAATCAATAAGTTTAAAATATTGCTACGAAAGAGAAAAAAATAGACCAAAAACCTCAATTGAGAATTAATTCTTCTTATAAAATAACATTACAATTACACTCTTTTATAGAGGCATATCCAAGAACCTACGTACCTAACTATTCAACTATTATTTGTTGAGGTAATGGGTATTGCACACACTACATAATACTTTTATATTGTATTATTTTATTTTATTATGTAATGCTGCATCTAGATGGATGTGCAACATGTAAAGATTCCCATGGGATATACTTGATGAGTTGTATTGTAACATTTTGATAATATTTCATGTAATTATTAATATTGGGGAAAAGAATTAAAATTATAATATTAAATGTGGGGTCAATGCATTAGGTAGCACATGATTTACGTAATACCCCTTGGTGGTTTTGTGGGACTTTATACTATATAATCAGCCACAAGGGTAGTTATTGTGTGAGGAGAGTGAGAAGAAGAAGGCAAAAAGAGAAAGAGTCGAGTGGGACAATGCTTGACAAGTTAGCCAAGGGAGCATTTGTGAAGGTTGGAAGCATGGCATGGGATGTGTGGACTCATGCTTGTTCGCAAATTTTTCTTAGTGGTGGCTATGGATTTGAAGGCTTCCATGGTTGTATTACAATGGTATTTTTGATGAATAATACATGGTGATGGATGCTTTTGGAGGCTGGGTTTTAGGAGGAGCTTATAGAAATGACCTTTTGGGTGAAAAATAGACCTCACCATTAGATCCATGTCGATGTTTTCATAAATTTTGATATATAATATGCCTTAGTTTGGCCATGTTCAGAGGAAATGAAAGAGTTTTTAAGTTTCAGCCCATGATGGCTGTCAAATTTAATCCCATTAGAATTTTTGTCACAAATTTTTAAAAAAATCATAGTAAAAATGGTAAAAAAGATTGTCTTAGTAAAAAAATCATAACTTTTTCTTTGGATATTGGATTTTAGACTTCTTATAGGCATTGAAAAGTTAATTCAGAGCACTACAACATGATGTAGGTTTGCTTATGTGATTTTGAAATTTAATCATTTTTGAAAATCCTAAAAATTAAATGTTATTTACTTTGAGCATAGATTAGGGTATAACTTGGGCATACAAAGTGAAATTTTGGACTTCGAGTAGCCAATTGAAAGATCATGGAGAGCTCTACACACTGGTTCAGATTTTGTGTAGGTTTGGTATGGTTTATTTGGTGATATATTAAGCTAAATAGTTTATGGTATATATTGACTATGGTAGCAATGTGAGTTTATAATATTGTATTTTTGAAGATTTAAGATTTGATGCCATTGTATACTCAGTTCATATTTTAGTTTGGTCTCATGATGATATGGTTATCATTGTTTGGTTTGGATATGTATGATGAATTTTTGGGTCTACAAGTTGTGCAGTGTTGTAAGTGGTCTATACTTAGAGGTTGTATTTATGGCTTGGTTATGGGTTGTCTTTTCCCATTGATCTTTCATTATTGATGCATATTCAGATTGGTGGCTTGGATTTTTGTTATCTATACCCTAAGTTACATGATTTTCTAATTTTTCTTCATGTAGAAGGGGTGAGATGTTGTTACCAGGTAAAATCATGATAGAGGATTGTGGTTGACTATTTTATGCTGACAGGTTGGATATATTGAGAGTCAGATGCTTAGTTCATGGATGTGATCATGGTGTCATGGATTTTGGCATGACATGATTATATAGATAGTTACATCCTTGATGTTCATTGGCTAGGATTCTTGATTTGGTTATGGTGGTATATCTTCTTTGTTGAGGATCATGGTTATTTGGTTTCTTTTGAGGAGCTCATGATGTGCACTTTGAGTTCTTTGATGGTTTAATGCCTTGGTTGATTCTCATGGTTAGAGGATCGTTTTTCATTACGATGTCATGGATAGCTTGGATATATGGTTTAGTGAGAGTTTGTGATAATGATGGGGTGATAGTGCAAGATTAGTTCCTCGTTTGGTTTGTATCTTCTTGGTTTGGATATCTTAGTTTCACTTGGTATTGACACTTTGATTGTGTGAGTGCAGACTTAGAGGATCTTCATGTAGGAGATGGATTTTATGATGCCTTGGTACCATGGTTGAGTCAAAGTTGTTGGCATTGATATATTTATTGAGTGTTTGTAGATGTTGGAGATTTATCTTAGATTCTATTGCTCTAGAAGTGTCTTTGACATTTTCATGGTGCACTTGTTTATATTCATGGTATGTGAATATGTTTAGATCTTGAGAACTCATGGGGTTCTTGGTTATCTTCATGGTGTGTGGAGATGGTTGCATCTTGAGGACTCATAGGGTTCTTCATAAAGCTGTGGTTTATGCTTTTAGTTTACATGTTATCCTTGGTGTGAGGATGGTTTTATTATTATGTCATGGTATACTCTTGATACGTGTTTATATTTTTGACATGTTATAGTATGTTCTTATGGAGCATGTTGTCTCTTTTGAAATTGTTTAGATCATGTTGTCATGTTTATGTTACTGAGGCCATGGTTGAAAGTTTGACAATGATCTTGGTTTAGTTTCTTGGTATTGAGTACATTGATCATAAGCTGGATACTTTGGGATATTGTTATGTTGCATTTGAAGTTGGCATTGATTTATTTGTTTTAGGTGCTCATGGATATTTAGAGATGGTGGTGATGCTGATTTCTCTTAGATTAGAGAAGTATATTTTTGGGATGGTTGATGGTTTTAGTAGAAAGTCTAAGGGGCATTCACCTGATATGGATGTGAGAGGAGATTATTCTTATATGAGTTTTGGTTGGAGACTTGGATATCTTGATGAGCATTCTCATTCCCCACTCTTGGTCTACTCAATGGTTTACTAATTGAGAGGTATAACCCATCATTTCTCTCAGTTGCATTATATTTATGCTTGTCTTTCATGGATATGGATCTTGAGCTATGGTACATGAGTTAGTTCTAGAGGGTTCATTTGAGAGATGGTTTAGCATTGGTTATCTCCATGTGCATATGTTGTTATATTGGTTTAGTTTGGAAGATGGTTTTATATTGGGCATATTCCTTGGTTTAAGAATGGTTTATGAGTTTGATCTTCTTGTGAGAGGCTTACATCCATGATTGGTTATATGGTATGGTTTGGGTGTTGTTGAGGCTTCTTGTTGGGGTTTTATGGAGGATATCATACTTGCACAATTTACATCTAGAGGTTTGTGTAGAAGGACATGATACAAGTTATGATTTGCATAGTTTCTCTTGATCTTGGTTATCTTCTTGGATGTTTAGTTTTGCTTAAATTGGATTTGATATTAGTTGGAGATTGTGATCACTAGTTTGTGCTCATGTATGGGGAAAAGTACAAAGTTGTGTAACCTTTCAGGTTAACTTATCAGAATGACTGAATTTGAGTATTTCTATCCAAAAAATAATTTTGTTCAAACATATGATCTATTTAAATTCATTCTAGATAAGTTATATATGGTCTCACACTTTTCCATATGGAAATGTCTATTAAATGCATGTTTTATACTGGTTTGTATCCAATTACTAAAGAAATAAAATTATTTCAGAAAGTTGATGTTTCAATAACTCTTACTATTTTTTATGATAATTTTTTAATAACATATAAACACCATTTTATATAGCTCAAAGTCAAAAATATTCTCATGTAGAGTTTATAGTATTTTAATTAGATATAGTATATTGTAATTAAAAAATTGTACAAGCATGCATTTAAATACTCGAAAAGATGTCAATTTGGAGAAAGAAAAAATATTAAATCATATTAAAAAATTTAAAAATCACATGACATTCTAGAGGAGAGGGCCCTCTTCAAGAATGTATATTTTTTCTTTTGGTTAGAATAGACTTTTTTTCAAAAATGTGGTGGGAGATGAGAACTATCCATTTTAGGTGAGTTGAAATTTGAATCATTATAAAAGAGAAAATATAAGTCTAAATTCAATTTTTATATTTGATAGTTCTAACTATATATATTATATATAACATAGTCTGAGTTCAAATGAAAATAATTTAATTTCTATATAGTTTTATGGTGGGAAATAAACCCCTAATTTTTAGCATTTTTTAGCAACTAAAATATCATCTATAAAAATTAGGAAAATATATCAATTCTTATTCCAAATAATTATTAAAAAATTATAATCCTAAACTTCATCCATTTCTACACATTTCATTAGTTGACTTCATTTTTTAATTCACAATAATAATACCAGTTTTATGTCTTTGAAGGTCAATAGCTATACTTTTGTTAACCTTTTCCTTTTGACACAGGTTTGTGCTTTTACCCATATGTCATCTGAGAGATGACATAGTTATTCCTTTATCTTTTTCCTCTATTGGTTGTGGAGAACTTGGGTGATTGTTGGAGATTTTTATGAGAGTTTTTCTTGTAGATTATTGGTTTATGTGTTGTGGATGTCCTTGAGACTATGTGGATTCACTTCTTTGAGATGTTGTGAGTGGATTGGTTATAGATTTGACATTATCTTTTGTAGTAGGAGCTTCTTGGTATATATGTGGTAGGTATATCTCTTGAGGCTTGTGATTGTAGGTTATAAATTGGATATGTTGATGATGTGAGATTCACTTGGTATACCTTTGGAGGCTTATATAGTTGGATGGGGTTGGTACTTGCTCTGGGTGCCATTTTAACTATGGATACTTTGAAAACTACATATACATGTGATTACCTTTAGATCAAGTTTTTTTTCTTATCATTTTAGTCGGTATAGGATTTTCTTATCTTCTAATGTGACAGGTTGGGTGGCATTCTCTTTTGATGGCTTCTATGTATGTTGGGTGGTAGTGGCATAATAGATGGTGAGATCATTCATGTTTGAGATGCTGGATACTTAGATTTTGTTGTAGGTACTAGTATGGAGCACATGGTTTAATTTGATCCATGATGGTGGATGTGCTGGGAGGGATTATTCCCTTGTTCATTTATGTGGCTATAAATTTGTTCGATAATGTTGTCCTTGATGTCACACAAATGTCATATCAGTCATTAGTCTCAAGTTCACCGAGCTCAAATAGTCTATAATGCAATGTACAGTGCCAACCAAGCTAACTCGGTCATTAAAGGAATCATCGAGAAGACAGTGTTCACCGAGCTCACTCAGTCATCAAAGAAATCATGAAGAAGTCAGTATTAACCGAGCTTCACTTGATCTCCAAAGCGTAGTTTCCACTAAGCTCACTTGGTCATCAAAGAAATCATGAAGAAGTCAGTATTAACTGAGCTTCACTCAGTCTCCAAAGGATAGTTTCCACCAAGCTCACTCGGTTATCTCAGGAAACTCAGTACTTACTGAGTTCTCCTGGTGACTGAAGGATTGTCACAAAGTTCACTATATACATCGAGCTCAATCAGTTAACACAGGAATTATTTTTTGAACAAAGTTTACCGTGCAAGGTCAGCCAGTATAGGAATTTGCAAATTAATTACTTCTAGCCGACTGTTGTAATTGTTTGTTTAGTCAGTGATTCGAGCCGACTTAGATAATCTGAAAGGTATATATGGTCATTCTAGTTATGAATTAAAAGAATGTGAGATTATGGAAAAGAAGTTATGAATGCAATTTATAGTATGAAATGATAAGGCGAATGTTGAGAAAAGTCTAATGAAGGATCAGATGTGTTGAAGGAGCTGTAAAGTTGCATTTGATCAGTAAGGATCTAGCCAAGCATAACAGAGATTTGTAATAAAAAAAGATAAGTTGTACTTTATATCAGGTCACTTCATTGTTGCTTTCTAACTATTGTAACAGTGAATTCAAAATCTCTTAATAGAGTTGGTTTAACAACCATTCAATAAATCCTCTAACAAGGTGACAGTTCAGTTGAATTGTTCTAAAGACCTCTAGCAAGGCCACTCCTAACAGGGTGATTAAATCCTTTAACAGGGTCACACCTAACAGTGTATTTTTGTAACCTTTAATAGGGTTGGCTCCTAACAAGGCTCACTTTAGAAGAGTGAAAAATAGTATCTAGTTACATTGGTGGTTTTTCCCATATTGGGTTTCCACATTAAATCTAGCATCTCTTGTGTTCTTAATTGCTCAATTGCTTTGTGCATGATAACACATCAGTTCTTAATATTTGTCATTTGCTGCATTATCAAGTTTCAACATTTTATATTAATCAGATAAAGGGGATATTTAGACATCCTAGGGACTATGAAAGTTTTTGGAGTAACTGATTCACCCCCTCCCCCTCTTAGTTACTCTATTCTCATTTCCAACAATTGGTATCAGAGCATTTGGTTCTTGCAAGAAGAGATTTCAAGGATCTAAGCCAAAGATCAAGATGTCTTACAAAAGAGAAATTCCAAAACTCAATAGAGATAACTTCTCCACATGGCCAGGATTGATGAGACTTCATCGGGCTACTGTTGGTGATACTGGACTAAAATACCTTGAAGAAAAATACGAAGAACCTCCTGGCACATTGTCTATCAATGACATTGCTGAAAAGAAGACTCACAACAATATGATGATAGACATAGCATCCGCTCTTAGTTATGAAGAATTTGATGACATTAAGGACTGCAAAACTGCCTTTGAGATGTGGAACAAGCTAAAAGAGATCTATGGAGGAGATGATAATGTGAGAAGAGCAAAAGCAAAAAGTCTAAGAGGACAATTTGATCAAATGAGGATGAGGGAGGATGAAAACATTGCAAAGTATGTTGAAAGAGTTAAAGCATGTGTGAGTGCAATCAGAGCATCTGGAGGTGATATCAAAGGAGAAATAGTTATAAGCAAAGTTCTCATAACCTTGCTTCCTGTGTATGCAATCAGAGTTTCTGCAATTCAGGAAAGAAGGTGTGAAGCAAATCATCAGATAAATCTTGAGGCCATAGTCGGAAGACTAACCGCATTTGAACTAGATAACTTTGACAACTATGTTCCAGCCTCCAAGAACATTGAATCATCATTTCAAGCCAAGCTCTCACTCAAGGAGAAAAACAAATAGGAGAAGGAATCTTAATCAGAAAGTGAAAATGAATCAAGCCAAAGTTTAGACAGTGACCTCGAAGTGATTGAAGCTTTGCTAGCAAAGAAATATTCTAGAGGCAGAGGAAAATACAAAGGTAAAGTTCCTCTAATCTATTTTTCTTGTGAAGAAATTGGTCATATTGCAGCAAGGTGTCCAAACAAGAAAAACCATGATGAAAAGAAATGGAATGGCAAGAAAGACTTCAAATCATCCAAGAAAAAAGGTAAGAAATCATGCTTCATGGCTGAAAATTCTAAAGATTCTGATAATAGTGAGGATGAAATTGTTTATATTGCCATTAAAGATGATTCTAACAGTGATGAAGAAGATAAAATGGCACTTGTTTCTCATATAAGTAAGAATGATACATGGATTATAGACAGTGGTTGCTCACATCATATGACTGGTGATAAAACTAAGTTTGATTAGTTTGAAGACTATGATGGTGGTAGTGTAAGGTTTAGTAATAATGAACCTTGTTTCATAAAAGGAAGAGGAAGAATCTGTCTAACCAAAGAACTTGTATGTAATAATGCCTATTGGGTTGAAGGTCTTAAACATAATTTTCTAGGTGTGGCACAGTTACTCAATACTAGATTCAAGGTGGAATTCATGCATAGAAAGGCAAGACTGTTGAATGAGCAAGGAAAGCTGATAGGATCTGGCACCCAAACTAAAGGTAACTTGTTTTATCTAGAACCTGATGAATGCTCATGTTTTATTGCTCAAATTGAAGAAAGTTGGTTATGGCATAAAAGGTTGTGTCATGTCAATTTTGATAATCTGGTAAAAATAAGAAAATTCAAGAAAGTGAGAGGCATTCCTAACATTAAGAAAGCTGAGGTTGGTCTATGCAAGAATTGTCAGATTGGTAAAATGGGAAATAATAGTTTTAAAAGTAAGAACTATCAATCTGAAGATATATTATAAATTGTGCATACTGATTTATGTGGACCCATTGGAATAGAAAGCTATACTAGAGAAAAGTTTTTCATTCTTTTTGTTGATGACTACTCAAGAATGATGATTGTCATGTATCTAAGGAATAAATCAAAAGCATTTGAGAAATTCAAATGGTATTTAGAAAGAGTAGAAAAAGAAATAGGAAAAAGACTAAAATGTTTAAGGTCAGATAGAGGTGGTGAATTCATCTCACACGAATTCAACAACTTCTGCATTGAAAAAGGTATTAAAAGACAGGTCTTAGCACCAAGAACTCCTGAAAAAAATGAAATAGCTGAAAGAAGAAATAGTTCCATCATGGATTGTGCAAGAACCCTAATGATAGAAAAGAAGGTTGCTATCAAATACTGGAAGGAAGCAATCAGTACTGCAGTTCATACCTTAAACCAAGTACAGTTGAAGAAGGACTCATTCAAAACTCCCTATGAATTATGGTATGGCTACAAACCCAATGTCAGTTATCTGAAAGTATTTGGAAGCAAATTTTATATTTTGAAAGAATCTAGAAAAGGAAAATTTGATGTAAAAGGTGATGAAGGAATATTTTTAGGATATTCTTGCAAAAGCAAAGCATATAGATGTTTAAATC
Organism: Cupressus sempervirens; assembly: GCA_028749045.1. Lineage (NCBI taxonomy): Eukaryota > Viridiplantae > Streptophyta > Pinopsida > Cupressales > Cupressaceae > Cupressus > Cupressus sempervirens. The sequence continues at coordinate 131,066,162 of CM053786.1, read as the reverse complement.
TATCCACTCACAAAGTCATAGAAAGTGCACATGTGAAAATTGATGAGTTTGCAGACAAATCTAAAAAAGAAAGTAGAAAGGTACCTGAAGATTACAAAATATTTGTTTACATTGAACCAAATACTATACCAAGCATACCGTTCACTCAAGAATCCTCAACTCCCAAGTCTTCAGTAACCGAGTTACAAAAAGTTCAAATCGAGCCACAGCAACATTCAGACATTTCCGAGCAAGTATCTACCAAGTTTGAAGTGCTTGAGCCAATTCTTACCAAGCCAGAATAGCCTGAACATGAAACTGAAGCATAAGGAGATAGCAATGAAACTCATTCAAGAGGCAAAGATCAGATCAGATCATTGGAGACAAGTCTGAAGGAGCCTTGACAAGAAGCAAGTTGAAAAATACTTGTTTACTCGCTGATTTTGAACCTAGAAGCATTAAAGACGCATTGACAAATGATAGTTGGATTGAGGCAATGAACGAGGAAATAGAATAGATAGAGAAGAACAAGACATGGACTCTAGTACCCGGGCCTAAAAATAAGAATGTAATTGGAACCAAGTGGGTATTCAGAAACAAGTTGACTAAAGATGGTGAAGTATCCAGAAACAAAGCTAGATTGGTATGCAAAGGATACTCTCAAGAAGAAGGCATAGATTATGGAGAAACCTTTGCTCTTATTGCAAGATTGGAAGGAGTCAAAACCTTACTTGCATATGCTGCTCACAAAAGATTCAAAGTTTATCAGATGGATGTCAAGTCAGCATTCCTCAATGGAATACTGGATGAAGAGGTTTACATAGAACAACCTGAAGGTTTTGTTGATCCAGATAAAAAGAACATGGTCTGCAAATTACACAAAATACTGTATGGTCTGAAACAAGCCCCTAGAGCATGGTATGAAAGATTACATAACTATCTTATTCAAATTGGTTTTTAAAGAACTAATGATAATAGTAGCTTTTATATAAAGGAAGGACCAGATAATAAGATTGTCTTGGCAGAAATATTTGTAGATGATACTATTTTCACAGGGCATGATGATCTTTGCAAAGAATTTTCAGAACAAATGAACAAGGAATTTGAAATGTCTATTTTTGGTGAAATAAAATTCTTTGTTGGTCTTCAAATTCAACAAAATAAGAATGACATCTACATCACTCAATCAAAATACATCAAGGAGATATTGAAAAAGTTTGGTATGGAGGACTGTAAACCTGTTGGAACTCCTATGTGTACTGGATTGAAACTGACCAAAGATGACGAATCCAAAGAGGTAGATCAAACATTGTATAGATCTATGATTGGAAAATTGTAATACGTAGTTCATACTAGGCTAGATATTGCCCTTGCAGTTGGTATTGCTGCAAGATTTTCAGAAAAGCCAAGAGAAACTCACCTAATAGCAATCAAAAGAATAATGAGATATTTGAAAGGAACTGAAGATTATGGCTTATGGTACAAATTTGGAGGTAATTTGGATTTGAAAGTGTTTACTGATGCTGATTGGGCAGGAAACCTTGATGATAGAAAAAGCACAAGTGGAGGAGCATTCTTTCTTGGAAAAAGATTGGTTTCTTGGACAAGCAAAAAGCAGAATTCTACATCCCAATCTACAACAGAGGCAGAGTATGTTGCTGCAGCAGTAAATTGTTCAAATATTGTTTGGTTTAAGCAATTATTGCAAGGAATGAAGATGGAGATCAAAGAACCAGTTGTCATGTTCTATGAAAATACTAGTGCAATCAACATATCTAAGAATCCAGTGATGCATTCCAAGACCAAGCATATTGCAATAAAATATCATTTTGTTAGAGAATTGGTGCAAGAAAAGGAGATCAGATTGGAATATGTCCATACAAAGCAACAAATTGCCGACATATTCACAAAGCCTTTACCTAAGGATGCATTTTTGTATCTTAGAGGTAAGTTAGGGGTCATTCCCCTATCTGAAGTGCACTAAAAATGATTCTAGTGATGCATCAATGCATACAAGATTGAAGATCTATCTGTTGATGCAGTTCAATCAGAAATCATTGCATATGAATTAGTACTAAAGCTACATTACAATTCCCTTAACTTCTGTCGTCTTTGGCATGTGTTGTCAAAGAGGGAGAGATTTACTATCATATCCTTATGAAATGTGTGAGACTTGAAAAGTTTTCCATGAAGTCCCTTAACAGAGGGAGATTATTGAAAGAGGGAGAAGTCTATTATCTTGTTGGACTTGTTTTCAAAATTTTATTCTGTTATGACATGTTGTGTTGCCATCAATGCCAAAGAGGGAGATTGTGGGATAATGTTGTCCTTGATGTCACACAAATGTCATATCAGCCATTAGTCTCAAGTTCATCAAGCTCAGACAGTCTGCAATGCAATGTATAGTGCCAACTGAGCTCACTCAGTCATTAAAGGAATCATGGAGAAGACAGTGTTCACCGAGCTCACTTAGTCATCAAAAAAATCATGAAGAAGTTAGTATTAACCGAGCTTCACTCAGTCTCCAAAGCATAGTTTGCACCGAGCTCACTCAGTCATCAAAGAAATCATAAAGAAGTCAGTATTAACTGAGCTTCACTCAGTCTCGAAAGGATAGTTTCCATTGAGCTCACTCAATTATCTTAGGAAACTCAGTACTTACCGAGTTCTCTCGACGACTGAAGGATTGTCACAAAGTTTGCTGTACACACCAAGCTCAGTCGGTTAACACAGGAATTATTTTCTGAACAAAGTTTACCGTGCAAGGTCGGCCAGTATAGGAATTTGCAAATTAATTACTTCAAGCCAACTGTTGTAATTGTTTGTTTAGTCAGTGATTTGAGCCAACTTAGATAATTTGAAAGGTATATATGGTCATTCCAGTTATGAATTAAAAGAATGTGAGATTGTGGAAAAGAAGTTATGAATGTGAATTATAGTATGAAATGATAAGGTAAATGTTGAGAAAAGTCTGATGAAGGATCAGATGTGTTGAAGGAGCTGTAAAGTTGCATTTGATCAGTAAGGATCCAGCCAAGCATAATAGAGATTTGTAATCAGAAAAGATAAGTTGTACTTTATGTTAGGTCACTTCATTATTGCTTTCTAACCATTGTAACAGTGAATTCAAAATCTCTTAACAGAGTTGGTTTAACAGCCATTCAATAAATCCTCTGACAAGGTGACAGTTCAGTTGAATTGTTCTAAAGACCTCTAGCAAGGCCACTCCTAATAGGGTGATTAAATCCTTTAACAGGGTCACACCTAACAGTGTGTTTTTTTAACCTTTAACAGGGTTGGCTCCTAATAGGGCTCACTTCAGAAGAGTGAAAAACAGTATCTAGTTACATTGGTGGTTTTTCCCATATTGGGTTTCCACGTTAAATCTGGTGTCTCTTGTGTTCTTAATTGCTAAATTACTTTGTGCATGATAACACATCAGTTCTTAACATTTGTCATTTGCTGCATTATCAAGTTTCAGCATTTTATATTAATCAGATAAAGGGGATATTCAGACATCCTAGGGACTATGAAAGTTTTTGGAGTAACTGATTCACCCCCTCCCCCTCTCAATTACTCTATTCTCATTTCCAACATAAATTGACCCTATACAATGTATACAACAAATGGGAGATTGTTGAGATAATAGGTGTTGCACACATTGCATAATATTTTTATATTGTATTATTTTATTTTAGTATGTAATGTTGCATCTAGATGGACATGCAAAATGTGAAGATTCCCATGGGATATAATTGATGATTTGTATTGTAACATTGCGATAATATTTCATGTAATTATTTAATATTGGGGGAAAGAATTAAAATTCTAATATTAAATGTGGGATTGATGGGTTAGCTAGCACATGGTTTATGTAATACCATTTGGTGGTTTTGTGAGACTTTCTACTATATAATCAGCCACAAGGGTAGTTTTTGTGTGAGGAGAGTGAGAAGAGGAAGGCAAAGGGGGAAAGAGTCAAGTGGGACAAGGCTTGATAGGTTAATCAAGGGAGCATTTGTAAAGGTTGGAAGTATGGCATAAGATGTGTGGATTCATGCTTGTTCACATAGTTTTCTTGGTAGTGGTTATGGCTTTGAGGGTTTCCATGGTTGTATGAAAATATATTTTTGATGAATAATACATGGTGATGGATGCTTTTGGAGGTTGGGTTTTTTCCCTCAATGAGGGTTTCCCAGGGTATATCTTGTGTCATAATTTTTGTGGGTATGTTTTCTACTCTCTTACATGTGGATTTTAATTCTATATTTATTTTAGATCGATTATGGGTTATGTGGAAATGGTTATATTCTTTGTTGCAAGTTTCTTTTCATTATCAATTCTAACGCTCACTCAAATTTACATGTAAATAACCTAAGAATTGGCATAACCATTGTTATAGTGGTGAAAGATGTCCACTTTATTAAACTTAACATTCAAAGGATTAAAATCTGGATTTTTCTTAAGTAATTCAAAAGGCTTTACTTGTAGATATTACAAACTATCATAAACTATTTTAATTGTTGTATGTAAATTTGCATCCAAAATCTTCAGTGGATCAAAATGAAATTTTAGACTAAGTAGTTAATGAACTATTAGATATAATGGTGCATATGAAGAAATTATAATTTCTATCACATGATGAGAATAAGGTCTCTTTTAGAAGATAAACTATATCCTCAATTCACTACCTACAACATTATGGAGATGTTGTTACAAAAGCTTGCACCCTTGCCTAAATTTTTGACCTAAAGAAAACCTTTTGAAACATGGAAATAATCTCCAAGTTTTGGGACTTGAACAATGAGATTGAGTCTTCGGAGATGGCTAGTTTCCTTACTATTAGGATGCACCTAACTAGCTCTTGAGAGGAAAAGGGAGAAATAATGCATGAAAGAAAATTACCTATTCTAATATAAGAGGAGGTGATACACCATATGGTATGTTCAACCTTATCTCTACCTAAGGATGCACATTTCATCAATAAAATCCCAAAGTATACAAATTCAATCATTGTTTAACCCAACAACTATATGTAGATCAAAAACCAAAAGAAAGCTATAAGGAAGAGATTTCACTCTATATCATTCAAAGGTCAAGTAGATAAAATCATACAGTTATAGAATAAGAAAATACATTAACACATGGCAAGAAGGTATTGCACAACATATTAATGGAAGAAGAGATACAACATAGAATTATTTCAATTTAGAGGCAAAGGAAATTATAGTAGCAGAGTATAGAATACAATGCTATAGAATTAGAGAAAAGATCAATCAACCCTTGGAAGGGTTATACAATCTACTTTTATAGTTCAAGCATAACTGAGATAGCTTCTGCCCTAAGACATAGCTCAACTACTAACATTAAAACTATAGAGAACAATCGCTATAAATCTAAAGAAGATTTGATTTTGGTATGCATCTAGATGCAGAGAAAATCTTATCTCCATGTGCATATTCAAATCTGGAACAGACAAAAATGATGACCACAACTAAAAGATTGGGTAGATAGATAACCCAAAGTAGTAGGAGGCATGTCCTTTGTATTAAATAAGCATGGAGATCACTCAAAAATGGTTGTAGATGATTGAGAAGATTGGATTCTCCATTAAAGCACTACTTTCTTCATTCTTATCATGCCAAAAATAGATGTATTAGCATGGTCAACAATATTCAACCATCACTTTATACCTTTCTTGATATTTTATTGGTCAAAGACCCTTTATATTTTCTAGCTCAGATAAGTAAATTTTTTTTTACTATGGTCAGCCTAGGAACTTATGATCTTACAATCATCAAATGAAGTCAAAATTCTCATATCATCTTTAGCTAGAAATCTAAGCTTTATAATCATATGATTGTCAATTTATCTCAAAGTCGAGGGGACTCTTTATAATATCTACAAAATCTTACAACTATGACCTTGTCATGACATTGAGCTCTCCTTGAAACTGTTCTACAATCCTTTGACACATCTATTATATTACAGTCTCATGATAGCACAAACACATGATACACCTTAACATAGGATTGTGGGACATCACTTTTCTTTTATGATTTTATGATGAACACTTGATTGACCTTACGATCTTATGATTGCAATTTATCATAACATCATCAACAATGATTATAACCACTATGATCTTATGATCATAGCCAACTATCCTTTTGTCAAGCTATCAGTGATCTTATGGAAAATAGTTCATCATAAGATTAGAACACTTCTTTAGCTCCCTCTATTGATGAAAACCTTGATTGAATTTTTTCCTCCTCATTCAATGGATAACTACTCTAAAATACAACCCTTTACCTTTTCAAGCCTTCCATGATCTTACAATTTTATGACAACATGACAACCTTGTTCTTCATATCTTCAGAATCTCAAGAAGTCACCCTAACAATCTTACAAATGTTGACCACTAGTAGCATCAGAACACTTCATTTCCTAATTCACGATCTTATGTTCCCTTCAATTCTATGACAATAAAATGCAATGACATACCTTTCTTCATAGCTTTTGAAGACTCCTCAGCTACACTTACAATCTCAAAAACAATAGTTTATCATGAAATTAGAACCTTGAATTTCTCACTTTATTACCATACATTAGATCGTAATATTTTAAAACAAAAACTAGTCATAACATCTTAGCTCTAACTTTTCACCCTCGCGATCTCATGAACAACAACCTTATCATAAGACTAGGAGACTCCTTGCTAATTTGTTGATTGAAATAGTCAACTTTGTTTGATGAATCATTCCTTTGAAATTGGCACCTACGATACTATGACAATAGGAACTAAAGAGATTGGGCCCATCTGGACATGTGTCCAACTATTGTTTCAAGATTGGTTAAAGTTCATGGACGTCCAAAAAGTGGGCATACACCAATTGTTGATCCTGGAAAATCTAATGGTCAAGATAAAAGTTGAAAATACCTTTGATTCTCACAATGTCACAACTTGGACCCTTGGATCTTTTTGAAAGAATGTATTGATTCAATACATATGCTTCATTTGATGAATATCTTTTGAACCTTATGATGATGTGACCAGGGTAACCCTATGGACTGGACCTATCAAGACACGTGGCAACTCATCGTTATGTCGCTATAGCTATTCATTATGTAACTTCTCATAATGATATAATGAAAATCGTCGATCATATCAAAATCAACGATGGACAAGGGTACGTCAAGAAACTAGTCCTCTTCACAATGCATTAAATAGATTTTTTATAGCTGTTACCTTGTCTGATAACCCCAACAACCAAAAAGAAGAATGGAACACTAGGACACATGTCTCTATATCATTATGTCACTATGGTTAATAAACTTACAACTCCAAAAAGTGACATAATGACAACCATCTATGTGTCCAGATCCAATGATCAAAATATAACTGCAACCCCAATGCATAATTTAAGACCCTAGACCAATTAGTGTTGGCCACCTATCTACCTTTGACATATAGGACCAAGGATCTTATGATTTTTCATCATTTTGTAGCATCAAGCACATAAGAATTGAACTCTACGATCCCATGATCATTACGATGTTACAACCATCGTATCATCTTACCCTCACCCAACTTGCCATATGATCTTACAATTTGTTGTATATCATCACATTGGGACCCTTGAATCTTTGCATCTGCAATCACTTGATCTTATGATGCTATGATCACATGATCTGTCTGTTGGTGTAAATATGTATTTACTATTTACACTTTACTTTAGCTTACTTAGGTTAATGCATTATTTAATTATTTATTAGTTAGTCACCTAGGAGTATGCATACTCTTGTGAGTTGTCATGTTGACAATATAGGAGTTTGCACCTCTTTTTATGCACATGGTGTCTACAACATATGATGGGGACACAACCCAGCACAAAATGGGCACAATAGAAAAGGGAAAATTTTATTAACTATGGAAATATGCTAATACATTCAGTACAGAGAAAATAGACTTCTACACATGCCCTATGGGCTTACAATAGCACAAATCTGGAGATAAATTCTTCTCCCAATACCTTCTCTCAAACTCCACTCCGAAATGCCTTTACAATGCTAGAAATGTCCTTAAATAGACCCCAAAGGGTTAAGGATTAGGAATACATTCTAGAAAGTGCTAGTTAGCATCTACCGACCAAATAGAAGGCTCCAGAATCCATGTTAGAAGTTGGTACAAAACTAGAAGAATCCAGAAATGGTAATCAAACTTTCGGGAGGCATAACTTTTGAACCATAGCTCTGATTGACGAATCGTTTACATTTTTGAAAAGATCTCGAAGCGCTCTATAGCCCTATGGACAACTTCACTCATCCCCCATTTTCAGCCTTGTATGAGGCCATTTAATGCCCTTAACTTGACTTTTAAGCATTCTTAGGAGGTCTCCAAAAATTGAAAAAACTGCAATAACTTTGAAACCATGGAGACTTTTGACCTAATTCTTTTTTCGAAATGCTCTAAATTACAATTACAATCATCTGACCAATTTACACCTTCTAGTTCACCAAAATGATGGCTTAATTACATACTCCTATTTTTTAAGCATTTTCACGTATCCCAAGGTGCTCAAATACTCTAACCTAGAACACTAATGGTGGAACTGACCCAAATGGGTATCTAGAAATGAAAACACATGAAATTGAAACTAAATCTAAGTACATTTTTTTGGGTGACACAAGATTGCCCTTATACCTCTAGATGTTCCTGCATCAACATATACACTTGAGATACACCTTGTCATACTTATCCTCTCATCTACAATAAAGGATAAGATGTGTGCTTAGTTGTCATGCTTATCTTATCTCCTAGAACCTTCTAGAGACATTCTAGATGCATCTTAGAGGCCTTTATATATAGGCACTCCTAGTGTGTATGTACACAGAATATTGAATAACAATAAATAAATTTTGGATATTGTTATTGTGATGATACCTTGTTGGTCTACTGTTGTGCTTATGCTTGAGTTCCTTGATCTTGGGCAATTTTTCCCTAAGAAAAATTCTTATTTGTTATCATTGCTATACCAAATTCTTACATGGTATCAGAGCTTGGATAATTTCTCTTCACATAGTCATTCAAGACCATTATTTCTTTAGCATCTTGACCTAGATCTGGAATATCACAATCATTGGGAGCATCTAGAGCCAAAGTGGACCTCACCATTGTATCCAGAATGTCAATTTAGTGAAAATTGACTATAAATTTTCCTGTTATGGGATAATTTTTTTTTGCAAATTGGCACCCAAAGGCCCGATTTGCAATATCAATATGATCATCTATTAGATCTACAATTTTCTTTTTAGATTGGATTTATTTTCTTTGTGAAATTTCCCTTTTCTGATTTTACATGATATTTCCAACCTTTAATCAGATCTTTAAGATCAAACAACTAATATCACAAAGATCCTCCAAATTTCTCAAGAAACCCCAAATCGAGTATGCCAGAAATTGTGCCAAAAGCTTCACAGCTTCACCAATTATTAATAAATCTGAAAGTGAACATTTTTACAAAAATTTTAGTAGCGTAACAGCCTACAAAATGACATTTCTAGATCCATATAACCTTTACAAAATAGTTCTCAAATGTAGGACAAAAACTATGCTCATCGGGCTCCCGAAATTAACACAACAATGCCCGGAAACACCACACAACACTAATAAACTATCTCAAAAGTTTAATCACATCCCAATACATATATTTAGCTCTATTTTAACAGCTTAAAGTCTGAAATATAGCAGCAACTAAAACTGAAATGAAATGCTCAACTGAAAACACCAAACTCATGCAAAAAACACACCCAAAAATCCACAAATCTACACTATTCAGCACAAAGGCAAACTCTGTATGAGCATGCACATGGAATGGCTTCAAACTCTCATCCTCAGCCTTCCTAGAAACCTGCAAACTCCCATTCTTGGGTCTCCCTAGAAACTTGCAAACTCTCGTTCTTGGGTCTCCTTCTCCACAGGTTTGGCAGCCGTTGAAGAATAACAAAGAATGAGCAAAAATCAAGTTCTCCCCATCAGCCCAAAATGCCTCCAAACCCCTTAAAAGAGGGCATAATTGTAACTCACGTCCAAGAGAGATTAATGAAACATATTTTAATAATAATTTTCATTTATTAGTCCAACGGTTTCCAAAGATTAACCCCCTTTTTTCGAAACTTCACTTTCTTGGGCCTGCCTGCCTTACCAAAGATTATTATTTTTTAATTATTTGAAAAGGGGACATGACAAGTCCTCCCCTCCCAAACATTGCTTGTCCTCAAGCAATGGTTGAACAATAAACCAATCAATCCACCTGGATCCCAAATGTAGTCATGAACTATACTACTACCAATTAACACAGGCTCCTGCAATATCCTTTGCAATATGACCAAGAGGAATCCATAATCAAACTGACAATTATAGCTCAACCAAACTCCGAAATCACCACTACCACAATCAAAAACCCATGAGGCACAAACTCTTAGAACATCAAAACCCAAGCAAAGTGGACAAATCAAACTACCAACACAGTAAATACCATCAACGCATCCCACTGGTCTATACGGAATGCACAATCCAACTCTGCAACAATGGTGAATGCTCTCGAATGAAACTATACCAAGTATGGAGAATCCACACACTGTAAAAATCCTGCAGTCAACACAACTTTGCAAATCACCGGCCACTATCTCATAACCATAACTGCCATGCACCCCTGATGGTGAAAAGCCATCACAAGATAAATAGAAAGAATTGGAACCCAAACCAAATCTTCCTGCCATCAACTCCTCAACACAAGGATCAAATGCTAACTGATGTACATACCTTGCAATATAATGTTGATAAAAAAAACCAACCTTAGTCAACAACTCACCATGAACAAGTGATACAACCCACTGTGACTGATCACTAGCTAAGTCAGGAGATGTCATAGCCAAAGGAGTAGAATCAATAACAACACCCGCTGAAGCATCACTCTGAAACTCCTGCTCTAAGTCATGTATTATCAAGCTGTCAACTATAAAACCTATCTCCATGTCATGCCCATCACAACTCTCATCTTGAGGCATCAAATTGTCCCATAACTGATGATAAGCACTAGGAACCAAAGTACATCTCTGTATCATTATCTCATCAACAGGGTCATCAAAGGTAAATTGATGAGCATACCTCACAGTGTAATGCCGATAGAATGCACCAATCTCAGTCAGTGGCTCAGACTATAATCCAGATGAAACTAACTACAATTGATCATTAACCATGTTGGAACTAACTACTACCTTCGAAGATATCACCAAGGGAGTAGTGTTACTAGTAGGAACCATGCCAACTGCCGACTCACCAACATCACACATGATCTTTGATAAATCTCTAGTCTTTGTGCCATCAATACTAGAGGCCACCACCATGTCAGGCATACAACAATCTTCTACAACACCCAACTCAACTGAACCTAACTCTAGTGGGAATGAGCCTGATATTCTAATGTTAGTATCAAGAATGGATGCATCCCCATCTCCACTGTCTCTGACAATCTCGGCCATGGACATCCTCGGATCACCAAACACCACTGCTTGTGACTGTATAGAATTAGGTGAAGACTGTAGTCACTCTAACTCCATGGTCACCTTAGCCAAATGAAACTGTGACTCCTTGAAAGCCAACTGTGTACTCTCAAGAATCTCAGAAGTCACCACAAGCTACTCAGTAAGCTCACTCACCTCATCTTCCTTGGCCAACAATGCATCATATGTTGTACTACCCCACTTCATAAGATAATCTCTGTCAGCTACCAACTGCATATAATCCTATCTCAGAATCTGGATAGCCTCCCATAAAGAGTGGAACTCTGTCAAGGAAAGATAACTGCCTCCCTGCTCATCACTAGTAGGAGAACCCCATCCATACACTACTAACAACTGACGAGCTGCATCAAAATGCTGGCAAGTGATAGCAATGTCTGGGTCACTAACTCTCAACTGATTAGACACATGATGGCACTGGCTTAACTGTCGCCTACAAACCTCCTCTGATGTACTGTCTAAAGGAGTATCCTCAAAGTTACTAGTCTCTAGAGTATTACCATCCATATCCTGTGAATCAAATCTAAAACTCATATCAACATACGGAGTATCAAAAACATTAGCATTTCTGTCCAACTCCTCTATACCCAAGGAAACTAAGTCTTCAAAATTCCAACTGCATCCTCCTAGATGTCATCAATGCCAATATGATCCTTGGACTCATCTATACACACTGCCAAATATGAAATATCATCAACACATTCTAGCAAGTATGGTCGATTGGATATATGAACAAAGCCCAACATCGGTGTATAAAAACTAATACCAACATTGGACAAGCTGCTAGCACAAAAAAAGACAACACCGTGCAATCTGCTAATCAAATCCATGATAGCACCTAAACAAACACTGCTACCAAAAAGTGTTAAAGATCTCCTGTCAACTGAATCCCAAATGCCCATATAACAATCTTGAGTCCATATCTGTAAACTAGAATCAGCTGGTAACTCAAGAAAAATCCTCACTTGAGTAATATGACCAATACCAACTAACACCACATACCTATCATGATGAGATAATGAAGTCAAAATACTATCTTCACTCACCTTCAGGTGGCGGGATAAATCATGTGAAGTACTACCTACCTCAACCTCATGTGATGAAGCATCTAACTGTGCCTAGTACTCTTTCTCAGCATGATCATGAATGCTCAATGTTTGCTCATCTCTACCAAGTATCTCACCATCCTGCACAACAACATCCTCATAATCATCATCTGAACCCACTACACTGTAGTCACTACCTGTTGTAACTATACCATCCTGAATACCTGTGGCATCACCCTTTGACAACCTGTAAACAATTGTCTCAATTTGAGTATCAAGTTGACCGTTACTATCAATCTGTGTAATATCCTTTCCCACCACCTCCTGTGGTAGAGTAGAATCTGAGACCTCTACTTGGCTATCAGCTAGTTTCTCAAACTCCTCATGCAAGTTCTTGGGAATTGTGTCATCTGTCCTATGAGAAAATCTACCAAATAGAAATCCAGTCAACTTATCCACCATAGCTGGGTTAGATAACATGTCATTCATTATACGGTGGTGCTCAACCAACTGTTTAGACATGTCATGGCTTATTTTCATAAGTTTATCTCGAATGTCTAAATAACCATCCTTTCTACTATTTTGACTCTGGCTATCAATTGTCCAAGATCGTTCCCTCTGAGACTCTGTACTATACCTGTCCATTCTGGATAAAGTAGAGTGTAACCCCAATAGGATATAACTTATTCAAACACAAAGAACTAACATGCAAATGATTAGAAGTAGCATGCAACTATATATTTGGACATGCAACTGATTAGAAGCAACATGCAACCACCAAATTATGACATGCAAGATCTGGGTAGTTGTCAAAACTGACATGCAAACTTCTACAACCACCAAATTCACCATGAACTAACATGCAAATGATTAGAAGTAGCATGAAACCATAGATTTGGACATGCAACTGATTAGAAGCAACATGCAACCACCAAATTATGACATGCAAGATCTGGGTAGTTGTCAAAACTGACATGCAAGATCTGGGTACTTGTCAAAACTGAAATGCAAACTTCTACAACCACCAAATTCACCAAGAACTAACATGAAAATGATTAGAAGCATCATGCAACCATAAATTTTTACATGCAGCTGATTAGAAGCAACATGCAATCATAAATTATGACATGCAAGATTTGGGTAGTTCTCAAAACTGAAATGCAAGATCTGGGTAGTTGTCAAAACTGACCTGCAAACTTCTACAAACCCTCAGGCTGGCAAGATCATGGCTCTGATACCACTGAAATTTCCCTTTTCTAATTTTACATGATATTTCCAACCTTTAATCAGATCTTTAAGATCAAACAACTAATATCACAAAGATCCTCCAAATTTCTCAAGAAACCCCAAATCAGGTATGCCAGAAATTGTGCCAAAAGCTTCACAGCTTCACCAATTATTAATAAATCTAAAAGTGGAAATTTTTACAGAAATTTTAGCAGCATAACAGCCTACAAAATGAAATTTCTAGATCCGTATAACCTTTAAAAAATAGTTCTCAAATGTAGGACAAAAACTATGCTCATCGGGCTCCCGAAATTAACACAACAATGCCCGAAAACACCACACAACACTAATAAACTATCTCAGAAGTTTAATCATGTCCCAATACATATATTCAGCTCTATTTTAACAGCTTAAAGTCTAAAATACAGCAGCAACCAAAACTGAAATGAAATGCTCAACTGAAAACACCAAACTCATGCAAAAAACACACCCAAAAACCCACAAATCTACACTGTTCAGCACAAAGGCAAACTCTGTATGAGCATGCACATGGAATGGCTTCAAACTCCCATCCTTAGCCTTCCTCGAAACCTACAAACTCCCATTCTTGGGTCTCCCTGGAAACCTGCAAACTCCCGTTCTTGGGTCTCCTTCTCCACAGGTTTGGCAGCCTCTGAAGAATAACAAAGAATGAGCAAAAATCAAGTTCTCCCCATCAGCCCAAAATGCCTCCAAACCCCTTAAAAGAGGGCATAACTATAACTCACGTCCAAGAGAGGTTAATAAAACATATTTTAATAATAATTTTCATTTATTAGTCCAACGGTTTCCAAAGATTAACCCCCTTGTTCCGAAACTTCACTTTCTTGGGCCTGCCTGCCTTAGCAAAGATTGTTATTTTTTAATTATTTGAAAAGGGGACATGACACTTTGCTATATTTTTTCTACATTTATAAAAAAAAAATTGGCTAGTAGGGCTTGTAGAGAATTTTTTTTGCAAGAAACGAGCAGTGAAACCCTGGCCCCTATAGGTGGAATATTCCTCAATTTTTGACATATTCCATTGTGAAACCCAAATCCCCGTAGATGGAATATTATTCAATTTTTGGCATATTCCATTATCATTTTAATGGCAGCATCTCAAATTTTCCATGGGTCGTAATTCACAGTCTAACAACCTGATTGAAATCTAACATATAAATCGACAGACTTAATAGTTATTGGCCCAGCCATGCTATTTTTTTTAAGTTGGGGATTTTTTATTTAAAAAAAAACTTTTGTGCCCACCCAATGTTGATGTGGGACTAAACCCACAAAGTCCAAAAACTATTAAATAATCTTTCGATGGACATTCATCCTGACAGTGGTCACCATTTCACGTTGTCTACTAGCAGCAACTATTAATTTTCATCGACATTGATTGAAGTTTTTTGGCCTCTATAACAATGTGTATGATTGTCGGTAAGCAATTTGGCACTACCTTGATTCTTAGCGGCCACAAAAATTTTCCTAGCTACTTTATGTCTCCAAAACCTCCATGTGGCTTCATTTTCCTACATGGATCCAATCTCCTAACACAATGACAATAGGTGTAAACTACTACCACATTCGACACACTCATCACCACATGGCACATAACTACTATGCTAGCTATACATCAGATCTACCATAGTGTCTCTATGTTAGCAATGACATGTAAGCCAACCATACCTACTGTACCATCCATGTCTATAGGTGTTGTACTAGTCCATACTCTTCTTGACATCATCAGTTGACATCATTAACCACGTCATCCAGGGAGGCCAACTTTTTGCTTACATCATCATTTTATAGCATTAAATTTGATGACTGCTTAAGCATCATTTCTAGGAAATTTTGAACTACTACAATAGCCATTTGACTGTAAAATTTAAACTCATATTTTACTACCTAGACCCCTCTCTAGATTAAGTTTTGATTTGACTGTCCAAATTTGGGAGGCCATAACTTAGTCATTTGGACTCTTAATCAGGTGCAATTTTTTTCAATTTGGGTAGAATTTCTTGAATGTTTTAGTGGTGGTGTTCTTCTCTAGTTTTGGTGGCCAAATTTGTTAGAAATTACATCTTTTGGTGACTGTACTTGTCCATTCCTACATTTTGCAACTTGAAACACTTCGTATGGGCTCATCTACACACATTTTTAGGTTTCATTTTTTTATGAAAGTGCTTAATTTTTTGTCTACTTTCTAGATCTAAAATCAAATTATAGGGTTGTGTGGACAAAAATATCACTTTTAGACATAGGGCCTTTTCTACATTATATTTCTTTTATTACTTTTCAAAATTGTTATACATTTGAGCTACAATACTTAGTGACAGATTTGAGTCTCAAAAGATAGTTGTAACTAGAAAAATCAAAGGTCCACTTTGTACATTTTGATAAGTGGCTTCTTGTACATGCACTACGTATACAACACTGAATCATACATTAAGGGGGGTTAATTTCATCTTGGGGGGTACAATGATTAGTTCATCATAGACAAGGAAGATTTAATTACCTTGACATCACAAAACTATCAGCAGTGGAGTCAATTGGTTCTCACTTATCTTAGATAGCATAATGCATTGCCATATGCAAAAGGACTTTCATACAACGTGGACACTGGTTCCATCATTTGTCATGCCCTCTTTCTCTATATCGATATGGAGGTTATGGATTCACTTGATGACATGAAGTCAAATGATTTATATGATATTTGGATCTATCTTTGGGAGCTATATGGAGATCCACACATTCCTCCATTCCCCAAAGATCTTTTACCTCTAGCGGTTGTTGCATTCTCTCTAGATGAAATCTCACCTCCTAATGCTCATGTTGCTACTGCTAATAAATTTCTAGCAACAGATGCTCCTGATTTAGTGTAGCAGGATTTACCATGTCTTCCTACTTTAGCTTCATGGGATGACTTCCTTCTAGATATTGTAGGTCTATTCATGGAGTCTCACATTGAAGATGTGGAAGAAATTATTGATGATATTTGTCTTTTCTTTGTTGAGGTGAATACTTCATCCATTGCCACAATGATTGGTTCATGTACTTTAGAAAAACAGGCTACACTTTGTCTTCTAGCTTCAGCACTTGCAGATGACTTCTTGACAGATATTTTAGGTTTTTTTTTGGAGTTCCATAAATTAGATTTGGGAGACATCTTTGATGATCTATACCTTCTCTTTGATGAAGCAGACATTTCTCTAGTTATTGTGAGGGCTCACTCTGACCCTCCTATCCATTCTCTACATGATCAATCTTCATAGGTTGATATGATTGTGGATCCTTATGTACAAAAGTTGCAGGAGGTCTCTTTATCATTTGAGGAGACACTTTATTCTTTGGGAAATGTTCTACATACATCCTTATTAGATATGCACTTATTCTCAGCAATATTGGAAGGAGCAATCATCAGTATCAACATAGGGACAATTGAGTAGGTTTTTCAGACACCTTTCATCATTGAGATTCTTTCCACACATAGGGAAAGCATCTCACCTATACCTTTGTCATTGTTTCTTCCAAAGGGGAGGAACATTATTCAACGCTCATGGATCAACTTCTATATTGGATCAGCTCTCACTGATCGAAACACTACCTTTAAGGGGGGGACTACCTTGTCTCCTTCTTCTTCTCTTTTATGGGGGGGGGACTCTTTCCTCTTATGGGGTTTTGTCCTTCTTCTCTTTTGTATATACTTGATTTATGTCATAATGGGGGATCTTGATTACTCCACCCATCCATGCATCTTGTCTTTTCATCTCTCTTTCTAGGGGAGGACTTTTCCCATAGGGTTTTCCCTCTTTCTCCCCTTTATGAGAGATTGCATTTCATTATGTACATGGGTATCTAATATGGCCTAGTAGTTGGGACCCATTATGCATTTCATCCTAGTTTTTGTATTTACTATTTATACTATACTTAAGTTTACTTAGGTTAATTCATTATTTAATTATTTATTAGGTAGTCACCTAGGAGTATGCATACTCTTGTGAGTTGTCATGTTGACAACATAGGAGTTCACACCTCTTTTTATGCACATGGTGTCTACAACATCTCCACTTGAGATACACCTTGTCATACTTATCCTCTTATCTACAATGAAGGATAAGACATGTGCTTAGTTGTCATTCTTATCTTATCTCCTAGCACCTTCTAGAGACATTCTAGATGCATCTTAGAGGCTTTTATATACAAGCACTCCTAGTGTGTATGTACATAGAACATTAAAAAAAAAAAATCAAATTTGGATATTGTTATTCTGATCATACCTTGTTGGTCTACTATTGTGCTTGTGCTTGTGTTCCTTGATCTTGGGTTATGTTTTCCTAAGGAAAATTCTTATTTGGTATCATAGCTATACCAAATTCTTACACTTTCAATAACCTCCATATCATAGCATTTCAATCTAGAATACTTTCCCTTGTGATCATATGATTAAATCCTTGTCGTAACATCAAAGACACAAACATATAACCTTCACAAATATTTGACCTTACGATGCCACAACAACCAAATGCTACAACAACACAACACCTCATAACATCTCAAGCCCTTTTATTTGGTCTAACAATCTTATGATCCACTGTATATCATAAGATTGTACCCATAGCCCTTTTTTGCAACATCAAAACTTTCCATCTCTACCAATTATACTAACAATGGTGCGATGAACTGGTTAACTAGCTGTTCACTTCACAAGGTTGCAACTTGAATCCAAGGCATAATATCATGTCAAAATAAAAAAGGACAAGACCTAGGTATAAAATGGTAAAGCTAAGGTTTTTTTTATCCCTCCTATACATGGAAATTATAATTTTCAATAATGACCATTAGACATGTGTACCACCCTATGAAATTCAAAATTTGGTGAGCGGAAAAAATGGCTAACAATATTGGTGACTTAGGGGGGGTGCTAGCATGCTAAGCATGGACCAATGGCCCTAAGTATCCATTGGGCTATAGAGTCACAAGAAACTGAGATCTTCTCCACAAAAACAAAACTCAAAATACTACAACCTTTATAAATGCAGAACTCAAACTTTCTATCTCATAGAGAGACAACTTATGCTCATTGAAAAACTAAAAAAACATCTAACCTACTATATACAATAATTTACATAGATGAAAGTTAAACAAGCCCATTGATTGGCTTGTTGAAGTAACTGCCACTCATCACTAGTTGATTCTTTCTCCCATACATAAGGGAAAATAAAAATAATAGCAAACATGACAAACACTCTATTACAACTTGAAGCACCTTCCCAATGCTGAAAACGATAAAGCTACTCTCTAGCACTGGGATACCTTGGCCTTGCACAAAAAATGTTTGTTTTACCATGTAGAATTTTCCATCATACTCTGGACTAAGCATGACTAAGATAATATGCATTGTTGCATAGCTGGTACCTTATGGAGAATCATATTGATGGTGCAAGGCCAAAGGAATCATCCTTGACTACTTTATTATGCTCTACAATGATATTATCTTTTTGGTTTAGAAGTGGCTCCTCCTCCTATAAAGGAAAAATCTCCACCTCTTGCTCATGATGCTTGAGATCCATATCCTTGGGAGCTACTAGCATGGTATGAATTTCCACCTTTTGTTTTTGTTGAACATGTTCCTCATATACAAGAGATGATGATTCAACATCTATGGAAGAGTAGATAGCATCCAAATCATCCAAAATATCATCCTCACCATTGACCTCCTACATTATAGTTGTAATGAAATACATATGTTGAAGGGAAAACTCGTGTAGGTTAGCATGTTCTTCCTCAAGGATGGAGCTATCCTTGGGACTCTCTTCCTCATCCACCATATCAGGGAGGATTTACGATTGTAGTAAATGATCTTCTCCCTTTTCTAAATGACTTGTTCCTCAAAAGAAGGAACAACATTTTCTTATTCCTCAAAAAAGGAGGGAATCTCTTCAAATGGGAGGATTGGATCCTCTCCTTTCTTCTCAACTATTACCTCCTTCTCCACCTTAGTAGGCTACACCATATGTTCCTCATATGGGGAAGATGAATTTTTAGATAGGCACAAGGCCTCAAGTTCATAGAAATCATTCTCCCCATCTCCTGTAATGTCCCCATGTCATAATAGTCTTCATGATGCCTTGAAGAAGAAAGAAACTCTTCTTCCTAGGTTTTCTTCTTTGTTATTACATTTCATGTGGGCTAAGAAGAAGCCTCATGCACATTGGTGTACTCCTCCATGTGTTCCTCCCTCTCTACTTCTTGTTGTAGCACATGTTCTTCTATTGAAATATTCTCATTTGATGTCTTTGATGTGGGTAAAGATATATACTTCTTTGGGAACTACAAAGAAGGAAAAATAGTCATTTATAGACTCACCATCATCAACATATAGAGGTTTTTGAGTTGTAGGCTAAGGTTTAGGGTAGTTTAGGGTAGAAATCTGAGGACTTTTTTTTTTTGAAGCTAAAAAAAATCCTTTTGGGGGGTTCTTGTGCTTCATCTCTTTGCATTTTTGCAAGCTTGAGTCTTACCTCCTCATCAAATCTCTTCTATTTTAGTCTTCATTTTTACAAAAAATGAGAGAAAACCTCTTGAGCCTTGCTCAAAATATCAAAAACCTCAGATGCAATGGTACTAAGATGTGATTCCCTCTCCCACACCTCTCTCTTATTATGAAAATCATTAAGCCAAGAAGTCATAATGAGGATAACATAGGAATGTGTCTTCAAAATAATTTGGAACAAATTCAAAAATCTTACCTATATCATCAAAATCAAGGCTTAAAAAATTTAAGTGGTCATAATGCTCTCCTACCCTTGATCTAAGATCACTATAGGGTCTGAAGGATGATTGTACATACTACTCAATAGCCTTCCCATAATATGGGGGACAATAGGTAGCATTTCTATAAAGGGATTCATGATAAAGAATTTAGGAAAATAACTTCATAGAAGTACTGAGGAAAAATTGAAGATCATACTAGCACTTGGTCTATTGAAACCAAAAGATGCATAGAGTAACCATGGTGTTAGATGAATGCCTCCAAAGGATGATTTTACTAAGAATAACACTCAAATTTTCAATGAATGGACTTCAAAATGGCTTCCAATGGACTTTTATAGCTGAAATGATTGTCCCATTGAACTTTCCAAAGAATATTGTCACAAAAGCTTGCACCCTTGCCTAAAGTTTTGACCTAAAGGAAACCTTTTCAAACATGGAAATAGTCTCCAAGTTGTGGTACTTGAACAATGAGATTGAGTCTCCTGAGAAGGCCACTTTCCTTACTATGATGAGGCACCTAACTAGTTCTTGAGAGGAAAAGGGAGAAAAAATGCATAAAAGAAAACTACCTATTCTAATTGAAGAGAACGTGATACACCAAATAGTATGCTCAACCTTATCTCTACCTAAGAATGCATAGTTCATCAATAAAATATCAAAGTATACAGATCCAATCCTTGTTTAACCCAACAATTATATGTAGATAAAAAACTTAAGAATTCTATAAGGAAAAGACTTCACTCTATATCATTCAAAGGTCAAGTAGATACAATCATACAGTTAAATAATAAGATAATGCATTAAAACAAGACAAGAAGGTATTGCATAGTATATTAATGGAAGAAGAGATACAATAGAGAATCATATCAATTCAAAGGTAAAGGAAATTAAAGTAGTAGAGTATAGAATATAATGCTATAGAATCAAAGAAAAGATCAACCGACCCTTGGAAGGGTTACACAATCTTCTTTTATACTTCAAGCATAATTGAGATATCTTCCTCCCTAAGAAATAGCTCAACTATTAACATTAAAATTTTAGAGAACAATCACTACAAATATAAAGAAGAACTAATCTTGGTATATGTCCAGATGCAAACAAAATCATATCTCCATGTGCATATTCAACTCTAGAAGGGATAGAAATGAGGACCATAATTGAAAGATTGGGTAGATGGATAACCCAAAACTAGTAGGAGACATTTCCTTTATATTAATTGGGCATGAATATCACTCAAAAGTGGTTGTAGATGATTGAGAAGATCAAATTTTCCATTAAAGCATTATTTTCTTCATTCTTATCATGCCAAAAATAGATATATTAGCATGGTCAACAATATTCAACCATCACCCTATACCTTTCTTGATATTTTATTGGTTGAAGACCCTTTATATTTTCTAGCTCAAACAAGTGAAAACCCTTTTATTATGGTCATCCTAGAACCTATGATCTTATGATTGTCAAACAAAGTCAAAACCCTTGTATCATCTTTAGCTAGGAACTTGACCTTTACAATCTTACAATTGTCAATTTATCTTATATTTGAGGGAAATCTTTATAATCTCTTCTACCTTACCATCATGATCTTGTTGTGACATCGATCCCTCCTTGAAACTCTTCTATGATCCTTCGACACATCTATTGTATTATGATCTCACGACAACAGAAATACATGACAACACCTTGGCATATGTTCATAGGACCATTGATTTCCTTTTACAATGTTATGATGAACAATATAACTCCTATGATCTTATGATCATGGTCAACTAGCCCTTTGTTGAGAAATTGGTAGTCTCATATTTTACCCTTGCGATCTTACAAACAATTGTTCATCATAAGATTAGAACACTTATTTACCTCCTATTGTCAATAAAAACCTTGATTGAATCTTTGCCTCATTCAATGGATAGTTACACTAAAACATGCCCCTTTTCCTTTTCATGACTTATGCAATCTTATGATAACGTGACAACACAACAACCTTGTTCTTCGTATCTTTGAAAGCTTAAGAAGTCACCCTTACAATCCTATGATCATTGTCCACTCATATAATTAGAAGACTTCTTTTCTTGATTCATGATCTTGTGATTCCTTTGATTCTATGACAATATGAAACTACAACATGCCTTTCTTTTTATCTTCAAAAGACTACTCAGCTACACCAACAATCTCATGAACAATGGTTTATCATGAGATCATAACCCTAAATTTATTGTCTCATGACCATACATTAGATTGTAAGATCATAACACAAAAACTAGTAGTAACATCTTAGCTTTGACTTTTCACCCTCATGATCTCATGAACAAGAACCTTGTCATAAGAGCAGGAGACCTCCCTTGTTAATTTGTCGATTGAAATAGTTAACCTTTGTTCGATGAATCATTCCTTAGAAAATTGTACATATGATGCTATGATAATGAGAAATGAAGAGATTGGGCTCATCTAGACACATGTCCAACTGTCATTTCCCCACATTAGCTAAAGTTCATGCACCTCCAAAAAGTGTGCATACACCAACCATTGATCTTGGAAAATCTGATGGTCAAGATAAAAGATGAAAATACCTTTGGTTCTCACAATGTTACAATTTGGACCCTTGGATTTTTTCAAAAGAATGTATTGATTCCATAGATATGCTTCATTCGATGTATACCTTTTGAACCTTATAATGATGTGACTAGGAAAATGCTTTGGACTAGACCCACCATGACACATGGTAACTCTTCATTATGTTGCTATAGCTATGCATCATGCAAGTTCTCATAACAACATAATGACTATTGTTGATCATCTCAAAATTGACAGTGAACAAGGGTATAGTCAAGAAATTGGTCCTCTTCACAAAGTAGCAAATATAATATTGACAATTGTTACCTCATCAGACAACCCCACCAGCCATAAAGAAGAATGGCCCATTAGGACACATGAGTCTCTATCTTTTGTTGGTATGGTTAATAAACTTGCAACCCCAGAATGTGACATAACAAAAACCATAGATTTCTCTAAATCCAATAATTAAAATACAATTGCAACCCCCATGCATAATTTAAGACCCTTGACCAATCAGGACTAACCATCTATCTGCCTTTGACATACAAGACCTATGATCTTATGATTATTCATCAATTTGTAGCATTGGGCACTTAACAATTCAACTCTACAATCCCACTATCATTACAAGTTTATGTCCATTATATCACCTTACCCTTGCCCAACTTTCTTGATGATCTTACGATCCACTATATATCATAACATTGGGACACTTGAATCTTTGCATCTGTGATCACTTGACCTTACAATGCTATCATCACAAGATCTTTCAATTACTTCCATATCATAGCATTGCAAGCTAGAAGACTTGCCCTTGTAATATTATGATTGCCTCCTTGTTGTAGCATCAAAGACATGAACATATAACCTTCATGAACATCTGACATTATGATGCCATGACACCTTAATGCTACGTAACCACAACACATTGTAACATCTGAAGCCCTTTCATTTGGTCTAACAATCATACGATCCACTTTATATCATAACCATAGCCCTTTGTCATAGTGTCAGAACTCTCCATCTCTACCAATTATACTCATGATGCTACAATGAGCTGGCTAATTGGCTATTGACTTTGCAGGGTCACAACTTGAATGAAAAGCATAATACATGCACAAATACAAAAGGTAAAGACCTAGGGATAAAATGGTAAAGCTAACATTTTATGTATCCCTCCTATGCATGACAATTTGAATTTTCAAATAATGACCATTAGACATGTTTGCCACCCTTTAAAAAAATAAAAAATTCTAGGGGGGATGGCTAACAAGATATTTTGCATGTTGGAATAGTTTAGAATAACTAGGGGGTGGGGTGGGGGTAAATCAGTTATCCAAGGTCCAAAAATCCCAATTAAACTTTTTAGTGCTTAACACAACTCATACATATAACTCTTTATCATGTATCTTTCATGCATCTATTATATCAATCAAAATGTAAATTTGTAGATTATTGTCCTAGGTCAAGATCACTTTTCTAAAATGTGAACATGAAACATAACATCATCATTCACACATATGACACGAGGATTTTACATGGAAACCAAACTTGGGAAAAACCACCAGTAACATGCTACTAATTCTCACTCTTTTGAAGTGATGCCCTGTTAAAGGTTATAATACACACTATTAAATGTGACCTACTTAAAAGATTTCAATCACCCTATTAGGAGTGAGCCTTATTAGAGGAATTAAGGTCATTCCATTAGAATGAGACCTAGTTAAAGGATTTACAAATGAAGTTTAGGTCAAACTTAATCTAAAGGATTTTTCCTAAACTAATACAATTATTAGAGAGTAATAGTAAGGCTTGATCTGATAAAAAAAGACAACTCACTTTGTACATTATAAATCTTTGTTTAGTCCTCCATTCTACTTGGCTTCATTCACTTCACATCTGATAGCTTGTTCACCCTTCAAGAATTCACCCTCTTAAGTCTTCTTACTTTGAATGCCAATTGTAGACTTTATAGTTCAGCCTCCATATGAAACAACAACCTAGACCTCTTGTCTTTCTTGGGTTCTGACACATGTCTTAAGTTGCTTCATGCCTTGTATCTCATTATAAAGAGAATTTAGATGTTTTTCTGCTTTATCTCAATTGTCCATTTTAGGATTAGGTAGGAATCATTGAATCTAACCATCATTCTATTTTAGCTTCCTCTATGTTAGTGTAAATAATTAATTACTATTTACACTTTACTTAAGTTTACTTATGTTAATGCATTATTATATTAGTTTTCACGTAGACAACTAGGATTATGCATAGTCATATGAGTTGTCTTGTTGACAACATAGAAGTTAGCAACTTATTTAAGCACATGGTCTTTACACTATCTCTTTATGAGATATACCTTGTTATGCTTATCCTCTCATTGTTGCACGTACATTCATGCACAATGGAGGATAATCCACTTCTAGTGGACGTGTGCCTAGTTGTGATGTTTATCTCTTTTTTGACTCCTACTCATTCTAGATGTCTTTATATATAGGCAATTCTAGTATGTATTTATCAAATATTCATTCTCATTATTGTTTTTATGATTGTACATTATTGGTCCATATTGTGCTAAGTGCTTGAGCTTCTTGATCTTGATGTCATTTTTCCCTAAGGAAAATTCTTACATGGTATCAATACTATAGCCAATTCTTACACTCTAGAAACTTCCATCACAATCCTTCATGAATTCAACTCAAAATAGTTTACCTTGAATTTTGTGCCACCAGATGATCATGCTTATCTTCCACATGGTTCACACAATCCAAGAAATCAACCTTGTTGATTTAAATTCATTGAATTCAAGAGACTTCTCATAATGCTATCACTCAACATTTAACTTATTTTTTATGCTCAAAATAGAATGTGTTGCTCAGACTCCAGTAAGAATTTAGTCAACATGAACTAAAGTTTACTAATGTTTGACACCAACTAAACTTTACTTGGCTTACACTATATCACTTGACATACACTGAAACTTCACTTCACTCATCTCCAACTAGGTTTCTACTTGGCTTGCACTAACTTTTCTTGACACCTACTATACATTAATTCAAGCTTAGCAAACTCAATTATTTTTACTTGTTCTTGTAGACTTAATCAGTGTATCCAACCTTTACAACTTTAAGTAGATAATTAATACACTATATTATCACAATCTCAATTGATCTTTGTAAATCTTTTTCATATTATAACTCAACCTTTCCTTTAGCTACTCTTTTTATGACATTTGATCAAGTCCTCTTCATCAATAAAATAAATGATAGTACTCTGATCAACTAAGCAGTTGTCTTACCAATAGGTAGCAGGTTTGACATCAGTGACAAACTAATGATTGAAACACATTCTTATACTTGTATAACTCTTTTCTCAACATTGTGGTTAACAAATTATATACAAAATTCATTTCCTACAACTTTATAGGGCTTTAATAGTTAACACAAGTCCTTCACACTGACTTAAGGAAATAAACTTAACTTTCACCTTGCAAACTTAATGAAACCACAGGTGTGATCTCAGTTGAAAAATATAGGGAAGACTATAATTTTAAATGCGTTTGATATTGACAACTATGATCTTCCTTCATGACAACAATAGGATTTCATTGACAATAGAGATAAAAATGCTAGATAATGTTGAATGCAAAAGACATAAAGACCTCACTACAAAGAATACTAGAATTGAGTGCAAAACTTATGTTTAGATTGAAAATATTTATGCTTTAGAGGGATCTATTATGGCAGTTGATTATATCTTATTTGTGTTGAAGTCACTACCAAATCTATTAGAATTAAACTTTTAGAGTAACTGTCACTCTAGGTATAGGTGAGGAATTTGATTTAGAAGCTCACTAATGCCTGCAATTTTTTCTATAAGATAAATCTAGATTTTTAAGTTTTCCAAAACCTATACATTTTCCCTATAAATATTTCCCCTTGGGGATATCATATTTCCAGCACTCATTTACATTTTGATAGGTGAATCATGATCCACCTATAGAAGAGAAACACTCTAGATTGCTTTCATCTCTTCAAATATTATGCCAACCATAAACAATTTAATCAACATATAAGTTACCACCAACCTTAAGTCCATAATCCTAAGATAATTTCTTTATTTTAGTGCTTGGCTAGCCAACTTTATTAAATAGATTAGCTTATTTAGATAGAGTCCAAAGATAATCCAACACAAATATACATTTCTTGCTCTAAATATGTCTCGTACTAACCATAAATTTGTGATATTTGTCAGTTGACTAACCAAGATTACCAAACAGATAATCTTCTATAGCAGATTCCAAAGATCATCCAACACAATCAGATATTTTTCCTGCTGAAGATAATGATGAAGCTTGAAGTCTATTTGGATTACTATGTTTTTCTTCAATATGGTGCATTCATTAACCATCAAGGGCCTGACGTGAATGAAACCCTAGCTTTAGCACTTTACAAATTACTTGAACAAAATGACCCTACCGCATTTGTATAAATTACAAAAATTTGAATAAAATGAGGAGACATCGTATCTGATATAATCTTAACAATTAATAAAAATATATTATGCTACTATTATAGTGGTTTGATCATATAACTATTGCTTTTTCTAGGAATGAATCATAGATAAACTATAATAAATTATTTTTACCCCATTTAATTTTGTTAATTTTAGGAATTTGGATCTTCAAGATTGCAATTTGACATATTCTATTTAATTTCTATACTGTGCATAATATGATTCTAATCTAGATAGGGCATTTATAACTGCATGTTTATCAATATGCATTTTCACTTTTCATGCAAAGCTTGCATAGTAACCTTTCTAATGGTCATTTTAGAGCGTGATTTATATTTTTAGGTCTTCTAGTTAATATTAAATCAAATAATGTTGTTACTTTTCCCATTCTATTTTGTTTTTTTTCCAATATACTCTAGCATTGGTAAAATCACTGCACTATGGCAATCCTACAAAATGTTTGTACATCGCTCATCATTGGTATCTATTTCCCATAATCAATTATATAGAGGTTTTTTGCAATATTAGACACCATTGGTGTACAATCCAAATTTGACTTAGAAAAAGGTACACATATAATGTATTTGCTTGTACTTTGTCTACTAATTAGACTACATTTATCTCTTAGCTTATAAAGAAGATTAATTTGTTATTCTAAAATCAATACTATGTTATTAGTGAACATAAATTTTGCTTCAATATACTTGTAATTCTATTTGTACTAAGTTTAGTTTTTAAATATTGAATTTAGGCAAAGGATGGCTATCATTAAACACACAAAGAGAAAATGTACCCATAGTCCTTCACAAGTAAGGATAGCAAACACTCTGTCTAAAGATTATGATTACTCCCAAATAAAACCTATGGGAGATGATTAAGTTATAGCTAGCACATTGAAGAGGATTGTGCATGAAAGGCACGAGTGGACACCTCAGATCAGGGTCCAGTTCAAAGTTGTGTTGTTTACTAAGGGAAAACCCATGCAGATGCCTCAAATAGTAGAATAGAGAACCTTGGAAGGGATGTAGCTAGGAAGAACATTGAGAGAAACAAAATGTTACGTATAAGGGAATGTAAATGAAAGTTTAGATATGGCCTCCTTATTAATAATGTAAAATAAATTCTGTAGTGTTATGTAAATATAAGTATCCATTTATTTTATGTCCAACAATCTTTGCAATTTATAAACAATTATCCTACATGGATGAACAATCAAACTATTCCATTTGTGTTATGTCCATCAATGTTTTCAACTTATAAAAAACTATCCTACATCAAACTATTACATTTTAGTCTGGTAATAAGATCTATGGGGAACTCATTCTAGAATGCTTTTCAATATGTAGAACATCAAAATTCAAAAAAAACATTTAGCAATAATTTGGGACAAATAGAGATTAAAATTTAGATACCAAAGACTCATGACTATTCCTACTCTCCTGAGTTATTATTTCCTATTTCTCAAGAAAATAAAGGGAACCAAAAATATTATACATTTTGTTCACACATTTTCTCTAACATTTAAAGGCTTCTCTTCAAAGAAATTTTTGTCCACTACTAGTGTGCTTCAAAGTACAATAAAGTTTATAGAAATCTTTGATGATGTTCTTCCTCATCATGCTCGCAATGCTGATGGGCTACCTAAAATATTTATGAAGTTCAAAATGCAATAAATTTTGTACCATATATGTGTTGAACTCGCTTTCACATCTATTAGAGATGAATTTTTATAGTAACCAACAATGTAGGTAGAGGTGAAGATGCAGGTTTAGGAGCTGCCTAGCACCTGCACTTATCCATAACACATAAATGTTGATTTATAAGCTCACATGCACTTATGCATAAATTTTGATTTATAAGCTTGCTTGCACTTATGTAGAAATGTTGATTTACAAACTTGCCAAAATCTATACATTTTCTGCACCCCTCTTACATTATGTCATATACAACAAGGGAAAGTTAAAAGAAGCATGAAGAAATAAAAATGAAAATTCACACATTTGAGCACAACAATATGGATTTTTTTTGAGACTAAACATTTGAATATAATGTGGGTCAATTTTTCTTTCACACACTATAGCTATCCTTATTTTTTTGGCTGCTAATAATCAATGACTCTTTTACGACATGTTTTTCCTTACAAGTTCCCCTTTCTCCTATTAGAATAGGTCACAACAAAACATAAAATAGATCAAAACCAAACACAATAGGCGTACATAATTAAGAAAACTAATATCTTGTTAATTACCTTTTAACATTAAAACCTAAGTTCATTCTTGTAGATAAGAGATCATGCATCATAAAACTAGATTTATAGTATGATGTATTGTACTATTTAGCATTGTAGATGTCTCTTAATCTAGACCTTGAGCAATTATAGACCTTTAGTTGCATATGAGAATTTCTCTATTTTAAATGCCTTTTAATCTAGATCTTTAGAAATTATAGACATTTAGTTTCTTATGACAATTTCTCCCTTGACTAGTACCTTTTAACATCAAAACCCAAGGTCATTCTTGTACATAAGAGATCAAGGATCATAAAACTAGATTTATAGTATAGTGTATTGTACCATTTAGAAAATTAGATGTCTCTTAATCTAGACCTTGAGAAATTATAGACCTTTAGTTGCTTATGAGAATTTCTCTATTTTAGATGCCTTTAATCTAGACCTTGAGCAATTATAGACATTTAGTTTCTTATGAAAATTTCTCCCTTGACCAATGAAACAAGGTGCATAGAATGGCTACAATAACTACAAATGTCATTGTTGACATTCTAGAAAATGTACCAATAATGGATCCTATTTTACAAGTTGCAATTGTATGTCCAATAAAGCAACAATAGACTGCAACTATGACATATTAGTTACAACTTTATGATGGTATGTACACATGCATCCATACCTCATTCCTCATTATTTTAACAATCTCATTATGGAACATGCCTTACAAGAAGAATCTATATTTTGTTTGAAAAATTGTGAGTGCAAGAGGATTTTGAATTTCACATATGTACTTTGCTCCATTTTGAGCTATAGATATGCATGTACTCAACATTTTTTGCTACTAAATCATGTCCTCTTTTAATATATAGCTATTGTAGTCAGTAATTATAAACTAGTTGTGACTTCAAAAACATGAATTGAATCACCAATTCCTCTACTCAAAGTTGTCGACTATGTCTTGTTAGACAATAAGAAAATTGAAGTTGTGTAAAGTCTAAAATAAACAACTTTGAGTGGTGAAACATCAGGTTGTACAGGTAAACAAAGCTTGCCACTATATCCACTATCCCCAATTAAGGTCCCTACCCCTTATCATAATGCTTGGTCAATACAAGGTAGAGCACTACAAAAAATACCAATTTATAATTTAAAGAATGTTAGACACAATGCCAAAGTGTTTAGATTTGACCTTGTAGATAAGGCGAATACTATGATACATGTCAGATTCTTCAATGACGTGGTAGAACAATTTCATGATCTAATTCAATCAATTACTATTTATGTCATATCTAATGGTCAAGTTAAGGTGTCCAATACAAAGTACACCAACTCCACTAATCCTTTTGAGGTAGTCCTACACAATTCATCTATCAAAACTCTATCTACAACTATAGAAAGTACCATTCTTATGCACTCCTTTGATATCAAGAGAATAGAATATTTACTATGTCTACCTATAAATCATGTTTTAGATTATGTTAAAAACAAGTTTTGAAGGGACCCCGAAACCCTTTAACAAAAGTAGAAAAGATAAAGTGTTAATGACCACCAAGTTTTATAAGGACCTGAAACCTACTGTGAAATAGTATCAAAATCAAGTTTTATAGGGACCTGAAACCACATAAAATATCTAATAAAAGTACCCAGGTTTTACAAGGACTTGGAACCTAGTTTAAAGACCAAACAAAAGCAAGAAAATTGGACCAAAAACAAAGACCACAAATTGCAACTAGCAAAAAGGACCAAAAGCTGGAACAAAAACTAGAGAACAAAACCTAGAGAGAGCTACTACTGCAGCTCTTTGATCATTTTAACAATTTCTTTCGTAATGTCTATAGTGTCATGAATGGAATCAACAATAGTAGCCTCCTAAGACCACTTCCTAGAACTCTACTCGGTTCTCTTGCTTAGACCCCTTGGTGATATGATCTCTTCATTTGTGCATTTTCCAAGAGTGGCAATAGTAGCCTAAATACTAGGAGTCAACTATTCCATTTTACTACCACTTTCCTTTATAAGCATTTGAAGGTTTTGTTCATAATCCTTGAGTTTGTTTGGGATGTTTCCCACCTGCACTTCCAGCTGGCTAATTTTGGCACAGTCAATATCTTGGTTTTGTTGCACAATATCTATTTTCTTTTTCACACCCATAATTTCATTATATATCCATGAATCAACTTGGAGAATAGAATTGGCTTTTTTCTTAGTAGAGTGCAAAAAGGAGATTATATATTCCCTCTATAGAGAAAAAATCTTATCCTCTTCCACAACCTCTCTAGTAGGAGAAGCAATCTTATCTATCTATTCCTCTTCCTTTATGGTGGCAGGGTCCTCATTTTTATCCTATTCCACAACCTCTCTAATGGTTGAAGCAATCCTAATAGTTTGATCCTCCTCCCTCATAGTAATAGGGTCCTCTTTAGCCTTTTCCATCTCTTTTTCACCAGCATCAGTATCAGTATGATTACCCTCATCACCAGTGTTACCCTATTTTGTGTTATCTTCACTATTCTCTTCCTCATTCTCTTTTCCACTTTTTCCTTTTCTCTTTGAGTATCCTTCCAGATTAGAACTAAAATCTCCAACATCCATGTTATCTACTTCCTCTAGAGTATCATTCTCTTTCCTTTCAAAAATTTCAGACTCAGTGTTCAGTTCCACTTTATCTTTTTGAGAATGCAAGGGTTTTTGTTCAAGAATCCTCTTCTTACCCTTAGTATTCTCTTCATCCTTCTTCTTTTTAGAATGAGAATCAGTAATAGAACCCTTATTTTTATCTAATGAAGGAGTGGAAACAATGAAGTTTCTTTTATAGTAACCCTTAATTAGGAGAATTAAACCTTCATGTAAAATAGGACGTGACTCCTTCTTCCTATGGGCATGCAGACTTTGAAGCAAATAAAATTGCAAATAGAAAGGAAAAGAAAGTTTATCCTTGTGTCCAAAATGATTGAGAAAGACAAAATGGATTTTATGAACTCTTTTATTTCTACCATCCAAAATGAAATACTCATGGGTACAGGATAATACATCCCGCCAAATTTCCTTTATCTGCTCCACATCATAGAAATCTCCACTTTTTCCCAAATTTTTCTCCTCAGCATCTGTTTTAGGAAATTTTTTGAAAGTAACATTTGAAATGCTAGTTTGTTTAGTGAACTTAATGCCTTCCATGGGTAAACCCATGATCTTTGATATGAAATCCTCTGTCAATTTCATAGTGACACCATGTAAAGAGACCCTATCCTCAGTCTAGTTTTTGAAAAAGGTCGTGGTGACATGCGGTTTGAACCCCTGAAGGCATTCCAAATAATTTCTCACCTTCCCCTTCTCTAAAATCTTCCAAACATCCTTCCTAGCCTTCCATTCATCACAATTTTTGGGTTCTTGTTTTTGTGGCTCATCTCCCATTTTCAGAGAATTGCAGAGAGTACCTAAAACTAGAGGCAAGTGAAAGCCAAAAGAAAATAAGTAAAATAGATACCAAATTTTCATCACATCACATAAAACCCATTTTAGAGATGATACATGCAAATCCCGCCTGTAATCACATAACTGTACCTCCTCGGGTAAGAAACTCTGACAACCGTAGGCCCAGTACCAAAAATCATTAAATTTCTAATCTTGGCATATCTCTTCCACCTTCACATGAGTAACATCATAATTAATAAGGGATTTAAGTTCAATGTGCTTATATAGCTCACCAATCCACATCGTTTTATGACCCATTTGAACTGCATAATTGGCAACCCAGTCAACTACCCCATTAGCCTCACGATAAGTGTGGGATATTATAACCTTTTCAAATTTACCTATAAATCATGTTATAGATGTTATTGGCATCATATTATCTATCAGTCCTACATTACCTTTCATAAAGTAGATGGTACTAAAAGATAAAAATGCATTATTACTATTTTTGATATATCAAATTATACTGTTGATATCGCCCTGTGGGGTGAACTTTGTGATGTTGAGGGAAAAAATATTGTAACACTGCCACTACTACCACAAATACTCCTCATCCAATTTTCTTGTATTATATCTCAACATGGTGTTGCATTTTTACAAAGCACACCCCATTTTCATGCAAAAAATGGGGACCCCCTAGTTTTTTCATTCCCCTCTAAGGCTTGTAGTCTAGAGCCTCGATCATTTTTGACCCTTCCCTAGGTTTAGGTTAGATCCCAGTCTCTAACTAGGAAGGCTCAAGTAGCCTGATAAAAAAAGAAAAGTCAATTATGGTCTCAATAGTGCTTTAAGTGCACATATGCACACATGCACATTTTACTGCATCCTTAGGTGTGTGCACCTATAGGGGTGCACACTCTACATCTCCCTAAGGCCTATAAATAGCCTTGACCCCCTCCTTCACTTTCTCTTGCTCCCTCTAATAATCACATCTCCATGCCCTCACTCAATGCACTACTCCACTTGTCCAAAACCCAAAGAGGTACACACATGCACACCCCTCAGAGGTGCACCTTCACTTAAAACTAAACACCCAAAAAAAACCATTAAAAAAAGAATTGATCACCTAATGAGTATGCATGTGCGCACCTCTAGTTAACTAAAACAAAAATTATGAGTTCCCCCCTTAGTTGAATGCCACTTGTGCATGTGCATAGTTACCCACATGCACATGTACACACCTTGCCAAGGTGCACACATGTACTGGTCCACAACAATGCACTTAGCCCTTTTTAGGGCTAATAAAGTGCACTAGCACACTTGTAAGGGTGCATTAGGTGTGCTGAAGGGAAAAACAAGCTATTCTATGGGGGAACTATATTTTGATCTATTTTGGAGTTAGTCTAGAGTCTTTTTAGGTCTCTTTTTTTCCTTCTTATATCCATAAGACTAATTTTTTCCTCTTTTGTGTAGATAAAATATCATCATCATCATCATCTTCTATGGTAGAGAAAATGACACCAAAAATTATTGCATTCAAGTACCAAGGAGCATGAAAGAAGTCAAGGTTCCAAGATAGACACATTGAGATCCAAGACATAGAACAGGGCCACATCGACTTGAATTTCTTCCTAACAATCTACAACAAACCAAAGGAAAGGTTGATGATGATATCTATATTGATCCGGTCTGGGCTCATAAATGTAGCATCACATCCCACTTCAGTTCAATCTTCTAATCTGATAATGATGTTGGAAGAGCATTATGTGATCAAGAAGAAGGTAATAAAATGTGTCATAGGAGATATAGTCCCAGACCTCTAACCCCAAAACATTGAGAAAGTGTTTCACCTTCCAAGGGTGGACTAGTACCTCTAGATTTCATATGATGGATTAGAATGGTAGTATAGAGAGAATGAGAAAGAGGCAAAGGAACTAGTGCAGACCTTATTTTTGATTCATAGGGCACCTTTAGGCCATAGAGTAGGCAAGGTGGATATGACTAGAGGGTACATTAAAGACAACATCAAATATTGAATTTTCCTCCTTAGCATATTGATGGGTCTTCTTTCAATGGGTCACCTTCAAACATGGATGGTTCTTTTCATTGAAACCATAAGGATTACAAAGATTCCCATTGATTGGGCCAGCATCCAAAGTGATAACTTGGTTTAGTAGCTAGTCACTATTAAAATTGATCCTTGATTCTACATGAAATCATACATGATGTACTTTCTAGCAGCTAGAATCATTGACTATCTAGGCTAGAACTATTGATTATGCAGGATGAAAATTCTTGGCCTTATGTGGTATACCCATAATTGGTGAAAAAGCTCTCACTATAGAGTGTGGAATACAGAATTTTCAATTATGGGTTCATGTTTTCCATCATTAGATTCATTGAAGGTGATTACATAAAAAGAATGTTGGTAGAGGTGACAACTCAAATCACATAAATTGGAGCCTATTACATTCAATTCAATACCTTCATGTATGTTCACATAGTTGGTACTCTTTTGTGTCCTAAGAAGCTCTCGAGATATTTTTCACACAGGCTGATACTTTTGGAGATAGCCCACTGATGAGTCTAGAAAATGCCTTTATTTTGTTATGTTTAAGATACTTTGTGATACTCCATTTATCTTTGTTTTAACACTTATAAGCCTATGTTTGATAAACCTTTGATGATTTATGGGGTAGAAAAACTATGTCATCTTTTGCCTAAATTATATCTAATATGTAGTATTTCATATAAATATCCAAATGTGTGTTCTTATGCTTGAATTTAGTTTGATGGATGTTTATTTGAAAATATGTCTTATATCATAACTAACCTGAGGATAAGGATTAAAGGATGAGCGGAAGAATCTAGAAGTTGGTTGCTAATAGCATTCAAAGAGAAATGAGCATCAAGGAACAACCACGAAAAGGAAGTTATAACCACTCCAGGAAACATGGTAGCGAATAAGGAGGAGCTTTTACAAGCCATTACCTTCTTTGCATTTATGTTGTAACAAGCGGATGCTGAGACTTCATTTTTCCCTCCTCAATTCAGTTATCCTTCCTTTCCACTTTCAGTTGTTCTCCTATATTCTCTCCTGTGGACTTAATTTAGGATAGTTACTTTTCTATTATGTAATAAAGAGTAGATTCCCTATATATGTCAGGATTGACTCCTGTGTGTGAAGTTTTTTAGTTTTAGTTTTTAGTTTTTAGTTTTTGATAAGTTTTATTGAGTAAGAGAGAACACTGATTCACAGTTTGTTGCAGTTGTGTTTTACAATTCTGAATCATGTAATGACTGATTAATGAAATGAACTAGTTCTCTTTAGCTTCTATCCTACGTTGATAGATTAGAGAAGCCAACCAAGGGGGCCCACTTGGAAGGTGGATTATATTAGGATA
Source organism: Cupressus sempervirens (assembly GCA_028749045.1). NCBI lineage: Eukaryota > Viridiplantae > Streptophyta > Pinopsida > Cupressales > Cupressaceae > Cupressus > Cupressus sempervirens. Next base: position 131,029,419 of record CM053786.1, on the reverse strand, counting down.
GAATATATTCATTTTACTAGCATTAGTAGTATTTTAAGTAAGATGTAGCTAGTTAATTCCTTCCTGTAGCATCACACTTCATGAACGTTCCTACAGCATCTACGAGAACAGTCTAGTGGATGAGTCAAGATATAATCTTTGTTATCTTGTCATTGTGTTTTCAACATTCATAGATTCAGTAGTTTCCTTTCCATAGTAGTAGTGTAGTTTCCTTCCTTTGCATTTTTACTTTCCTGCAGGATAAGCGTAATGACTCTTCAAGTATACGTCCTTGGGTTGACAATCTAAATGCACCTCATGGTAGGGGAAAAGTAGTCCTTAGCTTGAATAGATTATTCCTAAGCTAGGCCTAGCGCATGACTATGGAATACCTATTGTGAGGTGGTCCATTTTTGGCATCGTTTCCCGGGATGGTGTCAAGCTAGGAGCATTTTTGAGTCATAGTTTTTAGATTAAGTTATTTTTACCAGTGTGAAAATTTTAGTTGCATGCATCGAAGAGGAAGATGATGAGATGAATATGGCAGATTTATTCCATAAGGATCTGTTAATTTGAATGAAGAAGTTGAAGAAGAAGTTGAGTTTCCCTTTGAAGATGCAAGTCCTGTTTTCCCCACAGTATCATCATCAAGAGTTGAATCCCTAGATATATCTGGTCTCCAACCTTTCATTGAAATATTGACCACTCTTCTATATAACACTACCTTGAATCCATCAGTTGTTAATCATCCAGTGCCTAACATTCTTTTTCAGCAGCAACCTCATAATCCAGTCCCACCAGTCATGGCACAACCCACTTTTCCATTTCCACTTCCAAGTCTCATAACCAATGCCAATCTCAAGAATATACCTCCCACTGCTCTTTCGAAGTTCTATGGCCTTGCAACTGAAGACCCTGATACCTTTTTCTTTGAGTTTGACATCCTTTTTCATAGTTTTGACTATAACACTGATGCCCATAAGCTTAAATTATTTCCAGCCACATTGAAAGAACCAGCTTTACGATGGTTCATGGGCTTAGGAGCCAATGCATCTATGAATTTGGATGAAATGCACAAGACCGCTTTAGAACAGACTAAACTGGTGCAAAAATAGAGAAAACATTGGTATGATTCTCATATCCTCAAAAAATAGTTCAAAGCTGGTGACTGGGCATTATTGTATGATTCCCGCTTTAAAGATATGCCAGGGAAGCTGTAGACACGATGGTTAGGACCATATCAAATCATCCATATCTTTGACAATGGAACAGTTCAACTAACCACAATTGATGATGTGCCTTTCAAAATGCTAATCAATGGTCATCGACTTAAGCTTTACAAATAGCCTCAAACAAAAGCCGAATTCATGCAACAGTTTGAACAACCAGATCCAACAACAACTCAAGTATCTCTTCCTGCAGCAGAAGGTGGAAACCTTCCGCTTGCTCCTCTTAAACATTAATTCTAATTTGCATGTCCATAATAATAAATTTATGTTTGCATAAAGTCCATTTTCTTTTCATGATATTTCTTTCCATTCATATCTTAATCTTCTATCCACCCACCCCACTCCATTTCTTAATCTTCCATCCACTCACTTTCTACATACTTAAGTTTTTGTGTTTTCAATCAAATCTGCACATGCTGATGGATGCTGCCATTTACATTATTTCTGCCACCTTTTTTTTGGAGCATGTGAAAATCCACTTAGCAGGTATAAATGTTTTCAAACTATTATTCATTTATAAGTTTGCAGATTTTGTTAATTATATATAATACTGCATAGTCTCTATAATTACGACGTATTCCAGTCCCTCACCCATACTAGTCTGACAAGTGAGGACACTTGTCATAAAATTAGCAGGGGGCAAGAGAGTGTCATACTATCCAATGACATGCCTGATTAACTGTGATGATTTTCTAAAATCTTGGCATTACTCTTTATTAATGAGAACTTTTTGCCATAAGTATGCCATGTCAAGTGTTGTACTCCCACTTTCTGAATGAATTTTTCCTTGTTCGTGCCAAATTTTTCATGCTAAGCCATGATGTGACCTATTTTAAAAAAATTTAGCATTTGAACCATGTTTCTAGATGATTTCCATGCAAATTCATGATTTACTTTTATCTAAAGTTTAATTATGGCACATAACTATTGGTCATGGCAATTAATGTTCCCAAAAAATGCGGTGAAGCGTCTGAGAAATAACACAGAGTTTTGAAGTTTGCATTCAAAAAGGGAGAGGGAAACAGAGTAGCAGAAGAAGTATCAAGAAATGGGAGGAGGTTTACAAAGAAAAGAGCCGTTTGAGCTCATTTTGTTGCTCTCTAACGTAGAAGCAGTAAGAAGATTCAATGCATGCGGGTGGTTAGGTTATTGTTTGAATTTAATAGCATATGATGAAGAAGCAGCTGTAGAATTCACCAGGACATTTGATGAAGGTGAAGCTTCTATGTGGGGTTTGACAGTAATTGCAACAGAAGAGTGAATTGCAAAAGTAACAAGGTTACCTCTTGTTGGAGAGCATTATTCAAGCTCACATGACGCTAGGTCAGCAAGGGCCCAGTTCACTACCCCACATGACCCTCCATTAGATGTTACAAAGCAGGGGTGCAAGAGATTGTCTTTGCTGCCTCCATACCCTGACCTAGCAATGCATGTCATCAGGTATTTTACTTGTGAAGGAAAATTTTCTCACTTACATGCACACCATTTTAAGTTTCTTAGTTGTATAAGGCACAATATTTCCATGAATCTTTGAAATTTTCTGTATAATATGCTCTGTATTAGTGCGGAAGAGACTCAAAAATGGAAAGATAATTCTATCACTCACCATGCCTTGATTAAGTTGTTAATAGAAAGGTCTCTTAGGGATGTATCCCCTTTAACATGGGATGACTTTGTGAAATTTAAAACTCTACAACCCCAAGTTGACCCTAGTGAACGGCAGGGTGAGGAAAATGTAGTTACCAATAGTGAGCCTGTAGAACAAAATATTGAGGGAGCTGAAATAGAAAATGCACAAGGGATTGAACTAGAATCTACTTACATTCAAGAGAATGAGCCTCCACCTGAACAAGACATCCCAAAACCCACTACTAGTCAAGCTAAAAGGAAATGGAAGTCACCAGAAGAAACTACTGCTAAAAAAAAACTTAGTCTTGCAATTAAGCAATAGAAGAAAACAAAGAAGGTTCCTGTAGAAACTAATCCTCTAGTAGTGATACCGAAATAGAAAAGTAGGCAAAAGACAGTAGTACAAGAAGAGACTCCTTTGTGGAGGAGCCCTAGAATGAGAGGGCAGATTTTTGAAAATCCTATATTGTCTAAAGCACCTGCTCCAGAGTCTCATGTGCAGATAATTTTTGACCATTCTCCCCTTCACACTAAGATGACAGAAGCTTCTAGTAATCCTCTTGCAGCATGTGAGCAAGAAATTAATGAAACCGTAATGGATTTACTAGGTGTTTTAAGCCATGAGAATGAAGTAGTTCCTGAATGTCATGATTCAAATACTACCTTAGTCCCATATAAGTCAATGTGGATCAATAGTTTGGCAGAACATCTATGTCGGGAACAGAAAAATAAAAAGGATTATGAAGAGGATAACAGTGTCGTCACCTTGCAAAAACTCCTTTTCCAATTATATGGACGGCATTTATTTGCTAAAGCACTATGGAAAGAGGAGAAGAAAAGAATGAGCAAGATCATAACATCACCAAATGAGGAGATTGAAGAATTGAAAGAACAGCTAGAAAGATAGAAACAGTGCATGGAACATGCACTTAAATTAGCTGATCAAGCTCTTTCTTGTAGACCACCTCCTCGAGTATATGCTTTTTGTTTGGAAGAAAAATATCTTTTGTTTCAGTTGATGTTAACCCTCAAAAATGTAAATGAAAATTCAAAACCGCACAAGAGTTTTATGGGCTATATCAAACCTTACCACCATGGCAGCAAAATCTATTGTGTGAGTTGTATATTCATAATTTTGTCATTCCTGCAGAAACTGAGTGGAATCCTTTTCTTTATATAGGAGATGTGCATTTGAAAGCTTTAATGTCATGGATGTCTAATGAGGCAAATTATGACAGACAACTGGTTAATTATAGAGATGAGGAGAGAACAAAACCTTTACCTTTGAGGGTAGAAAGTAAACAACTAGAAGAAATGCTTCGAGACTGGTTTACATTAACCTATGGGAAGAGTAATCCAAAAGTTAGGAAGAAGGTATTTTCTGCTAGAGCCAAAGTGTATGCCAAATATGAAAACTTGCCCTACTTTGCATTCCAGAGAGCTATGACCAGAGTAAGAGGTAGATGGGCACGGTTACCTGATTCTCTCAAGAAATCAGAGCTGCACAATCCTATTAATTTGGAAGTAGTACTATATGGAGTTCCAAAATATTTAGAACTGGGAAAGCAACTAAGGCCAGAGCTATGGTGTCCTTTAACCATGCAACCTCCAATGCTTTTATGGCCCCTGTATGGTATTGATGTTGAAAAAATTGATAAGTTGTAGGAAGACCATAGGTGAGAAGTATGGGAAAGGACCAGAGGATTCTATTACACCTTTAGGAGTAGCAGAAAGGAAAAGAAAGAAGTTGGGGAGCTCAAATCTTTGACAAAGAAGTGTAATGCTTGACGACAAGCATTAGTTTAGCAAGGGGTAGATGATGAGTCTAGAAAATACCTTTATTTTGTTATGTTTAAGATACTTTGTGATACTCCGTTTATCTTTGTTTTAACACTTATAAGCCTATGTTTGATAAACCTTTGATGATTTATGGGGTAGAAAAACTATGTCATCTTTTGCCTAAATTATATCTTATATGCAGTATTTCATATAAATATCCAAATGTGCATTCTTATGCTTCAATTTATTTTGATGGATGTTTATTTGCAAATATGTCTTATATCATAACTAACCTGATGACAAGGATTAAAGGATGAGGTGGAAGAATTCGGAAGTTGGTTGCCGAAAGCATTCAAGGAGAAAAAAGCATCAAGGAACAACCACGAAAAGGAAGTTATAACCACTCCAGGAAACATGGCAGTGAATAAGGAGGAGCTTTTATGAGCCATTACCTTCTCTGCATTTACGTTGTAACAAGCGGATGCTAAGACTTCATTGCTCCCTCCTCAATTCCGTTATCCTTCCTTTTCGCTTTCAGTTGTTCTCCTATATTCTCTCTTGCGGACTTCACTTAGGATAGTTACTTTTTTGTTATGTAATAAAGAGAAGATTCCCTATATATGTTAGGATCGACTCTTGTGTGTGAAGGTTTTTAGTTTTTAGTTTTTGATAAGTTTTATCGAGTAAGAGAGAACACTGATTCACAGTTTGTTGCAGTTGTGTTTTACAATTCTGAATCATGTAATGACTGATTAATGAAATGAATTATTTCTCTTTAGCTTCTATCCTACGTTGGTAGATTAGAGAAGCCAACCAAGGGGGCCCACTTGGAAGGTGGATTAGATTAGGATAGAATAGATTCATTTTACTAGCATTAGCAGTATTTTAAGTAAGACGTAGCTAGTTAATTCTTTCTTATAGCATCACACTTCATGAATGTTCCTGCAGCATCTGCGAGAATAGTCTAGTGGATGAGTCAAGATGGAATCTCTTTTATCTTGTCATTTTGTTTTCAACATTCATAGATTCAGTAGTTTCCTTTCCACAGCAGTAGTGTGGTTTCCTTCTTTTGCATTTTTACTTTCCTGCAGCATAAGCATAATGACTCATCAAGGTACCTAGTGCACATACTGTGCTGACCATTTCAAGTATACGTCCTTGGGTTGACAATCTAAATGCACCTCATGGTAGGGGAAAAGTAGTCCTTAGCTTGAATAGATTATTCCTAAGCTAGGCCTAGCGCATGACTATGGATCACCTATTGTGAGGCGGTCCACCCACCAACTCACTTCTTCTAAGAAGACATTGGTCTAGTCAATTATAGTTGGCACATTCAAGGTGAAGCAGAAACAAGAAATTTTTTCCTTTGACTTTGAATGGGATCAGTATCCCTTAGAAGGACACAACTCCCCTCACCCATTCTTCAACAATATTGGGATGGTTCAAAATTTTGTAGGGAAAAGTTTGTCCATGTCAAAGCCCTAGAAGATTATTGGATGAATGCAATAGATAACTATGTTGTCCATATAAGGGACTATTGTAGGATGAGTCTACACCTAGTAGAGAATGTGCTCAAAATGAAGATTCCTTTGAAGGCCTTGGAGTTGGTCCTTGATCAACTTTTCAAGAGAGGGATTTGAAAGGATCCCTTATGTTCAGCATCATGTAAAATGATAGCTCAACACATGGCAAGGCTCTAGATAGTATATCTCCAACTAAAATCATACTAAATCTTGATATATTAGAAGCTACTACACTTAGAACATGGTATACCACAAAAGGCCTTGACAATGCTTCGAGACCCTTGTCTAGTGCCATCTCAACCACATTGAACTTTAAAAATCCAGTCCCTATCTCATCTTTGCTACATAGAATCATCTTCGAAGAGGAAGTCACATGTATCAAAGCAACTACAACATAGTTACATCTTGAAAACTTCTACTACCTTCCATGCCCACATGTTGTGGAGAATAAATAATATCAAAAAAAAGTTCTATAGATATCTCTAACTACATTTGAATACCCAAAGTGTGCTCTAAATGTTCTCAATTGTGATTTTAGCTACATGCTAAAAATGGACATAAAATACTCAACAAACAAGCTTGAAAAGGTCACAACATTCGATGGCCCTATAGCTGCCTTGTTGGGTATCTCTGCAGAAGACCTCCAACTACTACTTGCATAAGATGATTTTGGCAAGGAAATTTTGGCCACAATGATAAATCACAAGTGTCTATTTTTGTTCAACATTAGAGTAGAGACATTTGATGGATAGGAAAGAAAACACATCATTATGATAGCCTTTAAGATCATTTGAGTCACATATGTAATGCTTTAATATAGATATATTGTAATTATGTACATGCTAGGAATTTTGGCTAAGCTCACTTGTAATTGTTGTAAATGAACTCGACCAAAACTTCTAAAATAATGCTACTTTCTACATGTAAATTGTTAAAAAGTTTGAATTTCTTGTAATATAGTCATATGTATACAAATGTTGCAATTACAAACAAGTTTGTATTTCATCTCAACATTTGATGATTATGAAAAAAAAACATCATTATACCAACCTTGTACTCTTAGTAATGGATATGTTTCCAATTGTAATTACAAGGTTACAGGTTTCTTATGGTATATAACTTTGTCATTACTTAGAAATGGAGATTAAAAAAATGCCTATAGACTATGCTATGTCTATTGATCAAGATTACTCTCTTTTTTTTCTAGTTAGCTAGACCACAAATTTTACAACAATATTGTTTTCTCTATGTAAAAAGTTAACATCCTTATTTTACTTGTGTTATATTTGTATGTATAGAATTACTTGAATTTAGAAACATGTCTTTATTAAATAACATTGACATTATTCTACTATACCTCCAAATTAATGTCATCCTTATATTAATGTTTGTAATTTGGTATTATTCTACTATGTTTTAAAATCACATGTACTAATATATTACTATTTGGAAATTGCACAACATACCTTCCTCTCTTAGCTATACAATCTACTTCCATGTGTGTTCCAAACTAGTATTCCTAGCATTTGTTTGTACCTATTAAGTATTCTTGTTTAACACACTTTTTTTGTTCATACACTAAAGGTGCAAATACTTATCATCAATGCAACCATTATTGAAAATAATCAAAGAAATTGACTTGATGATGCAAGAATAGAATACTATTAATTCCAATAGATGGGATTGAAGAAATGAGCTACAACAAAAATGGTATCATGAAAGAGTAGAAACAATCAATAAGAGACATCAAGAGATGTACCAATGCCTTCATTTGACAACGACAAATGTTACATTGTCACTATCTCATAACCATGTTGTCATCCACCACAACTCAACCAATACAACACAACCTCTCCATTTGACATCCCCACCTTGTCAGCACACCTCTAAAATGCACACGAACATGTTGATTCAATAGAGGAAATGAAAAGGATATTGTAATTTGGTGCAAATTACTACACTGCTAGAAATAATTTTTTCTCAAAGTTGGATAGCCTATCAAAGATGCTAACACGCATAATTTGCATTGAAAAGTATCAAGGTATCAAAAGAAAAAAAATGCAGTGGTGCAAATAAATGTTGTAGATGTGCATTTGAAAAGGATGATCACTGGTTATCACAATGGAATCAGACGAACCCTGAAGAGAAACCTTCTTGGTTAACAATCCTAACTCAGATAGAAGAGATGCTAATTGCTAGATTTATCCCAATACTTCAAGTAACCTATGAAAAAGGTAGCCAACTAAAATAATGTATCTTTCCCTCAAGATATTTCTACTATTAGATCTCAATTTCCAAGGCACATAGGTGAACTGGATATAATAATTTTTAATAGGAAGAGTATAGGGAAATAACAATATAATTTTTATGTTAGCAAGGACCACATTTATCAATCATTGAAGTACAAAATTTATAATGATCCATATTATCATGATGTACACCTATATGAAGTTGTACTAGCATCATTACCTTTTACCTCTACTGATGTCTCAGACCTCCTATGTCAAACAACATTGACTCTTGATCAACAAGAATTAGGCTTTTCAATGATAGAAGCTATAGAGGATGACCTTCTTGAAGGTATTTTACAAGAACAATCCTCCTTTGTAGAAAATCTACCACCTACATCTACTAAGGTTGTATAAGTGAGATCCTTATTACAATTAGGAATAGGGAAGTCAATTCCTAAAATACAATGGCTAGACATTTCACCATAGCCAATAAATGAGGTTTCCATAGAAGACTTATTTGTAATGGCATTTCCTACATTATTTCCTAAAGGTGATACAAATCTCAAAGAACAACGATTGAAGGAAGTGCATCTCCACGAATATAATATGCATATTATGTGGTATGATAATAATTGATTTGGGAAATACTCACGATTCAGATACTTTTTGTTAAACTTACTCATAAGGCATCGAAACTAGTCTACAACATTAGTATTTATCAAAAGACAAATAGATGAAGCACTGCCTACAACCATTGCAAACCTTTGTCGAATCCTAAAGGACATACCAGATGAAAAACTTGCAAAACAACTTATGCATTTTACTTCAAAGATCCATGGAACAAGGCCTTTTTGGAAAGAAAGATGTGGTGATTTATATGATATCGTTATACAACCTGGCTATCCAACACTATTTTTCATAATGAGTGCAATAGATAGAAAATGGTCTAACTTACAAAACATCATGCCCTCGACAACACCACTATTCCATCATGCAAAAAGCTCATGTAGGGTACAAAACATAGTACAAAACCCACATCTCATTGCTCTATATATGCAACATAGATTTACCACATTTTAAGAGGAGCTCCTTGAAAGCTCTTGGGGGTTACAGACTATCGATATAGGTACAAACTTAACTACATCTAGTAATTATGCTATGATGATAGTCATACCATCTAATAAATTCTTCCCTTTGTAAGTATGAATGGAAACATAGAGGGTCCGCACATATCCATGGATTTATTTGGCATCCTGGTGCCCCAAACTTTGAGAAACTTGATTGTAGACAATGCAGTTAAATACATTGACAACTATGTCTCTACATGGAACCCAACAACTACCAAAAAATAAAGGAGGTGATACCTCGCTTACTAAAAAATGACCCTTTCCTACTAGACACTGCCTCTATTTTAACAAGTAACACCCTCATTGATTACATTGAATTAGTCAATTATGTCTAGCACCATATAAAGTGCACAATACAAACTTGCCTCTAGAAAAAGTAGGCTGCTATGGTTTTTCAATTAACCCCAAGGATAGTACAAACTAGTTCATACATCTCCTTTAGGTCAGATAGACATGCAAAATTCAATCTAACATGCAATGATGACCACCACAATCTATATAATGCATCAATTTTGTCCATTTGGAAAGCCATGTAGATTGCATACTAGTTCTATCAATAAATACAAACCTGAAATATATTGCAAAATATGCTTCAAAAGCATAGAAAAATTCTGAGACATACCACCCTATGCTATCTCACATATCCACCACCTTTGCATCTGATAAACTAGCTACAACTACACTCTACAAGATGCTAACTGATACACTAGTTAAGAGAGACATTGGTGCCTAGGAGACCTACCACTTATTGCTGAAATTTCCCCTATCCTTATGTAGAAAGACATTTGTAAACCTTAATGTACATATGCAACTTACTGACCACATTTTCATCTCCCCAACAACCACAAGTATGTCTCACAAAAATATAAATATGAATCATGAATCCTATGGTAGAAACTACTTCAACACAATTATAACTCACAAAAATATCTCGACAAAGTGGAGAGGTCAGTGCATAGGTAAGTTTTTGGAACCTTATGGGAAACCTATGAAACACACAACCCACAATTGAGGATTGACATATTCTAATGAAAATATCAAACTCCTCCTTGGGCTCTTTAGAACACTCTACTTTTGTAGCATCTACCTACCTATTTTCCACAAATGAAAAGGTAACATTACATAATAAATAAATGTTAATACCTTTAATAGTACCTGTTCACCTTTTCATAGTAAAACAACTCAGGGGTTATACAACATCACATATAGAGGATGAACAATTAGAGTCATAGATAATTTTATATAATAGACAAGAATGTAATGTTTTCTTGCAATCTGTGGGTTTCCACAAGTTTTGTCAATGGTGTACTTGGATAGGTCAGAGAAATAATTTACAAGACTAGTCCAATGTTACCACAACTACCCATTTTTGTGTTGAAAATACAATAGGAAAAGTAAAATATGAGAGGGGAGGAATCAACACTTATGGAAACTTCAACTCTAAAATAATTCACCACACAGCCATCTCTAGCATGTAAACTAAAATACCAAGTTAAGAATAAACATCTACTACATGTAAACACATAAACATTCACACATATAACACCAAATATGATTACCTAGAAACTCTCCAATCAGAAGGTAAAAATGGGGTGGGGATGACACCCATTGATCTTTAGTATTGTAGTTGTAAAGTGTATCCAATGAAGGTTATAATTGTTTGATCATAAAATATGATCTACCCTGTGAAAGGTTTTCCTTGTTAAAGGTTTACAAAGATTGTTAGGTCTTACCCTATTAAAGGATTTTAACACCCTGTTAGAAGTGTGCCTAGTTAAAGGACTTCAACTCATAATGAAGTAAGTACCATGTTAAAGGATTTACAAAATCTTGTTAAGACTACTCTATTAAGCTAATTCACTTGTTAAAATATCTCAACAATGATCCTATGGTCAGTACTCTGCTGCTAGATAATAGATCAGCTCTTTGTATGTATCTTTTATCCTCTCTTGATCAGATGTATCTCTTTTGTCCTCTAATTTCTTTCCTCTAACTGATTCTACAATTCATGTAGTATGATCACTATCCCTCTATCACCTCTAAATGCTCTGTTTGCACATGCAAACCTCTCTCTCTCTCTCTCTCTCTCTCTCTCTCTCTCTCTCTCTCTCTCTCTCTCTCTCTCTCTCTCTCTCTCTCTCTCTCTCTCTCTCTCTCTCTCTCTCTCTCTCTCTCTCTCTCTCTCTATATTTTAGGGTTAGCATTCCTTATAAGGATTTAGGTGATTAAGGTTAGGTATGAATCAATGATTTTAATTTATCCATCTATATGCTCAATTCATTCCTTTTTTTGATTGGCTACATATACTAGATAGGAATCATCAATTAAGATTCAATCTTATCATCTAGAATCACAAAACAATCCTCAAGTTAACTTAAAAATTATTTACATAGATGTTTGTGTGAATACAAACAACTATTTTAAAACTATATTACTTGGCATCTGAAGTCCCTAATGCTTGGCATCAACTTCAACTCCAATTTTGTCACTCGCCATCTGAATGACTCAGCATGCACTGCTTTACTTGGCAATTGAATCACTTGACACATACTGACTATTCGACACTTGAGTGACTCAACACTATCTAAGTTTCCCACTCTACATGCACTATCTGACATGTTATGCTCAACATGCATTACCTGATCGGCATGAACTAAGTACATAACTTATAAATGAATTAAGTGTTTAGATACTCATTTTTCAAAACCAAACTAAGATCAACAATCTCCTGCTTTGACATGAGTAACAAAAAAAACTTGTTCATGCATGAATGATCTTAACTTACAAGCATAACTTAGATATTCAATATCTTTGTTCAACATATGTAGAAAAATTTCAAATTTTCAAAATTTTGCAAAACTTGGCTTAATAGTCATACCTCAAAATCTCATAACTCCCCCTAAGTTAATTGCACCATTCTAAATCTAAATAAAAATTGGAGTCATTACTCTTCTTGAGTAGATATGCATATGCTAAACCATGATGTACTTTGTTGTTATCATTCTACCAATTAATCCCCCTTTGGCTGATCTTCCCAAAAAAGTTGTTTCTCCCCCATACTTATTACTTCCCCTTTTTGACACTTATGTCAAAGTATACACTGATAGTGTGTTTTTACAAGAAAGATTTATGGACCTCAAGTATAATTTTCAGGGAAGCATCCTACTTATCACTTACTACCTCCAATGACTTGATCTAGATAGATAGAGTGGCAGTAAAGTGGACTAGACCTTCATGAATAAAAAGATGGGGATCTTTCTACATTAATGTTTTTGAATAGGCTAGATCGGTCAACATGGACTGGATGTTATTAGGATGGGCCAAATTTTTGTATCTTGGGCTTGTAGGGCTGCCAACTAACATTGGGAATTTAATAGAATCATGAAGTGCTTCTGACCAAGAGATTGAGATAAAGGTAGTGTGGTACCTATTTTCTACATATCTCCTTCCAAATTGATAATGTGATGCTACACTTCTTGTATGAATAGAGTTATATCACATAACTTGGTGTAAAGTGAGAAGATATTCTCTAACACTTTCTTTACACTATCAATTTTGGTTGCTAACTCAACTTGATGAAGTGCAATAACACTTGATATCTGTTCATTGACCTTTCTTTAGAACTTCTTCTCAAACCATTCAAGTAGTTTGACATTTGAATCTAGGTTTTTATCATTCATCTTTTCCACTAATTTGGTTAATTGCTCTATGATAGGCATGCTTTCATCAAGAAAAATCTCCTTGATCTCTTACAATTCTAGCTTTTTCCTAAGTTCCCTTTGAAGCAGTTCTTTGTGCTTTTTTCATAGCAAGAGCATCCTATAGTATACTCATTTATTCAATAGTGATTGTTGCAAGATCAAACTTTTGCAACACAATTACTTCATTCAAGTTAACATCACCAAATTATGTAACTTCATCTTCCTTGGATGTACTAGGAATAGGCCTTGATGACTGTAATGGTGTACCTTCCACACTTGGTCTATGAAGAGCTTGACTTGGAGAGTAGTAGTTTCTAGAAAAGTGATCAATTCTTATATTTATAATTGCTCCTTAGGCTTTGTATTCAAACTTAACTCTTCAATCCTATCCTGATCTTTCTCTTTATTTTCACTTGCACCTTGATTTTGTGTTGTAGGTGTAGGAGTAACATCCTTGCTTTTTTGAAATTTTGTTTCATCATTTTCTTCTTTTCCTTCTTCCTCAACTTCATGTGTCTCATCCTTATCATCTTCCTTCTCTTTTTCATTTTTTTGAGCACTTTGTACCAGTGGACTAATAGTAGATTTTGTTGGCTCCTTTCTTTGATACATTATAATGGGTTTTGTAGATTGTATCAATGTAGATTGAGGAGAGTTTGTAGATGATTCTTATGTCTGCTCCCCTATAGATGCCTTGTCTTCCTTCTCAATCTCATTAACACTCACTAGTATAGGATGACTACATAGTCGTGCCTTGGTGGTGGATTCTACCAATATCTTCTTTATGTCTTCCTTAGTATGGGGATTGATGTGCTGAGTGATAGTATCAAAAAATCCTTAATCTTTACTATATCTATGTCTGCATCTTTCCCATGTTGTGGACTGGCACTCGGCACTGGTATATCTGGTATACTCTATTATGTTTTCTACTCATCTTCAGTTGTTGTCTGTGTGTCTATCTTCATTTCTATGCCTTCCACAAGTGCATCATTTTTAGCATCTTCTTTAGTAACCTATATTACTTCTTGCTCACCTTTTTCCTTACCTACCTTAATAGGCACCTGCTCGATTGCCTTAGGTTTTTTCATGTCATACATTGATTTTCCATAGCAGTGTGATCTTCTATATAAAATCTTCAATGTTATTATTCAATATATTAAATGCTCTGTATTTAGGTGTAAATCTTACTTTGTACTATTTTATTTCCTTTTTCGTTTTTGCCTTATCCAATTCTGACATCACTTGAGCAAGTATAGTCTCTCTGATTTTTCTTTCTGTATCTAGACTATATTGCCATTTTTTTTCAACTCTATCATATAGACCTTTTAGTAAAGAGTTGGAAATCTCAATTGAAGTTTTCTTAAATGTTGTTATGATTGCATATATTGATTCCTCTACTTGGTGCTTCTTAATCTTTCCAAGTTTATCAAATTCAATGTGTGTGAATCAAGATAAGTTAGTATTACTCTTTATATTTTCACACAAATTGTCCAAATTAGAGGAAGGACTATGACTTATGACTTGGAATTGGTTGGTGTCATCAGATTCTATCTTCTCTTCATCTTATTCAAGTAGAGCAACATATTTTTTTTCTTGGCTTCTTCTTAGGTTCTCCACCTATTCTAGTTGTTCTAGCTCTCTTTCTCTTTGGTTTATCTACTTCTTGAATCATCTTTGCAGTAGCTCTTGTGCTGGCCTTGGTAGTAGGAACTGTAGGCTTATATTATGTGGGTTTTATAACCTTCTTTAGTTTTCTAATTGCTAGAGATTTTTCTTTCCTTTTCTTCTTTTCAGTGGCACTAGGTGCTTCATTGGTTTCTTCTACCTCAACACCTTTTTCAACTTCTACCTCTTCCTCACATTTATCTTCTCCTTGCCCTTGTGTAATGGCCATTGGTGCTTGGGAAGGTACATCTCCACCTTCTTCATCTTCCTTTTCCTCTTCACTAAATTTCTCTTTTAGTTTCTTTATGATTTTTATTTTTCTTCCTCATTATAGAGGCTGTCTTCAAATCCATAGTAATTTTAGATTTTCCTTCATCATAATTCCCAAAGGTTACATAGCCTTGTTATCTACTTCTTCTAGCAATAATGTTGTTGTTAGAATTCTTTAGAATACCTGAGAGGAGGAGGTGAATTAGTTATTCAAAGTCTAAATGTACCAATAAAAATTTTTCCTTTAGCTTACTAATCCCATTAAACATTCATGCATCCAAGCTAATCTCTCAAACTTGCAAGTTATTAATAAAACAACATGCAACAATAAAATATGAAAGATCAACACACATAACACAATGATTTGACATGGAAACTCAATTTCGGAAAAGCCACCAATAACATGCTACTTCTTTCTCACTCCTCTAAAGTGATTCGCTATGAAAGGCCAATGCTATTAAGGGTTACAACACAGACTCTTAAATGTGAGCTAGTTAATGGATTTCAATTACCTTATTAGAAGTGAGCTTGGTTAAAGGACTTTAGGCCATTCACTTGGAATGTCAACCTATTTAAGGATTTTCTAATGACTGTTAAGTCAACCTTAGTCCAAAGGATTTTACCCTAACTAATACAATTTCTAGAGAGTAACAATAGGGCTTTTGATTTGATACAACTTACAACTTATCTTGCAAATTTTAGATCTCATTTTTTCTTGGCTTTCAGTCTCTACAACTCTGACAACAACCTTCTTGCTTGTTGTGCCAATGCAGTCACTCCTGTGGTCACTTGACAAAGTAGACTCGTTATTCTCTATTCTTCCTTGGTCTTTTCTAACCTTCTCAATGTCTTCTCCTTGACACCACACACTCCAACTACTTGCTTCATGACCAGGCATTCCTTAAGTAGGAAATTAGAATACTTTTTTCACTCTATTTTCCATTGTCCAAATTAGGGTTTGGATGGATTAGGTAGGATACAATGTATCTACCCCTTATCTTGTTTCTTCTAGAAGCTTCTCCTAGAATCCATTTCAAATCACCTAAAAATGGTTAACCTAAAATTCTGTACCACCAACTCATCATCCTAATCTTCCACCTAGTTCACAAAATTCAAGATAACAAACTTATCAGCTCAGATTTGGCGAATCTTTCACTTTTCAAATAATGTAGTTGCTTAGCATTATTAACCTTCTAATGCTCAACACCTAGTTGCTCGACATCTATTATATTTTCACTCAGCATCAACTATGATTTACTGATGCTCGACACCTATTGCATTTTTCTTGTCACTAACTATGTTACTCGGCACACACTAGAATTTTCTTTTACTCAGCACCAACTGATATTCTACTTGGCATGAACTAACTTTTCTCGGCACCCACTATCAAATTTGGTCAAGCTTTGTAGACAATCTTAGTATTACCTATTTTTCTAAAGTTTCTAAGTATAGCCAACCTTTATATCTTCAAGTATATTATCAATACATTATTTGACCATTGTCTTAACTGATCCTTGTACTTCATTACACAATCATAACTCAACCTTTCCTCTAGGTGTTGTTGTTACATCTTATTGATTAAATCCTCTTCATTAATAAACTAAGTGATGGTAGTTGGATCTTATAAGCAATTGTCTTTCCAACAAATAGTAGGTTTGACATCAATGACAAAACAATGATTGAAACATTTTGCCCTAACAATCTCCCTTTCTCAACAATGATCTTTTCAATAAGATTTCAATAGTTGTAATTGTTGAAGAGGCCTCATCGAGGTCTTAGCCACCTCACTCTTGGAAAAACAACCTGAACATATGTGAAATCAGTGTCAACTAGAAAGCAAACATCATTGATATGTTTCTCAACTAGTGAGACTAGTATCCTTAGTCTTTTCTTCATTTACTACTTGAAATCTTCAAATTAGCTTGTCAAGATAGACCCAAAGTTTTTTCCAAGTTGCTGAATAAATTCACCTATTTCCACAGTAATAGATCTATTTGTTTTCTATGCAACTTTACCAAATGTAGGAAATGTATTTTACACGTAGAAAAATATACATACAAGTATTGAACCAAATTTACATTGTGCACTTTTGGTTTTCCTTATTGCTCCCAAATTTTCTAATAACTTTTGCAATTGTAACTCGACAAGGTCATAAGAATGATCTTTCTTAACTATCTTATATCCAAGGTCAACAAAAATACAAGGTAAACTATTCAACCTGTTTGATTGAAAGAATTTGTGTGCAATTATCCTCATTGCAAAAGCAATTAGGGGATCTGTGATGATGTCTATTATCATGCCTCTTTCATTCCATACTGCCCCTATGTTTTTCTCAATGACTTCTTTTGGTTCATTCATGGTATTTGATCTATCTGGGGTTGGATACCATGTTATCCTTTGTTGGAAATAATCAAGACTAACAAGGTTACTAAGAGGGGAGGGGTGAATCTGTAACTCTAAAACTTTAACTCTATTCTGCATAATAATATTTTTACCATTCATCCATCTAAACTATTGTATGCATGAAAAGGTAAACTTTTGTAACACATGATCACACAGATTTGGTGACCCAGAAACCTTCCAATTAGAAAGTAAAACTAGGGTGGGGATGATACCCACAAAACTTCAATATTGCAATATAAAGTTGGCCGGTTAAGGCTTACAATGATCACTTCTAATGATCTTCCCTGTTACGAGCAAGTAGGATTGCTAGATCTACCTTGTTAAAGGATTTACAAACATACAATGAAGTATGCACTCTATTAGGATATTTACAAAAGACTGTTAAGTCTATCTTGTTAAAGGATTTAGCAATTTGATTCACCTGTTAGGATGAAGCAGTGGATCTGATTAAAACTAATTGCTGATAAGATCCTTTGCGCTCTGATCACCTGATGTGATGAATATATCCTTTTTGCATCAATGTTGACCTTGTTGTATTCCTTTATTCTGCTGGTGATTCGCTTTCCTTCTTCTCAAAATATTGCAACACATCATCATCATCTCTTTAGCATTTCATCATTTCACATGATATATACCAATCTAATATTTACATTGGCAAGGTCGGCCAAATACAAGTGAACAAGTATTACTGAGTCGGCCAGGTGGTAGAAAACTCGGGTTCCACAAACTAACTTGGTGACCTTCTAATACTCGGAATCCACTACAATACACTGCATCGTCATGCACTTGGTAAGAGTAGAGGCATGGTCCATACTAATCATTCTAACTAGGTTGGAACTCGATAACCATTAGTGACTCGATGAATATTGTGTCACTCGATAAAAACTGAATCCATTGATAACCTTCTTCACTTGGTAAATATTGATTCCTTTATTTACCTTAATTATTTAGTAGTCACTGATTCCTTCATTTACCTTGGTCACTCGGTAAACAGTAAGTTCTTTGTTTACCTTGATCACTCGATAAACACTAAGTTCTTTTGATGACTCGGTGAGCATTGACTGCTTGGGGAACACTATTCTGCTCGGTAACCACTGTAAACTTGGTAAATACTGTTGAACTGCCCATTTTCTCAGTTTCCAAAGGAATGCTTGGTATCAAATGTTTTCCTACAAAATTTATAAGGTAACCACTGAATGCTCGATGTGAACTATAGACTAGGTGATGAGCTCGGTATGCATTCAGAATTGAATAAATGTTGTGACTAATGAAAAATATATCATAATTCCAAAATCTCCCCCTTTGGCATTAGTGACAAAAACACTTATGAGTCAAAACTTAGATATAATATCAGACATACTGACAACTGATTTTGCTGAATATACATGGTTTCCTTGCATATGACTCCCCCATACAATATACATAAGGTATTTACCTGAGTTATATGCCTTTTATTTATAGTATCTCTTTGTCTGTTTAGTACATTTATCTCACCAATATCTCTTTTTGAGTATCTCTTTCTCCCCCTTTTTGACAATAATGCCAAAGAATTAAAAAAATGTATTTGCATAGAAACACCAAAATGTGAGATAAACTCTGAATGGACCTTAAGAATGAGTTGCAGAGTCTTGTCCCAATTCTCTTGTAGGATTTTGCATGTGGATAGAGCTATTTGAACTTCTGCAGAGAGTTCAATCACATGGTCTGCAACAGAGAAATTGTTGTCATGGATCAATATTTTTTAATGGGCAATGTGCTTTTGCATTGTGTCCATGATGGGAAGGATCATATTTTGAATATCTAACAATGTAGATCAGATCCTTGACTCTTCTCTCAGCAATTTTGCTTGATTTCTTGAAAAAAAATTGATTCTGAGGTGATGAGATGAGGTTGAACTGGGGTCAAGCTTTAGATTTTGTGCACTTTTCTTCAGATCCTCATCTATCTTATTTAATTGCTCTCTTATTTCTTTAGTATACTCGGTAACATCACAAAGCTTAGCAAAAAGAGATGTTACATTATTAAAAGAATTTTCAATGTTGGTCAAAACTAAGGTTAATTCAACCTATTTTATTGCTATATGCTAAGAAATGTGCTCGAGCACCTTATTATCAAATTTCTTCTCTGCCTTCTCTATCAACTTTTCTTGACCGGAGGTGTCCTCATTGAATTTATTGACTGCCTCTTCTAATTGTATTTATATTTATTGACCTATAGCCTAATTGTATTTATTGACCTATAGCCTCAGTAATTATATTTTTTGCTTCATCAATAATTCTAAATTCTCTATCTCTCTCATTCCTTAGTTGTTTCTACTTTGCCTTTAGTTCTATTCACTGACTGAGCAGTCTTAGTTCATCAACTGAAGTAGTATCCGTATCTATCTTTGGAATGACAATTTCAGTATCCAAGTCTACATCATCATCAATTGTCTTGCCTGTAAGAAGAAGTTTTAATGGAGTCTTTGGTTTCTCTACTGTACTAACATCTTTGCCTTTTGAAATAGAGACAATGGTTGATGAGGTTGGACTGGCTGTCAAAACTGGAAAAGGACCAACTAAAGGAAGACTGAGAGAGGGGCTAAATGTATCCAAAATTGATATACTTTCCAAAATTGATGTGCATACCAGAATATTTACAATTGAAGAGCTCATAGATGCAAAAATTGGTGCTAATGTAGCTAAAGTTGACAAAATTGGAGAGCAAATTGGAAAACTTACTATACATACTGCAGGAGTAATAGATACTTCTGATGTGGTGACTGTTGCAGTGGATGACTCGATAACTAAAGAAGTTTCTTGCAGCTCGGTAGATGAAGTGGAGGTATGTAGCTTGATAGATGAAGTGGTACACACTTCCATTGATGATACTTGGAGCTGAGATGTGGTAGGTGCAGATGATATATCTGATGTAGTTGTGACCAAACCTGCCGAAGCTGATTCCAAACTTGATGATATCACAGTTTTAGGTGGAGAGTGAGGAAGGGATGAAATAACTGCTGCTGCAATTTTCACAGTTTCATCCTCTTCCTTATCTGCCTCTTCAACTACTTCCTCTTTGTCTTCTTCCTCCTTATCTTTCATCAGTGCATGTAGCTCTCCTGGTGAGACTATGACGGATGGAGTGCTATCAAGCTCATCATCACTATCGCTGTCATCATCTTTGATTTCTACTAGGTCTACACTGGGCTTATGTAGATGATAGATTTTTTCCACATGTTTGTAGCATCATTTACAACATGTTCAATGTCTTTAATCAAAATCAAACAAGTGTGGAATCTGATCATCATTTTACCTTCATGGTTTTTCATTTCAGATTTTACTTCTACTCCAGTCAGACTTGGTCAGAGATTCCTTAGAGATTGCTCATAAATATCTTTTACCATTTGGGTGGCTAACTCCCATCTCAGTTGCAATCTCTCCAGTAGTTCTTTTGAGATTTGAGGGGCAATCTGGTCTGAGGAGTATTTCCATTTACCCATCTTGTTGAGTACCAGTTCCTCAATCTGCATTTTCTCTGCATTAGTTCTAGTTTCAAATTTCAATGCTTTGAAATTTGTGATGCTAGCTCCTTCCTCCAATTTTTTGAGCCTTTGCTCAAATGTGGGTGCAGGCCTAACTAGTATAGGTTCTTGCTTTCCTTTCTTCGTTCTTCTGGTGAATACTGCAGTAGGCTTCTTTTGGGTTTGGTAATGATTACCTTACCTTTCTTCTTTGGCTGTTCCTCTGCAGATTCTTCTTCTCCTTCTTCTTCACCTTCTTCTTCTTCTCTTTCTTCTTCTTCTCCTTCTTCATCTTCACCTTTTCCCTCGGTGAACATAAGAGAACTGGTAGAAGTTTTCAATTTTGCTATTTTCCTCTTGCCCTTGCTTATGGCCTGTGGTAGCTTGATTTCAAGCTCAATTCTGGCCTTAGCTTCTTCATAGGTTCCAAAAATTGGTTGCCTTGGGTCTACTAGCTCATTTACCAGTGCCTCTATGATGTCTCTAGTTTTATCAATATTTACCTCATAAGGGAGAGGTTTTACCCATGCAACTCGGGGTCTGACTACCTAAATGTATACCTTGTCATAGTCAACCATGAAGCACACATCATCTTTGTAGTCCTCAACAAGCTTAGGAGGGGTTTTGAATCTGTTATTCATTCTTTCCTTGAAGTCTTCAAAATAATTATCCATTATACTATCAAAATTTTCACCCATCTCTACTACAAACTCATTTATTTGATACAAAACTGGAATATCTTTCCTCCATGCAATTGTACCTTTTGAAGGGAAAAACTTTTGTACATAGAAAAATAAACAAACTAACAAAAAACCAAATTTACAAGAATTGGTTTTTGAGGTCCTTATACTATCCATGTTCTTATTAAGTTGTTTTAGCAGCACATCTGCTAGGTCAAACTCCATGTTTTTCTTCACAACCTTATAGGCTAAATCTACAGCCTCACAGGGCACGCTATTCAATCTGCTAGAACTATACATCTTATATGCAATTAAATAAATATTGAATCTTAACTCTGCATCAGATACATTATTAGGTTTTAATCCTCTGCCATCCCATTCAGCTAGGGTTAACTTCTGGAGTTCATCCCGACTTAGGGTTTTGGTGGTTTTTGATTTACTTAACATTGGCAAACCCGTGATCTTATGAATCATTTTCTTCATTATCAAGATGGGTTGCTCTAACCACAACTAACCATTATGCACATGGCTTAAAATGTATCTTATCCATTTCATTTGGAAGTTCCTTGTTAGGTGTGGGATATGAGTCAAACCTTTGGTTTTCAAATGTTTGAACTCAAGTTTGAGGGTTCCATCCACACACAACTTGGCTAGGGCATTATCCATATCTAGTGTCCCTATTTCTTGAACAGTGCATTTGATATGAGTGTGAATTTTGTTTATGAGTAGTACCTTTGGTGGAATTTTGGATTGGGCTCCATGTGGGTCGAGCGATTCAGCTATGGAAGGAATGAGCTTGAAGTTGGGTGCTTTCCATTCTGCTCCCTTCACAAACCTTTCAAAGCCTCTTTTTGCCTTGCTGCTGCTGGTGCTTACGGATGCCATTGCTGCTTGGTGAGTGAATGATTTTGTTAAACAAATTCTTCGCTAGAAAATCTTCAAATCACTTGAACTCTCTTTCGCACTCTTGGAAATTTCTTTGCTCTGTATACTCTAAATTTACGGTGAAAAATGAGATCAAATTTTGCCTTTTTGATGAAAAATTTGCCATTAATGCTTGGGTACAAAGGTAGCTAAGATGACCTAGGGTTTTTTAGATAGTCATTGACTTACTTGGTAAACCTTGCAACTCGATAAACAAACAAAACCTTTCACATTACCGACCTAGCTCGGTTAAGTCTGAAATCAACCTTGCTCGATACATGCATCACAGTGAAATATGTCTAGTATCTGAAATACTGATTTGTCTTTTGCACTTCTATATTCTGGAACTACTTAGGATATTGCTTGAAGATGCAGTCCCTAATTTTTTTTTTGATAAGTCTAATTAGAAATGGTGGAGTCACCCACTTCTTGAGTGACATAGCCATTATTTGAATTTTTTGGCTCAGTAGATTTTGGAATCCATAGTTATCTCATCTGCTTTCGAATGTTGTCAGCTCTAGCTTTCTTTTCATCTTCAATTCTTCCTATATTCATGCAATTCTTGGATATATGACCAAGTTTGGTACATGTATAACATCTTGTAGTTTTATCTTTCTTCCTTAGGTGATGCCTTGCACAGTTTATTCCAATGTGTCCATATTCTCCATAATAGTGACATCTGCACCAAGTATTGTAGTCCCAACCAAATAATGATTTGATAACCTGTTCTGCTGGATTGAATGATTTTGATCTACATTCAGATGCCTTTTGACCTTGTTTCTTGTATTTTTGACATTTTCCCTCAAACTTTGGTTTTTCCTTGGATTCATTTGCTTTGTGACCATGTTGATTGCAATTGTAGCTTTTACCATTGAATTTTCTTTTAGCATTGCTCCAACATCTATTAGATGTATGACCTAACTTTCCACAGTGATTGCAAGTAGGTCTTTGATTCTTTTGGGTACCTTGTTTGGAAGATTCACTTTCTTCATTGTATCCAAGGCCTGCTTTACCTTTTTGTCTATGAAGATTCTGCTCATTTTGCAAATTTAATTGATCCATATCTGCTTGAGATTTTATCATCCTTTCATTGACTTCTTTTTCAACATTTAAGTCATTTTTCAAACTTTCATTGATTTGTCTTTCAGATCTCAGATCACTTTGCAAACTTGCATTGATTTGTCTTTCAGTGATTAAATCATTTCTCAAACTTTCATTCTCAGATCTTAGATTCATAATTTCTTCATTTGCATTAGATAGTTGTCCTATAAGATCTTCATGCTGAAGCGATAGATTATTTCTTACCTCTAAGTCTTCATTTTCCTTGTTTCTCTATTCCAAAACTTCACATAACCTGATGGATTGGACTTCTTGTTCTCTTTTGAGCTTTCTTACTTCTTCCCGCAGAGAACCATTCTTTGCTAGAAGTTCTTTGATTTCTTCATTAGCTTCATTTGAACTGCATGATGGTAAAAGGTCTTCAATCCTTTCTTCAATATACTGATGATCATTCATTTGTCTTGCAAGTTCCTTCATTCTTTTCAGAGATTGAGAAAGATGCTCTTTGCTTCTTTGAGTTGAGTCATGGCCATTTCCAGATCTAGCTTTTCATTTTCAATAGATTTGTTAAGTCTAAATATCTCCATTGTTCTTGATCTTTGCTTCAAGTTGTCAAGCTTTATCCTGAGAACCACAATGCTCTGATACCAATTGTTGGAAATAATCAAGACTAACAAGGTTACTGAGAGGGGAGGGGTGAATCAATAACTCTAAAACTTTAACTCTATTCTACATAATAATATTTTTACCATTCATCCATCTAAACTATTGTATGCATGAAAAGATAAACATTTGTAACACATGAACACACAGATTTGGTGACCCAGAAACCTTCCAATTAGAAAGTAAAACTGGGGTGGGGATGATACCCACAAAACTTCAATACTGCAGTATAAAGTTGGCCGGTTAAGGCTTACAATGATCACTTTTGATGATTTTCCCTATTAGGAGCAAGTAGGATTGCTAGATCTACCTTGTTAAAGGATTTACAAACATACAATGAAGTATGCACTCTGTTAGGAGATTTACAAAAGACTATTAAGTCTACCTTGTTAAAGGATTTAGCAATATGATTCACCTGTTAGGATGAAGCAATGGATCTAATTACAACTAATTTATGATAAGATCCTTTGTGCTCTAATCACCTGATGTGATGAATATATCCTTTCTGCATCAATGTTGACCTTGTTGTATTCCTCTGTTCTGTTGGTGATTCACTTTCCTTCTTCTCAAAATATTGCAACACATCATCATCATCTCTTTAGAATTTCATCATTTCACATGATATATACCAATCCAATATTTACATTGGCAAGGTCGGCCAAATACAAGTGAACAAGTATTACTGAGTCGGCCAAGTGGTAGAAAACTCGGGCTCCAAAAACTGAATCGGTGACCTTTTGATACTCGGCATCCACTACAATACACTTCATTGTCATGCACTTGTTAAGAGTAGAGGCACGGTCCATACTAATAATTC
Organism: Cupressus sempervirens; assembly: GCA_028749045.1. Taxonomy (NCBI): domain Eukaryota; kingdom Viridiplantae; phylum Streptophyta; class Pinopsida; order Cupressales; family Cupressaceae; genus Cupressus; species Cupressus sempervirens. Next base: position 131,004,238 of record CM053786.1, on the reverse strand, counting down.
TAAGTAGCTTGGAACTTGGTAACCATTGATGACTTGGTGAATATTGTGTCACTCGGTAAAAACTGAATCCATTGATAACCTTCTTCACTTGGTAAATACGGATTCCTTTATTTACCTTAATTATTCGGTAGTCATTGATTCCTTCATTTACCTTGGTCACTCGATAAACACTAAGTTCTTTGTTTACCTTGATCACTCAGTAAACACTAACTTCTTTTGATGACTCGGTGAGCACTAACTACTTGGGGAAAACTGTTCTGCTCGATAACCACTATGAACTTGGTAAATACTGCTCAACTGCCCATATGCTTGGTTTCCAAAGGAATGCTCGGTATCAACTATTTTCCTATGGAATTTATAAGGTAACCGCTGAATGCTCAGTGTGAACTGTAGACTAGGTGATGAGCTCGATAAGCATTCAGAATCGAATAAGTGTTGTGACTAATGACAAATATATCATAATTCCAACAATCCTCCACAATATTTTCTTGGTAATTTTGATAGGTCCATTCTCCAACCATATAGAATTGTCACAAATTTTCTAAGGAAAATCTTAATACATTTTGTTTTAAAGATGTTAGGGACATCTAGGGCATGAGTTAACCCTTTCCTTTCTATAATATTGTATTATTCCTTCAATTTCCCATTTTCACATAATTTGATGTATAGGTCATTGATCTCCATGTCACCAATATTACCCACCTTACATGTATAACAACTTATAATGTCTTGAACCATCAAAACTTGCAGTGGTATCATTGATAGTGCACCAAATTGATCTAGCTTGTAAGAGATGTCAAGAATAGCTCTAAAACTTCATTACTAATTAAGTGAACATTTAACACTTATTTCCCCTCTTTCTCCTTAGCAAAAAAAGAACTAGATGCCATAATGATTACCTAGGGTTTGTAAAACTTAAACAATGTAGCTTGGCACATGATAAATTCTTTTTCAAATCTACTAAATGGTATCAAATAGTGGTTGAATTTGGTTTGCAAACTATTGCAATGATTTCCTCAATTTTTCTTTAGCTTTTTGCGCTCTCCTTTAAGTTTGAATTATGTCAAATGCATCAAGATCGATCATGTAACCCTTGAAACTTCACAATAAATGCTTAGTGCTTACACAGTTGTAAGCTCAACTTCAACAAATATTCCAACTCACTCGGAAGTACTATGAGCTCAACCAACACTATCACCTACGATAGCTTGACATTAACTATCGTTCACTAGATAGATATAGTGAAACTTTTCATGCTTGACAATAACATGAAAACTATCAAAACTCAAATATTTCTTCTAGGTTCTAATCAACATTTTGCATCTTTCTTCATGCTTATATAATCCTTTTAGAACTAACTCCTTGGAACTGATGTGAAATATCTCATTAAAAATATTAGTCCCAACATACCTCTTGATTGCTTAAGTGGAATTGGTGTGATCACCTAACCCATTGGGTGAAGTGATCCCATCTAAAATTGATGTACTAAAATCATCATTCTTCTTCAATGTTTTGTTCATTTGAACTTTGACTTCTTCAACATCAACCTTTCCTTTGCCTTTGTTGAACTCACTGCTTGGTACCTTTGACCTTGTTGGACAATGTTTTCTTATGTGACCAATTTTTAAGAAACTAAAACATGTGGTTAGACTTAACCACCTATTGTAATCACTTCTAAAATGTTCTCTTATACAATTCTTAGGAACATGTCCATACTCTTGACAAAAATGACAATGATACCTAGTATTATAATCCCAATTGTAAGAGTTTCCTTTGTGATTTACCTTTTTTTTCTTTTTTGATGACCATTTGGGATTTGATCTACACTCAAATGCTTTATGTCCATACTTCTGACAGTTATAAAAATATCCTTCAAATCTTTGTATTCTCATGGTCTTGGTTCTACATTCATGTGCTTGATGTCCTTGCTTGTTACATACGTGATGGTGACCCATAAACCTTTGCTTAGGATTTTGATCTCTAGTCTTACTCTCGTAAACATTTTTTGTATGTCCAAGCTTCCCACAATTATGACAAGTGGGTTTGGAGTTCTTAACTTTTTTACTTTGATCACCACTTTTAGATGATTCTCTTTCTTTAGTGTTAGTGTAACCTAATCCAATAGTATCTTTTGACCAAAAGTGATCTTCCACTGAGGATTGATTTTAAAATATTTAAACCCACCTAATGGTCACACGATTCAATTTTATATTATATTTTAAATCCTAGAGCCGTGACAAGATGGTACATGGTCCCAATCTTACAATAGATCATATATCAGATGATCATCGGGGGAATCAAGTAGTGATAAGATGCTACATGGATCATGTTTTTCAAGTGGTTGGATTGTCATAACATCATAGATAGTTGAGAGACTGTAAGACAAAGAAAGGTCTTGCCCAATGTTACAACTATTAGTGTAGTTTTTTATTTTTCCTATTTGGTAGGTTTTTTCTACACTTTTAATAATCTTGCTTAGGTTAATAAAGCATATCTTATTAGGTGAATGGTTGTGAGGTGTCACCTTCCTACATGTGAGCATCCATTAGCTATCTTGGGAAGATACTTTGCTATCTTTAGTTTGATAGATGGTTGCTCCTCATTGGTTGGTGTTACCACCTCCTCCCTCTTCGTAGCCTATATAAGCATGCTACCTAGCTTATATTTGCATCTCTTGTTTTTGCATCCTCTTAATGCTATTTTTCTTCTAGCATTTGCATTTCTCTCTTGGAGACTAACTTTTTGTTGCTATTTTGATTTTGTACCATTTGCATCCATAGTTTAGATATTTATTCTTTGCACTGGTTTTCTGGGTTATTAATCCTTTTAGATTCTCACATGGTATCAGAGATTTTCTATGTGCAAGAGTAGATTTTAGTTTCCTTATTTGAGAGATTTCGGGGGGGGTGGGGGGGGGGGGAGGGGGGGGGCTAATAAATCTTATTGTAAATTTTTGAAAAACCCAATATGCTCTTCTCTCACATCTTCGGATGATCTTGAGAATCAAAAAAGTTTGACAAAAAAATTTTTAATCTCTAAGTGATTGTAGCATTTTTGGTTGTTCCAACACGTCTAGTAGGCTTGAGAAAGTTAGATTTGGTTTTCATTTCATTGAGATCAGAGATCATCATACAAGTTGCAAAATTGAGGTTTCAATCTCAAATCTAACAACCAACTTGCATATTTGGTGTTTTCAATCAATATTGCAGGTTCCAACATGCCATTTATTAACTTAGGTAGTTGATTCAATCTTTTCATGATGTCTTTTGGTTGCTGGGGTTGGTTTTTGGTTGTTGGGGCCATTTTTTATTGTTAAAGGCATCGGATTTACACTACAGCTACATTTTTTGTACATCAGCAAGAGAAACACTTTTTGGGTTTTGTTTGCAGCCCCGAAAAACCATCTGGGTATCTTTTGGATTTTTCATGCAATTTATATATTTTATAGGACCAAGCACGGAAAGCTACAGTTGTACCCCTCTCCATTGGCATTCGCAAATTTGAACACAGTTTTTAAATGTCTTGTTCTTGCTCATACAGACTCTGATTTTGACAATTCTTGTTATGACCTTGGCTATTTTTTTGTGCTCTATCTACTAGTGGAGTTGTTTTTTTATTTTCATGCATAAATTTTTCAAAAATTGCATATTCTTGGCCGTAACTGTGCACAATTCTCATTTTGGAAACTTCAAAGGATCATAACTTTCTCATATGGCCTTGTATCGAGGTGATTCTTTTTTTGAAAGTGCATGATTTTTTGAGTAGATCATAGTGGTGCTATTTGTTTCCTTGATTATTGTTCCTAAGTTTCACGTTCAGCATATGCTCCTCATGAGGGTTTGTAATGCATTGAAATCAAGACCACTAAGTATTTCTTTCTAGTGGTAATTGTAAATGCACTAAAATAAAGTGCCAAATCGTATTTCTTTTGGGGGGTTCTCTGATTGAGTAAAAAGAGGGTGGGGGGCATTGTTGTGGCTGGGTTCTTTTCTTTTTAGCATTTCTTCTCTACATTTCTTCATCATGGATCAAAAAAAATGCCCATCCTAACTCCATACAATTACTTTGAGTGGAAATCATGCATGACAATTCACTTAAGGAAAGCTGGATTAAATAGGATAACTATGGGACTTGAAACTGAACCTGATAAAGATGAAGATAAGCCTAAGTGGTTTAACAAATGTGATGAGGCATATGAAACATTGTGTTTTTTTGTTTCTCCTGACTTGATATTTCACATTGAGTCTTTGGATACACCAAATGAAATATGGACAAAGCTAGAAACACTATTTGGCACACAAGATTCAATGAGGGGTCATATGTTGGAAAATGAATTAATTAGTTTAAGTCTAGGAAATTTCAACACAATCCAAGATTTCTTCACCAAATTGAAATCACTAAGGTTGTAGTTAAAACAATGTGGACTTGAAAAAAAAGATGAACAACTGATTCTTAGTATTCTCTCTAAGCCAAGTTCAGAATATTCTGTGTTTCTCTCTACCTTCTATGCTACTAAGGGTGCACTTGGTACTCAGTTCACCATGCCATCTCTAGATGATTTTTCCATCAATCTCACTCAAGGATAGGATAAGCTAATCCAAATGGGCACTCTTAAGTCCTCTAAGTCGCATGCCTTAGCTGCCAACCAAGGCACAAAAGAACAAAAATGACAAAGTAGTAACAACAATAGTAAGGATGAGAAACAAAATAATAGTGAGGAAAAGAAGGATTAGATACCAATTGCTTCAAAAGAAACTATTGATACCTCATCCTCTAAGGGTGATAAGCCTAAGAAAGAAAAGGTTAAATGTGCCTATTGTAAAAGACCTAGTCATGATGAACATAAGTGTTTGAAGAAACAAATTGATCACTTGACATACATTCTTGAGAAGAATAATATTAGTGTTCCTGAGTCTATCAAACAAAGTTCTAATGAAGAGTCTAACAAGGCAAAAGGAAACAACAAGGGGAAAGGAAAGGGAAAGGCTCTTGTTGCAGTTTCTTCCTCACCATCCACTTGGGTTCTTGATTTGGGTGCTTCGCACCACATGGCTTCATCTAAGGAAGAACTTTCATCCTTGCAACCATGTACTATGCCTTCTATTTTGATGGGTGATGACACTCCTATTGAGGTGTGTGGGAGAGGGTTTTTTGATTTGGGGGATGGCACATTCCATGATGTTCTTCGTGTACCCTCATTATCAACTAATCTCTTGTCAATATACCAGATCACTCACACAAGTTTAGGCAAGCGGGTTGAGTTCACTCCTAATTCAGTTGAGCTATGTGAGTTGCATAGTGATTCTGTAGTTGCATTTGGGAGAGTAGATCATCAGTCACCACTCTATCTATTTTCTCACTTTGTTCCTGATCCTCCTTCATCTATTTTTCTCACTCACTCTAATGATGTGAGTAAATTATGGCATGAGTGGTTTGGCCATCTTAACTTCCACTATTTGCATTAGCTCAACCAGCAGAGCATGGTCACAGGGTTGCCTTCGGTTCAATTCTTAGGAGGTGTTTGCCAAGGTTGCATTCTTTGTAAGCATCCTAAGGAAAAGTTTGACAAAACTAAGGCATGGAGAGCTTTACAGATACTAGAGTTAGTTCACAGTGATTTGGCTGGTCCATTTCAACATCCTTCTTTTAGTAGGGCCTGATATGTCCTCACATTCATTGATGACCTTTCTTGATATACATGGGCATACTTTCTCAAACAAAAGTTAGAGGTATTTGATCATTTTCAAGACTTCAAAATTTTTTTAGAAAAGCAATCTGGGAAAGCCATCAAGGTTTTGCGCATAGACAATGGTGGTGAGTATTTCAACCATCGGTTTGAAAGATTTTGCACTTCAAAAGGGATTGATTTACAACATTTAGTTCCATACAATCCTCAAAAAAATGGTGTTCCAGAATGAAAGAATAGATCCTTGAAGGAAATGGAAAACTATATGACTCACTCTAGATCTCTTGCACCACAGTATTGTGCAGAAGCCATTAACTATGCTTGTTATATCCCGAACTGTGTTCCTCATCGAGCCTTGAAGGGAGTTACTCCTTTTGAAGCTTGGAGTAGTCAAAAACCATCAGTTAAGCACTTTTGAGTTATTGGCTCCCCTACATGGGCCCACATTCCTATAGAGAAATGTAAGGCCTTAGATCCACAAAGCAGACCTTGCATATTTGTAGGTTATCCTAATGGTGTGAAGGGTTATCAGTTGCTCCACCCTACTACACATGAGTTATTCTTTGAGATGAGTATTCATTTTGAGGAGGGATCTTCGAGCTCACTTTCTATCACTTCTCCAACTCCTTCTACCTTGAAATTAGAGTCACTTGGGATACATGACAGATCTTCTGATGAGTCAGATTCACCTGAACAGTCTTCTACCTCTACTTTTGATGCAGAAAGTGATTCAAAGAACTCACCTCCTTCCTCTCCTAGTCATCATTCAGAGGTTAATGATTCTCCTCTAGATTCTCCATCTTCCTGTCCACTTTGGGCTAGACAAACCTTGTAGTCTGTAGGTGATTTTTTTGGGGATCCATCAGACACCAGGCGAACTCATTCACAATTCTAGGATGCTCCACATGTCTTCATTGCTACTGCCTCAAATCCATAGTCCTTTCATGAGTCTTCTAGTATTCCTAAGTGGGATATAGCTATGCAAGAAGGGTATAGTTCCTTGATGAGGAACCACACTTGGGATCTTTTCCCTCTTCCTAAAGGAAGAAAACTTGTTCGATGTAATTGGATCTATCAGAAAAAATTTGCAGCAGATGGGTCAGTTGACAAACACAAGGCTTGCTTGGTCGCCAAAGGATTCTCCCAGGTTCTTGGGATTGACTACTCTAAGACTTTTGTGCCAGTTGCCTGAATGAATTCCATTTGAATTGTTCTTGCCATTGTTGCAGCTAATCATTGGGAAGTACATTAGATGGATGTGAAGAGTGCTTTTCTTCATGGTGAACTTCATGAGGAGATCTACATGGAGCAGCCACAGGGCTTCCTTCAGGATTCTTCACTTGTGTGCCATCTTCGAAATTCTCTCTATGGCCTCAAATAGGCTCCTCAGGCCTAGTATGCCAAGATGGACTCCTTCCTTCTATCAGTTGGGTTCACTCGATGCCATTCTGATCCTAATGTCTACATTTTGCAATAGGGTGATTCACTTCTATTTTTGGTTTTGTATGTTGATGAATTTTTTATCACAGGAAGTTCTTCACCCACTATTAAGGTTGTCAAAGTGGCCCTTTAGGAAATTTTTTTGATGATTGACTTGGGCTTGTTGCATTAATTTCTTGGGATTGAGATCCTTTAGTCTCCTTCTAGGATCACCATCACATAGTCCAAGTATGCTCTAGATTTACTCTCAAGGTTTCATATGGCTGACTCTAAGCCTTCTCTAACTCCCTTCCTTTCTAGAGTCAAACAATAGGCTCAATGTTCTTCTCCACTTGTTGATGGCACTTTGTACCACCAACTTGTTGGGAGTCTCATTTATTTGACTCATACGAGACCTAAAATCTCCTATGTTGTAGGCATGGTCTCTCAATTCATGTAGGAGCCCCATGAGTTGCACTAGAAAGTAGCCAAGTGGATCCTTCACTACATTTCGGGTTCTCATAGTTGTGGGATTCACTACGTAGCAGGTATTGAGCTTGATTTGGTGGGCTACATAGATTCAGATTTGGCAAGTGATTCTGAGGATTGCAAGTCTACTTCAGAGTATAGCTTCTCACTTGGGTCAGGTCCTATTTGTTGGTCGAGCAAAAATTAGTCTGCTATTGCTCTATCTTCTACTGAGGCTGAGTATCAGGGGACTATAAATGCTGCCACTGAGGCCATTTGGCTTCAACATCTTCTCACTAAGTTTGGTATTCAGATTAGATGGCCATTGGTCATATTTTATGACAACCAGAGTTCCATTTAGATCTCACAAAATCTAGTTCATCATCAGTGGACCAAACACATAGAGGTCCACATGCACTACATCTGGGAGCTCATCCATGGTCATGTCATTGACCTTCGCTATTGTTTGACTTCTGAGCAAGTTGTTGATATCTTCATCAAACACTTCACTGAGAGCAAGTTCCTTCATTTGCGATCTTTGTTGGGGGTGCGGGATGCTTCATCTTTTGGGGGGGGGGCTCCTCCTCTCACTTAGAGTCCTAAATTTTTTGGGGGGGGTCTCTTTTCTCTCTCTTTTGGGAAATCTTATGTACATGGGTACCTCATCAAGCTTGACTTGCTAGGACTCATTTCTACATCCACCTAAGCTTCACTTATGGGGGGTGTTAGTGTAGTTTTGTATTTTTCCTATTTTGCTAGGTTTTTCCTACACTTTTAATAATCTTGCTTAGTTTAATAAAGCTTGTCTTATTAGGTGAATGGTTGTGAGATGTCACCTTCCTACATATGAGCATCCATTAGCTATCTTTGGAAGATACTTTTCTATCTTTAGTTTGATAGATGGTTGCTCCTTATTGGTTAGTGTTGCTACCTCCTCCCTCTTCCTAGCCTATATAGGCATGCTACCTGGCTTGTATTTGCATCTCTTGTTTTTGCATCATCTTAATGCTATTTTGATTCTAGCATTTGAATTTCTCTCTTGGAGACTAACTCTATGTTGCTATTTTGATTTTGTATCATTTGCATTCATAGTTTAGATATTTATTCTTTGCACTAGTTTTCTAGGTTATTAATCTTTTCAGATTCTCACAACAACAATAAGTGATCATAAGATTGTGGGTGCTACAAGGATGAATTCTGATGCCATGAGGGTCAATGATTGTAGGCTCATGGGGCTGACTTCCTAGGTTGTCAATGCTATGAAGGGGAAGGTTATAGTCATATGATCTTAGAGTCATAAGGTTGCAAGTACAAGTGAGGACACCTCTCGAGGTCATGAAAAAATATAGTCAAACTGTAATCATACAATCATAAGGTTTATTGCCATGACTACCAATATGATGATGGACTGCGATCATAAGATCATAAAGGTCAAATCAACCATGTCCATGACATTACAAGGAAAGAATAATGGTATTGTGACCTTATGCTAGGGGTGTTAAGGGCCACCTTTCTATCATGAGATCATAGGATCTTGTTGCTACCAAAGAATCATAAAGGGAATGAAGGATGGGCTTGATGCTACGAGGTATTAGTGATCATAAGATTGTAGAAGTTAGGGTTATGAACAAAAGGTGATATAAAGGGTTTTGACCACAATTGATCCTTGTATGATTGTGAGTTTAGTGTTGACCAAAACATATAAAGAGTTTCACCCACCAAGTTGGACAAAGAGGAGCTCCTAACCAATTAGGTAGGAGGAAGGGTATAGAGCGATAGTTGAATATGGTTGACCTATGCTTTCCATCTAATTTGGTAAGTTGATAATAGGGGAAGCAGCTCTTTGATGATAGATCTAATCTTTTTGATCTCCTGCAACCACTTTCATCATTCCCCAGGTTGATAAATGTAAAATAACACTCCATTGCCACCTGTTGATCCATCTACTCAGTCAGAAGGTTAATGGTTACCATTCTTGTCCTCTCAAAGATTTTTTTGGTGGATAAGTGGTCTTCTCATGTCTGGATTTGCACTGTGATAAGATCATTTGCAATTTTTGTAGTAATTATTCTCTATAAATTTGAATGTAGTGGTTGAATTATGTCTTAGAGTGGAACCTACCTGAGTTATGCTTACACTATAAAAAAAGATGTTGTACTCTTTCTTAGATCTTCTCTACTTCCCTAGTATTGCCCTAGCATGCTACTATTTTTGCCTTTGAATTATATGACATCATGTCTTATCTCTTTCAGCCACTAATGTATTCTGCAAGCTTTGTTTCCTCTCTTTAATGCATTGTGGATATCTATAATCTACATTTATGTATCTCTTTTGTCCTATGAATGATAAGAAGTGAAGCATTTTTCCTTGTGCACTCATTTGGTTGTCTAATTTGTATGTAGGTAAAAGATTAAAACAAGTTTGAATTCATATATCTTTGAATTTTCATGATAATTGTATTGTGCATGTATGAACAAAGATTAGTCTAAACACCCTATTTTGGGGTATCACCTCCTTAGAATAGAGTAGGTAGTTGTTTTCATGTATTCCTTTTACCTTTTCTCTTCAAGAGTAGCTTAAGTGCATCCTAATAGTAGAGAAAACCGACCTTCTCGAAAGACTCAACCTCATAGTTCAAGTTCCATAGCTTGGAGGTTGTTTCCATGTTTCACAAGGTTGTCCTTAGGTAAAAAATTTGGACAAGGATGCAAGATTTTGTGATAATAGTATCACCATTGGATCTACAAGACCTCATCATTCTTTTAAAGTACTTGATCATTTCACTTGGTTTGTTGAAACTTTTAGCAAATTATCTTTTTCTCTTTGGATCATTACTCAGTTGTTTATTCTATAAGTTTAGGGTTGTGATCATAATGTCTTTTCCATTCAATTCATAATTGGCAATCATGACTTGATTCATTGCCTCCAGTTGCATGTTAGAAATTCTATGCACTTCAAATATTCCTTCCTCCAATTTTTTGGTTAGTGTTCTTTTGTCATCTTCTATCATGACCTTGTCTTCTTCATCTTTATTTTTCTTCTTAGTCACTTCACATAGAAATTTTGATTGGACTTCTTGTTTTATCTTTAGTGTTCTAACCTCTTCAGTTAGGATTCTATTCTTTTCCATTAGATCTATAACTACTGCATCAAATTCACATGAATTTTCCTCAATAAATGATCTAGTAGTGTCAATCTCTCTGTAATGTGTGTCATTTTCTTTAGTGACTATATCTTTCCTTCCCTTTAGTGAACTCTTTGGGTTATCTCTTGCTTCATTCAGCTGATGTAGGGCAAGTTGTATTTAAATCACTTGATTCTCAATAGTCTTTTTCAACTTGTAGACTTCCATTTCCAAGATCTTTCCTCAAAGTTGCAAAGCTTTTACCTTCTAGAGAAAAAGGCTCTGATACTAATTGTTGGAAATACAATAGGAAAAGTAAACTTAGAGGGGGGAGTTGGGGGGCAAGGGGTAAATCAACACATATAAAAACTTCAACTCTATAATATTTCACCACACATCCATCTCTAGCATGTAAACTAAAATACCAAATTAAGCATAAACATCTACTGCATGTAAACACATAAACGTTCAAACATATAAGACTAGATATGATTACCGAGAAACCCTCCAATGAGAAGCTAAAACTAGGGTGGGGATGAAACCCATCAATCTTCACTACTGTAGTTGTAAAGTGTATCCAATGAATGTTACAATTGTTTGATCATAAAATATGATCTATCCTATGAAAGGTCTACCTTGTTAAAGGCTTAAAAATATTGTTAGACCTTACCCTATTAAAGGATTTCAACAACATGTTAGAAGTGTTTTTGGTTAAAGGACTTCAAATCACAATGAAGTAAGCACCCTATTAAAGGATTTACGAAAGCCTGTTAAGACTACTCTGTTAAGAGATTCAATTGATTCACTTGTTAAAATGTCTCAGAAATGATCCTATAGTTAGCACTCTACTACTAGATAAAAGATCACCTCTTTGAATGTATCCTTGATTCTCTCTTGATTCATGTACTATGATCACTATCCCTCTATCACCTCTAAATACTCTATTTGTGCACGCAAGCTTCTCTCTTCACACATACACCTTTCACACTCTCTCTCTATGTTTGAGGGTTAGCATTCCTTATAAGGATTTAGGTAATTAGGGTTAGGTATGAATCAATGATTGTAATTCATTCATCTAGCCACTCAATTCATTCCTTTTTCTAATTGGCTACATGTACTACATAGGAATCATCAATTAAGATTTGATCTTATCATCTAGAATCACAAAATAATCCTCAAGTCGGCTTAAAAATGATTTACATAGATGATTGTGCCAATACAAACAACTATGTCAAAATTGTATTACTTGGCATCTAAAGTCCCTAATGCTTAGCATCAACTACAACTTCAATGTTGTCACTCAACATCTAAATGACTTTGCATGCATTGCCTCACTTGGCACTTGAATCACTTGACACATACTGACTGCTCGACACTTGAGTGACTTGGCACTATCTGTTTACTCAACATGCACTATCTGACATGTTATTCTCAGCATGAATTACTTGATTGACATGAACTAAGTACATAACTTATAAATGACTTAAGTGTTTGGATACACATTTGTCAAAGCCAAATTGAGATCAACATTTTTTTGTTGTCTGCTTCAAGAACTACACAAGGCCCCTGTAGAAACACAATACACTAAGTGATGTTCCCACAATACCATTGAGTTGAGGGCTTCATTGATAGATACCACTAAAAATGACATGGGGTTTGAACATACACAAAGAAGAAGGCCTAACTATGCAACGTGTTATAGTTGCCATTGCCAACATCAACTGCTAATGACTCACCTTTACAATGACTTCAAGAGTTAAGGATCTTGTTGGCCTACATATATATTTGACCTTCACATTTGATAGATATTCATGGATGCAAATAATGTCACTCACCAAATTTGAGAAGAAGCCCAATTAGTTGAACTGTCAAATGAGGCACCATGCATTTCTAAACAGTATTATACAAAGCAAACATTTCCAAATTGCCCCACCTTGTAAATCATTTTCCACTATAAATTCTTGTACTTGAAATATAATAATCCTCACCAATGTTCAACTTGCAATATATGTTTTTTTTTTCTAATTGTAGCTAACTGATATCACATAGAGATTATCTATTCCTTTTTGCTCAATGCTCTTTACATTTTATGGATAGATTGTATCTTTTCTCCAATAAGGCATCCTGCATGGGCAACTGGGAACTATAATGTCATCAATTAGAGCATCTCTACTAGTTTGATATGGTGTACCCAATGGTAGAAGAATGTGTACCAGCTCAACTTGCACACCATGCACCTTAACATACCATGAATGGAACAAATTTATTTTACTCATTTCCACATATATGCTTAGCTTAGATTATACATTAATCAACTTTATGATCCACTCTGTTAATGTGCTTTACCCAATGACAAAAGAATCTTTACCATAGGATATTTTATGCCCCACTCAAAGTTGAGTCCCTTTTTACTTTAAGATCATTGTCATTTCACAGCATGAACTATGATTAACTGCTCCTTCAAATGAGACATATCGAATGAATATACACATGTTTTATCAATCAATACATAAAACTCCCTCAAAATTTGACCCTACCATTTCCTGTTGACTTCTCATCCCTTCTAGAGCATGCCACATGTCAACTTTTAACTGTTCTACCCCTACTTCATGTCAAGTAATCATTATAACACTATGATTAATAACCTTGCAACTCTGGCTAGCGACACAATGACAACCTTCAATCTATCTTCAATCTGACAGTAGAACAAAACAAACATATTATGAACTATGATGGGCCTGTCGGGACACATGTCAAGCATTGTCACTATCTCACTATGCATATTTATCATGCAACTTTTTTCAATGATAAAAAGACATCCGTTGATCTTGTAAAGATTGGACAGTTATGACAAAATACTTATTCTCCTTATATTTATATTTGCAATGAATAGGAACTAGACAGCTGGAGCTTAATTCATGACAAAAAAACCTCTGACAGCTCCTTGCATGGGCTGGTCCTACCACTTTCCATGTGTCAAGTTTTCATTATGTCATTATAGTTAAAAATCTAGCAGCTTTCATCGATGACAAAACAACATTCGTTGATTTTTCATCATCTGATGGCTGAAAAAAAAAACTTTAGTTTGCGATCCTCGTCAGTACCTTGACCAATCAAAACCTTGCCTTATGCCAACTCATTCTGACATTGAAACTACCACATCATCAGGCTTGATCCACATGGTGAACTATCGCATGTTTGTAACCTTAACTCATGATTACTCATTAACTCCTATGAACATGCAATTTACTGCTTTTCACTACTTTGCAACTTAATTCTTAGGTTTGCCTTAACTCATTGCAACTGTGCAAACATCAATACTTAATCATAATCACACAGTCACAACATAACATTAACTCAGACATCATAACCCTATGAATGGGCAAACAAGCATTTCAAAATATCACAGATCCAACCCAGGTTAACCATTAACTCATTATGATTGAACAAAACACTGGAGATGATTGTAGTTCTTTCCATTGTCACACCATTGCAACTTAACCTTGAAGTCCATTTCGATGGAGTGTACATTAATTGAATTTATTTTATTTTATCTAGTAAGTGACTCCTTCAAAAACCTATTGTCTTAGCTGCATGCCTGGCCCACCATGACATATGTCAACTCATCATGTGCTTGCAACCTAAACCTTGAGTTTAGGATTTAACCTTGCGACCATGCACTGAAAAGCCTTTGTGACTTCACCACTTTAATTATGGGTTGACCTTAACCACTTGTGAAGTTAAAATGAACTAAGTTTGACTGTGGCCTATTGACTTTCACAACATCACAACTTAAACCATGAAGACCATTTTGATTTATCAATAAATCACATTGATTGAGATGAGTGGACTTCATTCAATTAAATATCCTTGCAACAATGCAATCAACAATTAACTATTGCCTTGGACTCTTGATCTTATGCTGATTGTTAACTCCTTTTTCATGGCCTTGAAAACCTTCATGACCTCCTTTATGATCTTATGATCACTAGCTGCTTAACCCTTGTCATAACTTTGGGAGATGCCTTAGAAACACTTGCGCCTCGATCTTCCCCTTATCGTAAGATCATAACCCTTTCAAAACTTAAGCATTTCTTTTCTTTACGATATTATGATTGTCTTTACCTTTGTATGGTCAGGAGTCTCCCTTCCAACCTATGCCTATACAATCTTCCTTGTATTGTAAGATTGTAACCCTTTCAAAACTTTAGCACTTCTTGTCTTTACCATCTTACAATCGTCTTTACCTTTATATGGTCGAGAGTCTCCCTTCTAGCATTTACAATCACATGGTCTTCCTTTTTCATAACATTGGAACATCAACATAACTGCAACATATTAGCTAGTCCTAAAAACTTACAATTAACTAACCATTTCGTAAGATTAGAACCCTCCATTTAATCTTTACAATCATACGATCCTCATCATGTCGTAACATTGTAACTACATGCAAGTTTGTTCAACATTCAACACTTACAATCATATGAAAAGGAAAAATCATAAGATCGTGAACCATGAAACATACTCTCATGACATTATGACCATAGGATATATTGTATGAATGGTATCTTAGCACACATAACCTACGATACTATGGTAGAAGAAGATCATGAGATCAAGAGACTTAGAATTTGACCTTACAATGACCCGCTAGCACTATACTTCATAACATCAAGAGTGGCAATAAGAAAACTTATGAATAGATGATGAAAACCTTGATTATAAGATCATAAACCTAGGTAAACATATGAAAATCTAAATATGGCGCAAAAACTTAGGATTTAGCAAATTTTGACCAACTGAGCAATCTTGACTCCATGAAAGGTATCTCTGATAGGATTTTGACAATGTTGTCAAAAAAATGAAGCGGGGGGGTGGGGGATGGCTAACAATCATGTAGCATTTGGTGGAGCAAATAAAAGAGTTTAGGATTGATAAAATTGAACTAACATTTCATATCTCATGCTTTCAACACTATTTCATTTTCTATTCAACAAAATAGGAAGAGGTTGTATAGTAAAAAAATTATTTTGTGTCTTTTGTAATATCTGCTATGATATACATTTTTGTAAAATATCTTGGGAACTCTGGCCATTTTTCATGGTCTGCATTATTTTTGTGTAGGATCTTGAGGTAAGTCACTTAGCATAGGTTGAGTGAGTTTTATTGTTTTATTATTTGGATTTTGGAATATGTGCATAGTTGGATCATTTTTTCTTAATTTTTTCTATTGTGTAGATAATATGTAATAAGCATCTTAAATAACATCTATCTGAATATACAAAGAGATACATGTTTAGAAGGAAATATAAACACATACATGTTTAGAAGGAAAGGAAAAGAATATTTACATATGTACCTCTTCTTGCTTAAGAATAAAATTGCATAGCAAGGGCACGTAGATCACAAGGGCACGACACAATAATGAATTTGCAAGCCAAGGGCATGACACAATAATGAATAATAGAGTAAGGGCATGATATGACAATGAAATCATAGAGCAAGGGCATGTAAAGACAATGAATTACAAAGCACGGGCACAACATGATGATGCAATCATAGAGCAAGGGCATGACAACAAAATGAAATCGTAGAGCAAGAGAACAACAATGAAGTGTAGAGATCATGTGGGCTTAACAACCAAATGCATTGAGCACCGATCACAAGGGCAATGATAATGTTCATAGCACCCCACCTCTTTCACATGCAACTCACCACAATCAAAATCAAATGGAAAATGATTGTCATGTTTTCTTTTTTCATTTATGCTCGCGAGGTCATTGTAATTATGACTCCAATGTCAGTATTGTGATGGCATCAGGGACAATTGCAAAAGAAATGAAAATCACCGTAAATTAAATGACTGTCGCAAATTGCCATCATAATTTGACCCCAAATTTTGTAGTGAGGGTTGGGAGGAAGAGTATTGTGGTGAGAGAATGGGTCCTAGAAAGGGAGGTATTGGCCCAAATTGGTGTTGGGAGCTTTATGACTCATTGTCTATGGAACTCTGTAATGGAATGATTGAGCAATAGATTGCCTCTTGTAACTTCACCCATTCAACTTGATCAAAGTCATAATGCATGGTTGGTTGTGTAAGAATTAAAGGTTGGGATTGAAGTTTGATGAGTCATAATGCATGGTTGGTTGTGTATGAATTAAAGGTTGGGATCGAAGTATGGTGGGGAAAGGATGGGTCCTTTCAAAAAGAATAATTTTGCAAAGCTATGAGAATGGTTATGGGGGAAGAAAGGAAAGGGATAAGAGCCAAGGCAAATGAGATTGGAAAAATTTTCAAGAACAAAATATTAAAAGATGGAGGATCTCAAGATGAGTATATGACTCAATTTTTTAAGCACTTGCACTTCCTCAAAGCAAATGCAAAGTTTCAAAAAGGAAAGGAAATTGAATATTAAGTTTGAACTACAATAAGAAGGTAGAAATGATCTCCTAATCATGTATTAGAATCCTCTTCCTATGGAAATAATAGGTCCCTCATCATAGCTACACATAAGCACCCCATGTGTTCAAACTCATGAACTAGAATGAAGAATTATGCACATGAGATGGAGATGAATGGTAGCATTTTAGGAACACATTTAAGGCTATGGATTCCTACATTATTAGCATATTTGAATGTTATGATTATTATATTAATCATATGTTGTAATGAAAGGAAGTGTGACATCATTTTAAAGTCAATTTCTATCCTTATTTAGTTTTAAATTTCTATTGTGTGTAAAGATCTTTAGTTGGTGATAAAAAATGGTACCATCCATTCTATAATTTATTTTTGTGGATCCAAGAGATAATATAATCAATACACAATTTAAGAAGATATTTAGCAAGTGGCATCTAGCATTCAATACTGAACAACAAATAAGAACTTTAAATTTTATCATTTCTCTATTACCAAGAATAAATCATTATTGGTAGTGGATCTCTTTCTCACATAAGTGTAATTATAGAAGGATCAAACTTCATTGTCGAGAGGATCAAAATTGAAATTCAACACCCAAAGCATAGTACACATTTTATAGAGGATTTTATCTCATCTACAATATAATTTTGTTATTTAATATAGCATTTGGAGTCTATGATGGCACTTCTTTTTGTTTCATTGAATTTATTTTCTAAGTGCTTCTTGCATATCCTTTCAATGATGATTTCTAATTTTATTTTAATACACAAAATTGTTAGTGTATATCATTTCAACTTGTGAATTGCATAAATAATGATATAGTATCCAATAAGAAGAATCTATTTAGCACAATTAGGCTAATGATAACATATCTCCACAATCCATTAAATGTAGCTAAAATGTCTCTAGATATGATATTATGTGTGTTTATTATCTTCAACATTTTGGATCATAGTTCATAATCCATCACTAGGATGAGAAAGTTCAAGAATGTAAAATATAATAGGTTGTAGACCAAGACTTCTTCAACCTTCTCTTGTTCTTTTCAAAGAGTCTTGGTTTGAATCTTATTATACTTTGCATCATTGAATTCTCTCATCTTGATGATGGATCATGAAATATGATCCAAAATATTGATGTTTAAAAATGCACACACAATTATATTTATAAACATTTCAACTACATGGTTAATATTAAAACAAAATGTGACATTTTCAAATACATATGTAAAAGTGAACAAAATTCACAAGTAAAACTTCCAAAAAAATTGAAGTTATTTGATGAAATTAAATTTAAAAAATATTTATTTAAATTTGAGTCATTTATTTTTATTTGTATATAAAAGGATCTATGTAGAAAACATGTTATAAAGTTGTTGGACTAAATCATGAGTACCATACATTTAATTGTTTCTCAAGTCATTTAGATCTCTACATAATGTGCTTCATGTAATGCCCCACCAAGAGATCCAAAAGAATTAACCTAAAGTTTTACTAAGTTTGTCAAACATTTTTTTTTTATAACAAGAAAGATAAATCATACACATCAAACACATAGTAGTAGAAGCAATAACATAAAATCAACTAAAAGAAAACATAACAAATTACATTCCTTAAGGATCCCAAGACGTTGAGTCACATTTAAATTTAACTAATACTAACTCTAAAAACTACCACATCCATATAAAAGAATAATTAAAAGTCCAAAGTCCATAATATACATTTGTTCTGAATGCCTCCTGGCAAATAAAATTTAGAATGCTCAATCATCCATTGTACATGTCACAAGGTATGAAAGGCTAAAAGAATATACACGTGTAGAAATAGAAATACATCATCCTCCTCAGATCCATGATACGAAGTGAAATACAATAAATAAAACCATCAATCACAAAAGATATAAACATCCATCGTAAGATACAACCATCCATCATAATGATAAAAAGATAGAATGAAAGGAAATGCAGACAAGGAAGCTCCAGCCACGATGACTATGGATGGATCTCAATGGTAAGAGTAAAAAGCACTACCACCTAATTGTGTGGAACCTAAATGGACTACTCCCACCATGCTGAGGAGATAATCTCAAGTCCCAAACAGGATATCAAACCACATATCAAAATTACTCTCTAAGTCTAGGAAATCCTAAAAGCAAACTAACTCAAATGTTCCAAAATAGATCGACATCTAGAGCCAGAGGCACACAAGACACCTAGGAAACCTACTATGTAAGCAGGCAAGTGTCATCACACGAATCATGCTAGAGTTACCCTAGGAATCTCTTAGGACCCTGACCCCCTAGTGATCCCTATGTGGCCACTAGTATCCTCTCATACTGACAAGGCATACTACGGATGCAAGGTTGCAACCAAGCGTTCTCTCTACTCCCATCCTAGTCTATACTAGCAGTCGAGGCATGGGTGAGAACATACAAAGACTCTTATTAGGTTCATTTTATTCCCATTTAGTGTAATTTTTTCATTTATTAAACAACTTACAATGGGTTACCCAAGGAACCACTTAGGGCCCTGACCCCCATTGCAAGCTACTTCCTGACACTATATATAGATTACATACCCTAGGCTCATTAAAGTACAAATCAAATGATCATATAAAATCACATCAGTCCTATATAAGTGACTAGAAAGCATCAAAATATAATCATAATAATCACATCAATTCTCTACGAGTAACTGGAAAGCATCCCAAAAATAATACTAATCAAAGACTCATAATGGTTAAGTCAAACATGTCATAACATAACATCACCAAGAACAAAGAAACCAAACACCATAGTCCTATCAAAGTGACTAGAAAGCAATTCAAATATAACTGATTGAGGACTCAAAAATGGTTAAATCAAGTAGGTCATACATTCACCTCAGTATCACACAAGAACACTGGAAAGCAAATACAATCAATGCATCAAATATCTCATTGAGCATACTACACACATTACCATGGTTGAGTTAAAAAGATCAAGATCAAATCAGCGTAGCATCACAATCACATAACCCCCAAGCCTCTAGTAACATCCTAAGATTGGTCAAACCTAGGTCAACCCCAAAACCCCAAAGCATAGACAACACATAGTAAACAAAATAGTCTTATAGTTTGGTTTGAGTTTGAAAACGCATAGTTGAGTTAAATAGTAAGGTTTGTTTCCAGTTTAATATGTTTTTCAAGTAAATAAGTTTCACAATTAACCCTTACAATTAACCCATTCTTATATTTAAATGGCTTCATAATTACCCCTATTTGATTTTAAATCAATTTCCTTAAATATTCCAAAAGTAATTATTTATTTAAATTATTATAATTAACACTTGTTAATTATCAAATACAATAATCTATGATTTTATCAAAATCAGTATTATAATAATTAAATAAATTCAAACCTAATTGAATGCCTTCCATTATTAATTAATCTTAATTAAATTTACATTTAATTTACTAATAATCATATAAAATATTTTTATTAATTATTTATAAAATAATAAATATTAATAAAATTCATTAATTAAAAATTAACTAAATTTAAATATAATTCATAATTTATTAATAATTAAATTTAATGTTAAATAAAACTTATTTATAAAAATTATTAATAAAAATTAAAACTTAAAAAAAAACTACAATACTATGTGTGTTTTGTTTTAAAAGGACCCGCCGACCCTTTAATACTGGCCGCCCCAGGTGTTTCTACTACCGCAGGCTGCAGTACCACCTGCGTACACAAGTTTAAACGATGGTGGGTGAGATTTTTGGGTGTGGAGAAATAAAGCCCCACCCCCACGTCATTAATTTTTTTTGTTTTTAAATTATTATTTAAAAAAATAAATAATTTTTTTATAAACAAACAATTTATCAACAACACCCCCCACCCCACCCCCATAATAATTAATTAAAAAAAAAATTATTTTTTTATTTTTTTAAATATCATTTGCAAATATAGTTTGATAGAAGAATTACCATCAACCATTCAAATTTCCCATTTTAGAATTTTCTTTTCTTTCAAAACCCTACCTAGATTTAATTTCTCAGTCTTAATTCTACGAATGGAGGATTGCTCTAATGTTTTGATCCTCTCATATACAGACAAAAACAACATGCATATAAGAAATTTCAGATTAAAAGATTGAAAGTTTTGTTACAGTAAAACACAAACAATCAATCCACAGTCAAGACGAAGACAGGTAAAGAAGAGCATAATAAATCAAGCAAATAAACACAAGCGTCTACCTAGACACTGATGCTAATCGCTATGCCTAGGAAGATTAAAGAGAAATCCCTCCTCCCAGAACCTTCGCCTTTTTGAAAATTCCTTCCTCTTCCAGAAATTGTGGTCCTTCGAAAATGAACCCCCTAAAATTAGGGCACTAATTGTGCGTTCACTTGAGAGAACTCTAACTCACCAGACCCTAATTCTTTATTAACTTTTCTCAATCTTTTCTTTATCTTTTCCATGCACGTTAATTGCATTATTAAATAACTTTTTTCAATTTTTACTTGACCCCTTTTTCAATTAATTTATTAAATTTTAAACTCATGCACACTTTATGCAATTAAAATATCTTTATTAAATTCACTTGTTTTATCTTTTTAATCAATTTTTTATATTTTAATCTCATGCATACATCATGCAATCTAAAAACTTTTAATAAATTAATTTCTTTTTCCAATTCATAATTTATTTTCAAACATTTAATTGATAAAATATAATAATAAAATTTAGCATTTATTTAAAAATAAACTCTAAATATATTACTATTAAATTAAATAAATATTATCACATTCTAAAATTAAACTTTTATCTTTAAATTTAATTCTTTTTATTTAATTAATTTAAAATATCATAATAATTTTCTAATTAATTAAATATAATTAAATATTAAAATATCATAATAACATTGCATTAAATTAAATCATTAATTCAATCTTTTAATTTGACTTAATTAATAGAAAAATCACCAAGGACTCATAAAACAAAATACGAAAATCCATCATAGAAAAACACATACAAAATCAAACTAAAGGGTTATAATCACAAACTAATGTCATTGATGCATTCAGAGGGTACTCAATTCAACTACTTGTCCTAATTATCTAGGACAAATGGCTTAAAGGTTTGGGATTTGGACTTAAGAATTTATCTCCCCTCTCTTACCATTGAGGTAATGTGATAGTGTAATGCCCCACCTGGAGATCCTTGGAAACAAGGATTCAAATCAAGCCAAGATATTTTTTTTTTTACAAGTATGAATGCACAAGACAACATCATACAGGGATCACAAAGATCGCAACGGAAGACTTCAACACAATCCCGACAACCAACGAATCTTCAAACACCACTACCAAATTGACACACACAAACAAAGCCAACAACGACAACGCACATGATGAGGGCACAAGAAACAACCACTCATCAGCAAAACACCAAGCTGGGGTATAATGCAGAAACTTGAAATCTGGCTAAGCCTGAAATCCTGAAGCCCTGAAAATTGGCTAAGTCTGGATTTCTGAAGCCCTAAAAATTGGCTAAGTCTGGATTTTTGAAGCCCTAAAATTTCTTAGAATCCATAACTTAACTCCGAGAGGTCTGAAACCTATCTCAAACGATTTGTTGCATATATTAAATATATCTTAAGTATAAGTTGACATATATTTAATTCCTTATAAGTTGACGTATAAGTTGACTTATAAGGAATTAAATATACGTCAACTTATACTTAAATGATATATTTTAAACCTCGAAGGACTACAACAGAAACCCAAAAATTGAATTTCAAAAGAAACCTCCTGAATTCGAAATGCAACAACATAGGCTTGAAGAACGCCCAAAAGGGTATCTAGATCAACTCTCAAAAAGATCAGAACACTACAAAAAGTGCCCGCTATTGGCACGCGTAGGTTTTAACCAAAAGGCATGCGACACTTTTCACTAAGGGAGGGCGACACTTCTCCCTTACTGCATGCGACACTTCTCAAGAAGGCATGCGATACTAGAAAAGTATCGCGCGACATTTCTCATAAAGCCGTACGACACTCTTCCAGTGTCATACGACACTTCTCCAGTAATGCGTGCGACACTTTATAGTATCGTATGACATTCTTTCTATGGGTGTGCGATACTTTATCAGTGTCGCACAATGCTGAACAAATATCGCTCATAGAAAGTAAAAAAATACTTTCAGAACTCAAAAATGAGGAAAAACTGACAAAAGAACCTCCACACCAGGGAGTACCGGATCCACGAAGGCTCAAGGAATGAACACTCGAGTGCAAAAATAACACAAAAAGGAGAACATCTAACCATCTAAACTACAACAGCAAAGAACACATTGAATTAAACATCGCAGAGAACAAAAGTAACATCGCAATGTACAGAAATACATCTCAGGAACAAAACAACCAAACTAAGTGCGCGGTTCCTCCCAACCGTCAATAGCATCATAAGACCATCATGGATCCTAGCCATCCCCCGCGCGTAACATCCCAAGCCACCAACCAGATCGTCGGTACTGTCGTAATAGGGACGTCACTACTAAAACATGCAACACTAAAAGCATAAGGAAATCTAACATGCTAGTGATAACACATAAGATAATCCTACAGTAGATAACATCACCTATCACATGCTAAACAGCAGTAAGCAACATATATACTACTAAAGAAAATCACATCATCTAATCATATGCTAAACATCATAATAAGGGAATTCGCCAAATAAAATAACATCATCTAAACATGATATACAAGCATCCCAATGAAATCATAAATCACAAGAAAGCATACTCCGGAACCCAAAGTACCAAGTGAAGACATCCAACAATGGTCGCACTAGGACAAAAGATCGTCTCTGTACACCGATCCCTAGCAGTGGTGAAGGTAGCTACACCTCCCAACCACGTGGCACCCGTAGGTCTACACCCGTCGTGCTGATGGAGATAATGATCCAACCACAAACACACATAAAGCACAACATCCAAGGCTAACACTCAAGCCAGACAGTATGATGGCTGAACCAAGAACCTAAGACAATGCAAGGAGTAAAGGTCCTGGTCAGACACTCAATAGGCTACTAGGGGCTAACATCCTGGAGAGTCGCTTGGCATCAAAAAGCCCAAGCTCATATCGTGTGTCCTCAAACTTAAAAGAGTGCTCACACATTGTGTCCTCGAACTTAATCGGGTGCTCACACATTTTACTTATCTTAAGTTTTATTAACAATCACACATTTTATTTAGTTATCACTTGCTTTAAACTTCTTATCCTCCATCAACCTCTGACACCATGAACGCCGAGCTACGAGATAGAAGTCCCCTCCAAATGCTACCCTACCCTACCCATGCTCATCCTACAACAAGTGCCCGTGGGCATGCATACTCCCATCCCAACCCCAATGATCATAACTTCCGGCAAGTCCACGGAAGATCGAGCCTCGCAAGTCACCCAAAAAATGTACGCGCACGTACTCGTGTGTGGCACACCACCATCACGAAGATCATAACACAAGGACAGGAATGAGAACCCAATGCAAAGAAAACACCCAACTAAAAGAAACATAGGAAGGACAGATTCTACACGAATCCCAAAATCGATAAAACCATACATCATTAAATCACTCAATTGGCCTCAATCCGAGAGTATGGATTCCACACGAATCCCAATGATGCAACAAGACTAGACATCATGAACTCACTCAACTGGCCTCAATCCGAGAGTATGAATTCTACACGGATCCTAGCATTCACGAACAAAAGCAAAGGTCTAAAAGAAACAATAACAACAAGTATAAAATCACTCAACCGAACACAATGTCGGGAGTACGGATGCAACACGCATCCCAATGTAACATAAAAGTGAAAAAGTGGTCTGACTGATATCCAAACGAATCATCCAAGTCCACGACCCACATTGTGCCAAGAAAACTCGAGAAAACAGGGCAGCACACAAAACGAGGTAAAAATCCCAAATTTTGGAAAAACTTCAAAATTAAAACCCATTTGGAATTTGGGTTCAAAAACCCCAAAAATCCAAAAATAAATGGAATCGAACATCGTGTGCAAAAACAGCCAGCATAACAACGTAAAATCCCAAACCCTCATCCCAAAAAAAAGGGAAATGTTCATACCTACCCAACTGGGTAGAACTAACATACAAAAACGGAGGGGAACACTAGTTCTCAGCCTCCAAACAAATGGCTACCAAAAATAGAAGCTGAAACGGAGCAGAAACAATAAAACGGGAAAGCCCTACCTCACAGCCAAAAGGGCAAAACGAGAATCTGAACAATAAAATAAATATCTCGCAAAAGTAGCTGAAAATCACGGCAATCCAAGGTTTCCCCGAGCTGGATCCAACGAGCCCGACCTTACGACGATCCCATGCCCGTAGCTCCCACAACGAACAAAATAGTAAATCCTCATGAAGAGGATTTTTGGGTTTTACTCTCCAACTTTCCAATTTGAAAGTGAGAAGTGAGGAATTAAATTCCTCTTTGGATACTTATTCACTTTTCGAGTGAATAATCGATTAGGGCAAATAACCAGCGAATCTAGTTAAACCCCGAATCGACCCAAACAAAAATAGGCTATTCCTATAAATAGGAATTCATCTATGGCAAAGCTGCTAGAAATTAAAACAAATCAATTAAAAAGCTCAAAAACTCAAAAACACAGAAATCACCTAAACAACTTTCGCGACAATGCGAACCTCTAAATGCACAGACACGCTTACTGGTCTAATCACATAATGCAAATGAGTTCAGATTTAATAATCATCGAAAGGTTTGAATTAAACATTTAATTAAGGATACGTCGACCATACAAGGACGACATTGGTAAAATATGAACGGTTGAATCACTAACTCCATGTGCCACTGCCAGGGATATAAATCCTGCACACTAAACAACACGATCAAGTGCAATTGCATATAATAACATAGCCGAAGCAATAATGCGTTAAATCACCTAATTTAACCATTTATTTAATTAGATTAAAATAATCTATTTACATCACTCACGTTCGCATAAAGCATAACAATGCAGGAATGAAGTAAATAACCATAGCATTAAATCCATCACATAACATAATAAGAGATATGTCCAAATCCCAGATAACCAGATAACATCATAAAACACACTGTCATCTCAAAATGGCATCATCATGCAATCTGATTAACTGAACAACATAGTAGTCTAAAATCCATGATACTGGAATCAAAGTGTAGCATCTGACCCTCGGGTCCTCTCAAATGTAAACATAACATGAGTAACAAATATCTCTCTAATCAGAAATATAACAAGGTAAATGCCTGCAGCACATAACCAAATAAATCAACATGGACAATCCATTTCTAATCATTAATGCATTTAATAAAGATTGATTACTCTGCATTAAAAAGGCATTTAAAACACATAAGCAAACACAGTTATAAACATGACTAACCACTGCTACAGGAACCTAGTCCAATGTAGCATGGTAAAAGAACATAGTGCAATCTCTGCACACATCTCAAGGTAATCACGAAACAACCTCATGATACCACATCGATCTTGGTAACCACTGGCACAAACCCCAGTGAAGCAAAAATCACATCATAATCTTAATGATCAGTCAAAAGCATAATCAAAGCAACTGATACAGAAACATAAATCCAAACACCTCAACGGTGTAGACCACTTAGGGTCACAATCATGATCCCATCACAACAAAAGATCAGGAAGGGTGCATCCATCAGGGCGACTTACAAAAGTCAAATGGGAGAGGCACTATAGATAGGGTACACTCATCCTAGCAATTCAGGAAAGTCGATACTCGGTACCTACAACCTGCATAAAAATCACTTATGTACAAACACAATATTCTAAACTAAACAGGCAATGACAGGAAGTTGTGCATCGTGTAGATCCTGACTAGCAGGTGACTATGACTCCCTTCTTTAACCACATTAGAAACGCCATACATAAAGAAAACATACACATGCAGTATGGGGTAAGTATCCATAAAAAAACACATATGATAATCCATCTAACTAATCGTCATTCATAACTAAAATTACTGTAATAATCATCATGCATACATGAAGTATAGAGTACCAAGTAATCTCATCATATAATCAACTGAATGTAAAACAATATCGGATAATCTCAAAACAATACTACTAATAATCAAGCATAAAACTGGCCTAAAAGAGTTCGGCAATGATAACAGAAATGTAAACTAGGGGTAGGCACTACACTTCATTACACAATATGAGCACATTATATAATGTAAGCATGGTTTATAATGTAGTCATGTTATACAACATGCTTGATTTATTTAAAATGCACTTCACCTAAATAGCTTTAATATATGATTAGGTGATGAACATAAGACCTAGGCATCTAATTTTTCTAATAGAGACATTTTTCATATTCAATAGCATGTTTAAACATCCGTATGGTTGATTTCACTATTTCATAGCAAAATTTGATAATAATTTCACAAAAAGGTGTTCCTTTTTATAGTTTTATAATCATAGAATTTTTTAATATTTTTCTTTTATTACTTCTTTCTTTTAGTAAAATCTTTTTTTTGGTTCGATAATAGGCCCAAAGGCCACTTTACAATGCTTTTATATAACCATTTGAATAGGGCGCCATATATAAGAGATGGAATAGGTATCTATGGTCCTACCTTTATATTCTTAAACTGAAGATATTATTGTAAAAGCCATGTTGCAATACCTGAACCCTTATTAGTATCACTATGTGAATCCTTGAATCAACATGTTGTTTTATAAAAGCCTTATTGCATTACCTACAATTCAAACTTGACTAATATCAAAAGTTGGATGAATCTAATGGAATCTTTGGATAGAAAAAAATGAGATTTAAAATATTGATTCATTAAAATTTAAATATGCAAAGCATTAGTGGTTCAAACTTCTTAGATAATGACTATCATTACAAGGGCAAAATGCTTATACTCTAGGTAGAAATGTTAATGATTTGTTTAGTGTCTTATTTTTATATTGAAAGGTATGCAACAAGCATGAGAATATTGGGATGGGGGTACTGTAAACCTTAAAAATCCTAGTGCTCAAAATCTTTTTAAGACATATCTATCAATTATATTATCCTTTTGTAAGAAAGTGGTGTCTCACTCTAAGGTGGAAATTTAGGTCACATATAAAATACTTTTTAATGTGTGTAATAGGTAAGATTGTCTAATATCATAATTGTATGTGAGAACATCTTATAACATAATAATTTGTGGGAGTTTCTTATGGTAGATTCTATGATATATTCCATAACATAATTTAGCGCGTGAAATCTTCTACAAATCTACAAAATGGGTTATACATTGTGTCGAAGTTACGATGCATCATATATGAAATTTTAATAGAGATAATATATTCCCAATTTTTCCTAAAGAGATTTCCCAACATATGTCTACTTGACTCTTTTATATCCTCTCCTTTCATTCTTGCTTTATGTCTAATGCTCTTCTTCTTTCATTCTTGATTTATTTCTATGTTTTTATTTTAGAAAGGAATAATGACTAGTTTGTCTTGAAACTTGGAACCGTATTGGATTATTGCTAAGGTATTTTGATTTGATGTTTATGTCATCATGACTAGTGATTTGCGCTTTATTTGCATTTGGTGTTTCGTCTTTTGCATTGTAATGGCTTTTGCCCTATTTCCTGTGTAAAAATTGATGTACACAGCCTCTCCTTTTGTAGTTATTGCCCTGTTTCTTTTCCACGTGCCATTCACGTACGAATAGCTCGCAGTAAAAAGATTGGGCAGAAAGAAATCTTGAATTAGCTTCAAAATTCGTGTTGGTAATCTGTTTAGCGGTCGAAAAGAAAAACAATCCGTTGTAGTCTAGTTGGTTAGGATACTCGGCTCTCACCCGAGAGACCCGGGTTCAAGTCCCGGCAACGGAATTCATTTGCTGTTCCCTCTAGGAGGATACCATTTTCCTTGACAAAATCATGGAACTATTTTGCTTCTTCTACCATACGACATCAACTGCCAAATGGAAGACAGAGTCGATTTGAGTGCGTCTGCCGGGAGTCGAACCCGGGTCTATTGCTTGGAAGGCAATTATCCTAACCGTTGGACTACAAACGCTAGGTCTGAGTGGATCCGATGTGCAAGACAAGTGCGCTGAGGTGTGCCCACTGTTTCGCGTGTAATTGGAGTATTGCATTCGCATTGACTCTCTATTTCTCTGTTGCGTAGAACACAATTGGTCACTCGAAATAAAAATCAGAGGTCTGGGTGGTGTAGTTGGTTATCACGTTAGTCTCACACACTAAAGGTCCCCAGTTCGAACCTGGGCTCAGACAAACCTTACTACTTGTCTTTTCTTTCTTTGCTCAATGCTAAATGAACAGATTGCGATCTCTTTGCTTAGGCGGCCAATTTGCGCATTTCTATACCAAAGCAGCACATCAGAGTGGCGCAGCGGAAGCGTGGTGGGCCCATAACCCACAGGTCCCAGGATCGAAACCTGGCTCTGATATACTCAAGTTGAAATCAGCTGAGGCTTCCGTTCATCCTCCCTGTTTTGCTCTTGGGCGAGGCTCTGATACGTGGATTCACCTCAGGCTTCCGGTCGTTTGTTCGTGTACCTTCACCACCTACATCTATCGTGAAAACAGAAGTTGGGGTGGTGGCGCAGTTGTCTAGCGCGTAGGTCTCATAGCTGAGGTTAGAGTAATCCTGAGGTCGAGAGTTCGAGCCTCTCTCACCCCAACACATTGACTTTTTCCTTGTTTTTTATTACTACCTCCCTCGTCGAATCTCTCCTCCATTTAAAGTGCCTCCAATGGGTAAAGCCATATTTACATTGTATTCAACCGCGTTCATAAAGCTCTGTCTATTGGATTCCAAGTACAATTTACGGAAAGCTCTTCACGCTTGTAATATGATTTTAGTTGCCCATGTTTTCCAACCCCTCGAGTGCTTGTAATATGGTTTTATCCTTACAATGTGCTCCAAGTAGCCACAGCAAGTCTATACTTCCGATTTTAATCTTGAAAGAAAGCCACACTTATTGTGTTAGAAGTATTTTGTCTGCCTTTTTAGAATTCAACACAACCTAGCAAGATGGAGAAATGTAACATTTCTTATATTTTGCAATCATTCCTCAGATAAAATGGTCACACATGAAACGTATTCAATCTGTCTATCTATATTATTATCACTGTTGAATAATATTTAATATGAAGTAATTACACACACATACTCGCATAAAATTGTATTCTACACAATATTTACTAGCATACCCAATGTATCATTCTTCTTCTCCTACAAGATAACTCTAGAAGATGAGAGAAAAAATCAAGGCAAATAGCTCTATAGTACATATATAAATTTACTGTGTTAAGTATTTTGTCTTATTTTTTTAGAATTCAACACAACCTAGCAAGATGGAGAAACACTACATTAAGCATGTCACATTTCTTATATTTTGTAATCATTCCTAGATAAAATGTTTCTTATTTTGTCAACATAGCCTAAGTATATTTTTTAATTATGAGTACTACTAAATTGATTTCTATTAACCTCTTGAATATCATCATCAAATGCTACACATGTTCAAGAAGGCTAGTACTATTTATTGGTTTGCTTTGATTTTTGGTTCTTGTCATGTTAATAAATGTTTTTATTAATTTTTTATTTTTTCATTCTTGTCATGTTAATAAATGTTATTATTAGTTTTTGACTTTTTTGTTCATATCATGTTATTAAATGTTATTATTAGTTATTATTATTTTTGTTCTTGTCATGTTAATAAATGCTATTATTAGTTTTTGATTTCTTTGTTCTTGTCATGTTAAACATAATTCACTCCCATAGGACATAGCCTAGAAATTTGAAGTTTGATGAAGAAATGTCTTTTCATAAAGTGTCTCCTTGATATTTATAATTAGTGTCTTGATGTCACAAATATATACCATGTATTTGTCATAAATTTAAAAAAGTTATAAAAAAATCTTCATTCTATTTTTATAAATTATTTCATATTCAAATAATCTAAAAATAAAATAATTTTAATATAAAAATATTTATCATTAAAAATAATTTCTAATTCATAATATAAATGTAATGTTACATAATCTAGATTTAAAGAGCTATAATTTGGAATTGCATTCAATGTTCTATATTTTGATTCGTATTGTAAGGTGCGTAAATCTATTAGAGAGAAATACAGGATAATAGGGAAGACAAAAAAAAGGATAAGGCTTTTTTGGTTTGATTAATTTCATTTATTTATGATCTTTTATGGTCATGTTGGTAGAATTAGGAATAGGTTACATGATGTTTTAATATTTTCATTGTTTGGCTAAATCAATTAATACAACCTTACTCTAAGCTAAAATATATAGAAAAGAAATTGATAAACTTTTGTGTGATTAAATGAAATTATAAGTTACCTATTTGTTCTAGTCAATGCAGTGACTTTTGGCACATTTTTTCACCACCTATTTGATTCTGAAAAATATCTTAATTCGTTATTGTTGTGTTGATGAAAGATCAACCCTATAGCTCCCAATGCATGTGAACACATGTCATAGAAAGAGAAGCAAAAGCTATGGAGGCTAAAATTCCTAGATCAATAGTTGAGACTTTTTTTATGAGAAAAAAGAGAGATTGCTATTATCAAAAGTGAATGAATGAAGTACATAACAGGAATCTAACCTAAGTTGCATTATAATAATTAATAAAAGAAACTCACTTATATAGTATGAGTTGCAAAAAGCTTCAGGCTTAGAGGGAAAATAACAACTATCCTTAAAACAAAATATTTACAAAAAGAAAAAACTGTCACAATCAAAAATTTGCATGAGAGGAGACAAAGTTGACGATCTTTTGCTTTGGTAATTGAATGACTTCTTTATTGGCCACTTTGTGGTGGGGCCAATTCTGTTGTAGCAATTTCTTGTACATCCACTACACCTGACTATTGATCTTGTTCCTTTTGTTGTTCTTCAAGTTGTGGGGCCACTAGTTCTTTGTCTATTGTGCCATGTTATGATATCTAGATATTTATTATAATTGGTTGGTTATCTACAAGAGCATTAGTTGTGGTGATTGTACTCACTATTGTAGTTGGTTTATTTGTCTATTTATCATCTGTTTGAACTACTTCATCAACTAGATGTATTTCTTCTGTGATAGTTGCCTTGTCCAAAACTCCTTCTTTGGATGCCATCTGTAATAGTTTCATTGTTGGAGAGTAATTTGTCATCCACTTTTTGAAAAGTGTGTCATCTAGCCAATTTTAATTCAATATTTCTTTCTTTCTCTTCAAGATGTCTCTCCCCAATTTCTTTACTTCAACAAAATCTTGTTTGAAAGAATCAAAAAATAGTTGCACTTGTACAACTTCCTCAGTGTTTCTTGCAAACCAAATGCAATTTTCTTTATTCGCCACTTTATTTAGCCTAATTCTCATTAATTCCTTCAATTCATTAGCCCATTCTTCTTTATCCTTTATTTTACTCATGCTTTTCAGTGCATGGTGAAAGAGATCAAAACTTTTGTTGAGATATCTAGAGAGACAAATTTTAAGTCTTGTTTGCAACAAGTCCCTCTTATGATCAAAATTTAGGAGATCATTTTCTTGATCAAAAGATTTTCTATTTGGTCATCAGAGTGATCAATGACAAAAAACATAGGCCTGTAAGTGCATCATCTCTACTAATCCATTTATTCAAAATTAGTCTCAAGGTGGTCTCATCATTATTCAATTCATTCTGTATCTCTACCAACCTTCACAATTCTAAGTAGAAAAGGGGCTGACCTACCCTATCTACTAGATACAAAATTATATCTTTGATCCTATCTTCATGTTGGATGCCTAATTCTACATGTAGTAACCATATTTTGGCCTTCTCCTCATTTAGCTCATTAGCTGTATAAAATTTTGGTATTTGAGGAGTGCTTGGAATCTCCACAATAGAAATAGTTTTAAAAGGTGGCATGAGGGGAGGAACAACTATAATTCTAAGCTGGCTAGATTGCGTGCCTTCTTTTCTCTTCCCAAACTATTTCTCCATGTTTGCAATTTTATTCTCCAATTGGTAGATTGTTCTCCCCCTTTGATCATAAGCCTCCAACACCTTCTCAAAATTTTCATTGAGTTCAAGGAATTTATTTTTATCTTTAGCAACAACTACTACACCAAAATTCACTACCTCTCTATTCATCAGGGCTACTATATCATTATCTACTTCCTCAACTCTATACACCATGAGAGTACTTGTATGCTCAAAATTTGAGACCTCATAGATCCTAGTCTTGTCTCTCTTTTGGATGGACCACATAACTAAGGCTTTATGGTCATCACTATATTTGACCCCTTTATGGGCTTGCACCACTTCATCTTCAATCCTAAACTTGGTCTCTTTCTCTTTCCTTATTTCATCAAAAATCATTGCATTAACAATGTCCCATTCTGGTAGTATCAGGACTCTTGAGTCTTTCAAAAATTGTCTTCCCCCTGTAGGGGTTATTTGACTGAATTACTCTATAAGGTTAGCCTTAACCTCCTCTTCAATCTTTGGGTCATGTCTAACAGGTTGCTTAGCTTTTCTTTTCTTGCACTTTGCGTCAAAATTTTCAATGTTGTTTCTCCACAAAAAATAGATGAAGGGCCTAGATTTGACAAAATATTAATCCTTCAAAAACTCCCTTGTTGCTTGCTCCACAATAGGATCAATTTCCTTCCCTTTGAAATCCTTGACAATGAGGGCTAAGAGTGGTGTGGAGGTTCTACAGGTGCTCCTTCCTCCACTTTTGTTGTAGTTATTACAATATCTCCTTGGCCTCCCATTTGTTTTAGTTTCTCCCTCAAGGAGTCTTCATCATTAATGTGAATGGGGGTTTGTGAGGGGGAATGCTCCTCAACTTTAGAGGAGGAGCCCCATTCTAACTTCTTCCTCTTAACAATAGGTGCAGAATGATGACTTTCTGAAAATTGTCTTTTGTATAGAGGCACAGGTGGTATGTTTACATTCTTTGCCACAACATATCAAACTTCCCTTTGCAATGTATACTAACCTACGCTTTTAATAGCTTTTCTCACCAATATCTTCTCAATCTCAATGACCTATTCTGGATAGATTTGAACCAAAATTGCCTTCTTCTCATTCAGGGTTTGCATGAACCCAAAAAACTTATTCACTAGCACCTGCACTAGAAGGAGGTGTAAGGGATATGCCGATAGGTATTATTAAAAAGGTAAATTGAAGATATTGTATAATTAAAAGAAAGATTTATAATTGATAGCATAGGATTAAGTTTTTATTATTAAAAAGGTAAAATTGTAGAGATTGTGTAATTCAAAGAAGAATTTAAAATTAATAGCATAAAATCAATTTTTTATATAGAATGGAGCATATACACATGAAAAAATTGTGTAAATGGTACAACTTAATATTTTATTTAACTTGCAACCCTCCAATTCAAGAGTTGGTATGAACTATAAAATTTATAGAATAATATATTTTCTTTGTCCATTAGCACCTTCTTTGAATTCAATAAATGTCCATTTGTAGATAAGAGAAATGGATTACTCTGGAAGTGAAAAAAGGAAATCAATAAATGAAAAAGGAAGAATTTTAAAATTTCCAACATAGCATTTCTTATAGAAGTAGCTTCATAAATCTAGGTAGTATGAAACATTAAGTGCAAACATGCTTCTTCTTTCTTTCTAATAATATTGTATGATTTTTTTTGCATCTTGCTAAAGTGTTCAAAAGAGAAAGAAGGCTCTATATGAAGTCTTTGGATGGATTTGACTCAGGAGAATGCTCTGAAGGTGATGTCTTGTCTAAAGTTCACTTCTACCTATATCAATTGTATCTCTACCTAGGTTAAGGCCTTGTGATTTGTGTATAGTGTGGAACCATCGTTAGGTCTCCTTAGTTCTATTGCATCCTGATGATGAATTATTTTGTATGATCTGATACATTGATAGTAAAAAATTATTACACAATAGAACCCAAAAACTAGATTTCATTATCATGGATTGTGGAAATCTAATATCACTTATTTGAGATCAATTTAAAAAAAACTAATTAGTTTGATATAAAAGAAGATTGATTTCAAAATATCTACAAAAGGGTGGTAAAATTATTTATAATGAGTTGTATTGTTCAAATTTTATGAATTTTATTAATGTATTATGATTCAAATTTTGGATATAAGACCCTTCATTAGTTTAAAAAATTAATATTTGATTATTTATTATATAATAACTATTTTTACATATCTCCATCAAAACTTATTGATGATATCTAACTCAAATTTTGTTATTAATCATTTTTCACATTGGACTTTGTTGGATTTTGTTGTATGTTGTGACTAGTCCTTCTACATATTTCAAATTTTATTTTTCCAAATTTTAGGTAAACTTTTTTGAGAAAAGTGTTAACTATCTTATTATTTTGCACCCTCAAAGTCTCACATGTATTTATCAACAAGATTCTAAGTCACTTAGAATGATTAAGTTTTAGTACAAAAAGTTTACAAAGAACTTATATTCTCACATATACCTATAAAAATTAGATTGTAAAAGGCCTATCTAATCCAATTTCAAAACTTTGCAGCAAATAAGTTTCCTCATTAACTAAAGCTCCCCTCTTTGTGATAGCTATTTTAAGTTCTTCAACATCCAATATACAGTTTGCCCAAATAAATCTAATGTCAAATGTTTGAACAAAATTGAATTTAAGTTGCTTAGAATCGTACGATTTCTAGAAGCAATAAGGTTCTACAATCAATCTACATAATACAATTGTCTTATGTTACAAAAAAAAAAAAAACCTCACAAAATTCACTCACATTTTGGTCTTCTGCTGATTTGTTATGATCCTCAACACAACAAATTTTGAGCTTTTATTCAATTAGGAAAATCACTCAAGATACCAAGTTTCTTTCTCTTGGGTCAAATTTGAAGAATTGATTGATTTCATTGATACCCAATTAAATGCCAAAATCATATGAGACAATCATATAGACCAACCTCATCTTCTTCACCAAGCTAAAGATTAACTCAATTACAACACAATAGGCTGCATTAAAAGACTAAAAGGAAGTTTGAAACCTCTGTCAAATAAAAAAATTCCAACATTGAGACAAATGAACCTGTGTTCCAACAGACAATAAGACACAATTACAAATTATGATACAGAGGCGAAAGGGACTAAATTACTATGTACTGTAAATCAAAATAGGATTGACACATACACATGTATCTACTATGTATAGGTAAAATAGCAAGCATATCCTTTCAAATTACAACTCGAAAAATGTGTAGGGGAATCCAAAATCGTCCACTATTAAATGAAAAGATCATGTGTTATCCATAGCTAATAGCTTCCAAGCTCAGATCCGACATGTTAGTCATCCATTTCTAAGGCTCTCATCCAAGGCCCTCTAAATCGTAAGTGTATGTATCTTTATAGCCATTATTAACATTTTCCCTCTTTCTTCTCATAATTCTTTGTAACAAAACCAGACTAGAAAATGTAGAAAAAATATTTTCGAAGAAAATGCCAGCTTGTAGGCACATTTCATAATCAATGGAAATCTTTATCAAATTACTCTAAGCTTTTTCTTATCCTTAGGCCATCAAACCCTCAGTCCATCCTTATAGAAAAATCCTATCCTCCAAAAGATCATCTGCCATGGCCAAATAAATAATGGAGGGCTTCTCTAGCTAGGAATTTTTGAAACCCTCAATATAATCTCTAACTTGCTGCTACAAATTCTTAAAAATTTTCCCTTTGATTTTTGCTCTATTTTCCAGTTGTAGTGAATCATCCAATTCTTCTCAATTCTCATGTGTAGGACCACATGTTTTGTCAAATTTTGAATTGCCTTGATTGTTGCCACAATTTCTGATGCTCAACCAATAATTCATCCACCGAATGAAGACATTAAAAAATAAAAGCATAACAAGAATTGAAGTGTTCTAACAAAAATAATTTGTCGAGAAGAAGTGGTTGGAGTAGATCCATGTTCTTGCAAAACAAAGAAGCATTAAGACTAGTCACAAGAAGTCTCCTATTCAGTTTCCTCATGTAAGAGCAACCTTGAGCAGATCGATCTTCTAATTGTTCGACCTTGATATAATCTACAAAAGCTCCACAAATTTATTGCTTCAAGCACCTGACATGAGCGCCATTTCATATTCTCCATTGAAAAAACTAATGTCCATTAAACCTCCTGACATTTTGTAGAATAACTCTAGAAAGCATCACAAAGAACAACAAAACAAGGCATCTATAAACCACAAAACGTATCTGGAAAGGTTTAATAAATATTTTGGTTTTGTTGATACTTGGACAAAATATTACTATTAAAATATATCAAGACATCCATGTTGCCTCCCAATATCTCTTCTTGCCTTCCTTAGAGTTAGAAACCATTTACCAACAATAGTCTTTAGGTGTGAGACAATTCCAGGCTGGAGGCAACTCCAGAAGAAAAGCCTATCGGCTAATAAGCTTATTAATTTTATCTCCCCAATATTTTATATTAGCTAGGGGCTCATACTTATGATCCAAGGCATTAATAAACTCAAGAATTCTATAAGGAAACTCAAGTGTGGAGACAACTTCTTACTCTAATCCCTTTAGGAAAGTATTGTGCAAATTCCTATTAAATCCTTACAATTACAGATTCAATATTATGTAAACAATAATATTGCAGTCAACCATGAATACAAACAATAGATAGAGAAATAATAACACATAAACACAAAGATATGCTAGTGGGGAGAAACCTTTCAGTAAAACAACCTCAGCCCTCCAAAACCTATACAATGTATTATCTTCAACTCAAAGGTTACAACACACTTGCAGTGCAAGCTCTTTCAAGACACAAAAGACTTATCCAGCAATAACCAACAATACACTTTTTTTCACTCTCCTATCTACAACCCTAAAAGTTCTTATATAATGTGCTTTCCATTTTTAGGGTAACTTCTAAAGAACAACCATATTAGGGTTTTACCATTTTTTGAAAAAGTAAGAACCTAATTTTTTTTCAAGGTGATGCCTCGAACCCCACATGCTAGATGGAGACTCTAGTGTACAATACTTGATGATCAATTTCCACATGTCTTACTATCTTCACCCATCATCATATCTTCCAAAGATAGCTCATACATGTCATAGGAATCTATCATAACTATTTCAGTCATGATCTCCTTACACACAATTCAAGATGCTGACATGTGCAAGTGGAGTACACTCACACTTAATTACAT
Organism: Cupressus sempervirens; assembly: GCA_028749045.1. NCBI lineage: Eukaryota > Viridiplantae > Streptophyta > Pinopsida > Cupressales > Cupressaceae > Cupressus > Cupressus sempervirens. The sequence continues at coordinate 130,965,840 of CM053786.1, read as the reverse complement.
TATTTTCAAAATATACATTCACAAAAAAAATAATAAGAATAGGAATTATCCAAGGTTGAAACACCTTATTCCTAGCAAATTCTACTGTGCACTTTCCATTTTTCTTTCCTAACTTCCTGCTCTTGCAATGAAAATTCATTCCTAATTATATTTTCAAGAAAGTAAATAAAATGTGCACAAGGCTTAGCCTTAGTTTTATCCTTAAACATGCCATAAAATCCTTCAAGATAAAAAAATGTCGGTGGGATCGGACCATTTGGGACATGAGATGTCAACAACATCCTTAATCTTTATGGTTTCTACAGGTGTGGTGGTATAGTGAGGAAGACTAGGAGGTGAAAGTTGTGTGACTTGCACACTTTGCTGCTCATCAGTACCTTTGTCTTCATCTTTTCCTTCCTCCTCTCTTTCTTTCTTGTTTTCCTCTTCTTCAACCTTTTTCTCTTCTTTTTTCTTCTCTTCTCTCCTCTTCCTCCTTTCCTCAGGTTTAGTAGTAGCCTCTTCTTTGTACTCCTCTTCAAAGACATCTTCAGTCTTCTTATATAAATTCTTCCATGCTCTTGTAGTTCTTTGTACAACTTCTTCAATTTTGTTTTGTAAGATGGAGAATGCCCTATATTTAGGTGTAAACATTTTATTATGTCGTTTGACTACTTGAGTTACTTGTTCCTTTGTCAAATCAGGCAGTATGGTTGCTAGGGTTGATTCCCTCATCTCTTTCTCTATCATTAGACAGAAATGCCATCTGTCTTCTACAATTTTAGACAATTCCTTTGGCAATTTTCCATCTAGTTCAAGAGGTGTATACTTGAACTGTGTCATTAATGCATAGACTGATTCTTCAATGCTATTTTGTTCCTCTCTATTGAACTTATTGAAATCAATCTCTTTTATTTCACTTAAGTCTCCATTCCTAATCTTCTCACCTAATATATCAACTGAAGACTTAGGAGGATGACTTACCTTTTCAGTATGATCTTCTTCATTAGTATCAGGTTGAGCCACATATCTTTCCTTTCTCCTTGGCTTTTCTTGTGCCTTCTTGATTGACTTATTTTTTTTTTTCGCTTCCTTTTTGGCCTTTTGTGTAGAGGCCCTTGTTGTAGCTCTTGTTGTTGGCTTCTTGGGTGTTTGCACGACAACTTTCTTTGGTGAAGGTTGAGAAGCAGGAGGTGTCTTTGCCTTCCTTTCGATGACTCTACCTTTGATGGGTGCCTCCTTGGTTTCTTCTTCCTCGGCACTCTCATCTTTGTCTTCACCTCGGCCTTGTGACAATTCAAATGACCCTTTTTCTGGCTCATCCTCATCTTTCTCTTCATCATCATCTTCTTCTTCACTAATCTCCTCTAATTCACCTGCTGCTCTTGTTTCTTTAACACCAAATTTCTTCTTTATCTTCTTCACTAGCTTGTCCTTCTTCTTTACTGTTGAGACTATCTTGAGTTCTATAACAACTCTTGATTTGACAATGTCAAATGTTCCAAATGCCTTTGCAAATTTGTCCATTTCCTTGACAAGTAATATTGTGATGGATGCAAAAGCTTGGTCAACATCAAGCTCATATCCCAATGGTCTAAGCCATCTTGTTCTTGGAAGGACTACTTGAATGTAAGTATAATCAATGTCAATCAGAAAGCATATGTCATTTACATGCTTTTCCACTAGTGAAACTGGTATCCTCATTCTTTTCTTCATTGTCTTTTTGAAATCATCAAAATAGATAGTCATTTGATCATCAAAGCCATCTCCCATTTGTGCAATGAAATCATTTATTTGATCAACAATAGTTTTATTTTGACTCCAATTGACTTTTCCAAATGAAGGGAATTCCTTCATCGCATAAAAGAACATACAAACCAACACTGAACCAAATTTACACTGTGCTCCCTTGGACTTTCTAATAGCTCCAAGATTTTCATTGATCTATTGCAACATGAGCTCTGCAAGGTCATAGGTGTGGTCTTTCTTTACAAGCTTATATGCCACATCCACTGCTATGCAGGGCACACTATTCAACCTGGTGGATTGATAAAACTTATGTGATATGATCCTTACAACAAATTTTAGAAGAGAATTAGTTATGGTGTCTATGGTCATGCCTCTATTGTTTCACTTTGCTCCTGTATTCTTCTCTATTGTTTCCTTCTTTTCACTTCTCAATGTCTTGGGTTGATCTAGGGTTGGAAATCTTGTAACCCTATGAACCATTTTCTTGGTAATCTTGATTGGTCCTTGTTCTAACTAGAATGCTCCATCATGGATTCTCCTAAGTATTATACGTATCTAGTTAGTTTTGAATACAATTGGAAAAACTAGGGCTTTGGTTAAACCCTTCTTCTCTATGATAGAAAACTCATCTTTCAAGATACCACTATCACAGAGTTTGTCAAAGGCATTAAAGATTTTGAAGTCTCCTATGGCTCCTATTTTACAGTTATAACACTTTCACACATCTTGAACCATAACGACTTTTTCAAAGATGCAGACAGGGCACCTGCGGGATCATTTTTATATGCAACTTCTGGTATAGGTCTAAACTCAGGTTTCTTAACCTCATTGCTGACAAGTTGAATCTCATGGCTCATTTTCCCTTGGATCATCTTTGAGCTAGATGCCATTTATAATTGAAATAGGGTTTAATGATTAAAGAAAACTTCACAAACTATAAAACTCGGCACTTGAAGGAAATACCTAGATAAATGCTTAGATCGCTTGGGTAGATGTTGAATCGATGTAAAACATTGATTGAAAGCTTGAAAATTGCTCAGTAGTGCTCCTAGTAATCGCTCTTCATTTGAATGGCTAAAAAATGAATCGGTATTCACCTTTAAGCGACACAAAAACCTTGCATTTAATGCATTTTTGTACCTACACCTGTCGCTCGACTTCTAAAGGTTTTTCAACTCGGCATCCACTTGACAGCTATACTTATCTACTTACTTTGTTAAAAACTCAACCTCATCTTGACTTCTTAACTCGACATCCAAAGCAGTTTCACTTAGCATCTAAAGATAACTTGGCATCATCATTCAAGTTTAGTCTTAGCATCTTATCTCATGTAGATTTATACTTTGCAGTGCTTCTTCATGGTTTAGGGCTGATGTATGATACTTCCTTATATGTATCAGCCCCGTAGGCTCATCTTGTGATTAATTGGATGAGAAATGATCACTTGACCTCATGGTTGAAGTGACCCTTTCATTGGATGTACTTGATCCATCCTTTTTCTGCCATGTTGTCATGTCCCTTTTTCAAATAATTAAAAATAATAATCTTTTCTAAGGCAGGCAGGCCCAAAAAGGTGAAGTTTCGCAAAAAGGGGATAATCTTTGGAAGCTAATGGACTAATAAATGAAAATTATTATTAAAATATGTTTTATTAACCCCTCTTGGACATGAGTTAGGGTTATGCCCTCTTTTAAGGAGCTTGGAGGCATTTTGGGCTGATTCTGGAACTTGATTTTTGCTCATTTCTTTGTTATTCTTCAGAGGCTGCCAAAGCTGTGGAGAAGGAGACCCAAGAACAGGAGTTTGTAGGTTTCCAGGGAGACCCAAGAATGGGAGTTTGTAGGTTTCCAGGAAGGCTAAGGATAGGAGTTTGAAGCCATTCCATGTGCATGCTCATGCAGAGTTTGCCTTTGTGTTGAACAGTGCAGATTTGTGGGTTTTCGAGTGTATATTTTGTAAGAGTTTGTTGTTTCCAGTTGAGTATTTCATATCAGTTTGGGTTGCTGCTGTATATCAGACTTTTAAATATTAAAATAGAGCTGAATATATTTATTTGGATATAATTATACTTCTATGATAGATTATTAAATTTTTGTGGTGATTCTGGGCTATTTTGTGCTATTTTCGGGAGCCCGATGAGCATTGTTTTTGTCCTCCGTTTGGGAGCTATTGTGTGCATGTTATACAGATCTGGGAATGTCATTTTATAGGATATTATTCTGCTCAAATTTCTGTAAAAATTTCCACTTTCAGATTTATTAATAATAGGTGAAGTTGTGAAGCTTTTGGCACCATTTCTAGCATACCCGATTTGGGGTTTCTTGAGAAATTTGGTGGATCTTTGTGATATCAGTTGTTTGATATTGAAGATCTGATTAGAGGTTGGAAATATCATACAAAATCAGAAAAGGGACATTTCAGTGGTATCAGAGCCATGATCTTTCCAGCCTGAGGGTTTGTAGAAGTTTGCATGTCAGTTTTGACAACTACCCAGATCTTGCATGTCAGTTTTGACAACTACGCAGATCTTGCATGTCATAATTTATGGTTGCATGTTGCTTCTAATCAGATGCATGTCAAAATTTATGGTTGCATGCTACTTCTAATCATTTGCATGTTAGTTCTTGGTGAATTTGGTAGTTGCATGTTGCTTCTAATCAGCTGCATGTCAAAATCTATGGTTGCATGCTACTTCTAATGATTTTCATGTTAGTTCTTGGTGTTTGAAGAAGTTATAAGCTATTGGGGTTACACTCTACTTTATTCAGAATGGACAGGTATAGTACATAGTCTCAGAGGACACGATCTTGGACAATTGATGTCTAGAGTCAAAACAGTAGAAAGGATGGTTATTTAGACATTTGAGATAAACTTAGGAAAATAAGCCATGACATGTCTGAATAGTTGGTTGAGCACCACCATATAATGAATGACATGTTGTCTGACCCAGCTAAGGTGGATAAGTTGATTGGATTTCTATTTGGTAGATTTTCTCACAAGGCAAATGACATAATTACCAAGAACTTGCATGAGGAGTTTGAGAAACTAGCTTATAGCTAGGCAGAGGTCTCAGATTCTACTCTACCATAGGAGGTAGTGAGAAAGGATATTACGCAGATTGATAGTAATGGTCAACTTGATACTCAAATTGAGATAATTGTATACAGGTCGTTAAAGGGTGATGTCACAAGTATTCAGGATGGTATAGTTACAACGGGTAGTGACTACAACATAGTGGGTTCAGATGATGATTATGAGGATGTTGTTGTGCATGATGGTGAGATACTTGGTAGAGATGAGAAGACATTGAGCATTCATGACTTTGCTGAGAAAGAGTACTAGGCACAATTGGATGCTTCATCACATGAGGTTGAGGCTGGTAGTACTTCACACGATTTGTACAACCAGCTGAAACTGAACAAAGACAATAATATGACTTCATTATCTCATCATGATAGGTATGTGGAGTTAGTTGGTATTGGTCATATTACTCAAGTAAGGATTTTTCTTGAGTTACCAGCTAATTCTAGTTTACAAATATGGACTCGAGATTGTTATATTGGCATTTGGGATTCAGTTGACTGGAGATCTTTAACACTTTTTGGTAGCAGTGTTTGTTTGGGTGCTATCATGGATTTGATTAGCAGATTGCACGATGTTGTCTTTTCTTGTGCTAGTAGCTTGTCCGATGTTGGTATTAGTTTTTATACACTGGTGTTGGGCTTTGTTCATATATCCAGTCGACCATACTTGCTAGAATGTGTTGATGATCTTTCATATTTGGCAGTGTGTACAGATAAGTCCCAGGATCATATTGGCATTGATGACATCCAGGAGGATGCAATGGGCAATTTTGAAGACCTAGTTTCCTTGGGTACAAAGGAGTTGGACAACAGTGCTATAGTTTTTGATACTCTGTATGTTGATATGATCTTTAGAGTTGATTCACAAGATATGGATGGTAATACTCTAGAGACTAGTAACTTTAAGGATACTCCTTTAGACAGTGCATCAGAGGAGGTTTGTAGGAGACACTCAAGCCAGTGCCATCATGTGTCTAATCTATTGAGAGTTAGTGAGCAAGACATTGCTATCGCTTGCCAACATTTCGATGTTGCTCATCGATTGTTAGCAGTTTATGGATGGGGTTCTCCTACTAGTGATGAGAAGGGAGGCAGTTATCTTTCCTTGACAGAGTTCCACTCTTTATGGGAGGCTATCCAGATTCTGAGACAGGATTATATGCAGTTGGTAGCCGATAAAGATTATCTTATGGAGTGGGGCAGTACAGCATACGATGCATTGTTGGCCAAGGAAGATAAGGTGAGTGAGCTTACTCAGCAACTTGAGGTAACTTTTGAGATTCTTGAGAGTACGCAGTTGCCTTTCAAGGAGTCATAGTTTCATTTGGCTAAGGTGACCATGGAGTTAGAGCAACTATAGTCTTTACTAGATTCTATACAGTCACAAGCTATGGTGTCTGGTGATCCGAGGATGTCCATGGTTGAGATTGTCAAAGACATTGGAGATGGGGATGCATCCATCCTTGATACTAGCATTGGCATATTAGGTTTTTACCCACTTGAGTCAGGTTCAGTTGAGTTGGGTGCTGCAACAGATTGTTGTGGTATGCCTAACATGGTGGTGACCTCTAGTACTAATGGCATGAAGACTAGAGATGATGTATCAAAGACCATGTGTGATTTTGGTGAGCTGACAGTTGGCATGGTTCCTGCTAGTAATACTACTCCCTTGGCGATGTCTTTAGAGGTAGTAGTTAGTTCCAACTTGGTTAGTGATCAATTGCAGTTAGTTACATCTGGATTGCAGTCTGAGCCACTGACTGAGATTGGCGCATTCTATCGACATTACATTGTGAGGTATGCTCATCAATTCACCTTTGATGACCATGTTGATGAGATGATGATACAGAGATGTACTTTGGTTCCTAGTGCTTATCATCAGTTATGGGATAGTTTGATGCCTTGGGATGAGAGTTGTGATGGGCATGACATGGCAATAGGTCCTGTAATTGACAGCTTGATAATACATGACTTAGAGCAGGAGTTTTGGAGTGATGCTTCAGTGGGTGTTTTTATTGATTCTACTCCTTTGGCTATGACATCTCCTGACTTAGCTAGTGATCAGTCACAGTGGGTTGTATCACTTGTTCATGGTGAGCTGTTGACTGAGGTTGGTTTTTTTTATCAACATTATATTGCAAGGTATGTACATCAGTTAGCATTTGATCCTTGTGTTGAGGGGTTGATGGAAGGAAAATTTGGTTTGGGTTCCAATTCTTGCTATTTATCTTGTGATGGCTTTTCACCATTAGGGGTGCATGGTAGTTATGGTTATGAGATAATGGTCGATGATCTATAGAGTTGTGTTGACTGCAGGTGTTGTATAGTGTGTGGATTCTCCATACTTGGTGCAGTTTCATTCGGGAGCATTCACCATTATTGCAGAGTTGGATTGTACATTCCGTATAGGCCAGTGGAATGCATTGATGGTATTTACTGTGTTGGTAGTCCACTTTACTTGGGTTTTGATGTTCGAAGATTTTGTGTCTCGTGGGTTTCTGACTGTGGAAGTTGTGACTTTGGATTTTGGTTGAGCAGTAATTGTCAGTTTGATTATAGATTCCTCTTGGTTATATTGCAAAGGATATTGCATGAGCCTGTGTTAATTGACAATAGTATAGTTCATGACTACATTTGGGATCCAGGTGGATTGATTGGTCTATTGTTCAGCCATTTCTTGAGGACAAGCAATATTTGGAAGGGGAGGACTTGTCATGTCCCCTTTTCAAATAATTAAAAATAAAATCTTTTCTAAGGCAGGCAGGCCCAAAAAGGTTAAGTTTCAGAAAAAGGGGATAATCTTTGGAAGCTAATGGACTAATAAATGAAAATTATTATTAAAATATATTTTATTGACCACTCTTCGATGTGAGTTAGGGTTATACCCTCTTTTAAGGAGTTTGGAGGCATTTTGGGCTGATTCCAGAACTTGATTTTTGCTCATTTCTTTGTTATTCTTTAGAGGCTGCCAAACCTGTGGAGAAGGAGACCCAAGAACGAGAGTTTGTAGGTTTCTAGGGAAACCCAAGAATGGGAGTTTGTAGGTTTCTAGGAAGGCTAAGGATAGGAGTTTGAAGCCATTCCATGTGCATGCTCATACAAAGTTTGCCTTTGTGCTGAACAGTGCAGATTTGTGGGTTTTCGGGTGTATATTTTGTAAGAGTTTGGTGTTTCCAGTTGAGTATTTCATATCAGTTTGGGTTGCTTCTGTATATAAGAATTTTAAATATTAAAATAGAGCTGAATATATGTATTTGGATATGATTATAATTCTGTGATAGATTATTAAGCTTTTGTGGTGATTCTGGGCTATTTTGTGCTATTTTCGGGAGCCCGATGAGCATTGTTTTTGTCCTCCGTTTGGGAGCTATTGTGTGCATGTTATACAGATCTAGAAATTTCATTTTATAGGCTATTATTCTGCTCAAATTTCTATAAAAATTTCCACTTTCAGATTTATTAATAATAGGTGAAGCTGTGAAGCTTTTGGCACCATTTCTGGCATACCCGATTTGGGGTTTCTTGAGAAATTTGGTGGATCTTTGTGATATTAGTTGTTTGATCTTGAAGATCTGATTAGAGGTTGGAAATATCATAAAAAATCAGAAAAGGGAAATTTCACATGTCTTCTTCATGTCTACTTTGATGTGTTCCACATTAATCTTTTCTTTGCCCTTATTTACTTTAGTCTTGGGTGCCTTGGCTTTTGTTGGACAATTCTTGCTAACATGTCCAGTTTTCAAGCAATTGAAGCAAGTAGTTTAGTTCAACCATATTTTATAGTTCCCCTTGAAATGTGTTCTTATGCAGTTCTAGGGTATATGTTCATACTCTTGACAATAGTGACAACTTTGGCTTGTATTATAGTCCCAATTGTAATGGTGTTCATAGTTGTCCCTTCTTACATGCTGGTTTGGTGTCCACATAGGCTTTGATCTGCATTCAAAGGCTCTATGTCCATACTTCTTGCAATTATGGAAATATCCATCAAATCTTTGTGTCCTTGTGACTTTGGACCTGTAATCTTGTGTCATATGTCCTTGCATGTTGCAGTTGTGACAATAACCCTTGCTTTTGGGTGTGTTTGGCTGATTGATCCTTCTACTCCTGCAAATATTACTAGTATGCCCCCTTTTATTACAGTAATGACAAGTGGGTTTAAAATCCTTACCTTTGTTACTTCTTTGCTCACCACTCTTTGATGATTCTCCAATTTTAGTGCTATTGTATCCAAGTCCTGATGTATCATGGGCATATCTTGGGAATTTCATCAATTGTTCAAAGTACTTGATGGCTTCACTTGATTTGTTGAGATTCTTTGCTACCTTTTTTTTCTGTGTTCAATTCATTTTGTTGTTGTTCATTTTGCATCTTCAAAGTAGAGATCTCAATATCTTTCATATTGAGTTCATGATGAAGGTTCATCATTTGGGCAAGTGTATCCATCTGCATGTTTGAGATCCATGTTAATTCAGTACATTTTTCTTCAAGTCTTTTTGCAAGATTTATTTTTTCATCTTCCATCATGACTCTATCCTCAATTGCTCTTTTCTTTTGTTTAGTGATTTCACATAACATTATGGCCTGTGATTCATATTCCATCTCAAGAGATATTATCTCTTCTACTTGAACTTTGTTTTTCTCCATCAGTTCTGCTATTGTTGCATCAAACTCTTTAGTGTCTCCATTGGAAAAAACTTCTGTGGTATCAATCTCCCTGTAGTTTATATCATTTTCAGCTATGGCAATCTCTTTCCTTCTTTTCAAGGATTTTCTTAATTCCACTCTAGCTTCTTCTACCTTGTGTAGAGCGAGATGCACATCTATCACTTGGTTCTCAATGATCTTTCCAAGTTTGAAAACTTCCATCTTGAGATCTTTTCCTCCAAGCTATTAGGCTTCCTTTTTTTAAATGAACTAGGCTCTGATACCAATTGTTGGAATGTCTTAATGGAAAGAATGCTTCTGAAAGGGGGGGGGGGGTGAACATGCATGCATATAAAAATTAAGAAATCATGAGAAACATGCATGCATCACCACATAACACTTGAGATTTTGGTAACCCATAAACCCTCCAGAAATAAGAAGGTAAAATTGGGGTGGGGATGATACCCACAAAATCATTGTAGCAATAATGTTTGACCAATTCTGATGATTTTCCCTATTAAAGGCCTTCCCTATTAAAGGCTTTACACTGTATCAATAGTGACCTGGTTAAAGGATTTACAAACACTTTACATGAAGTGTTACCCCGTTAAAGGATTTAATCACCTATTTAAAGGATCTACAAAATAGTTGTTAAGCTAACCTATCAACATAGGATTTCCTTTCTAATACAATGGCTAGAGAGTATTAGACATAATAAACCTGATAGCTTACAATCCTTTGATTGTTGAATACAAACACTTGTTCTTGCTTACTCTGATCTTGATCCTTTGAGATCTAATTCTTGTTTGTATCCCTTACTTTTTTCTGATCAACTGAGTATTTTAACTGTTGTTCTTGTCCTCTAATTCTTTATACTCTTTACTCTGAACTCCAGTATAACTTCTTCATAGACTCCTTCATCCACCACACACTTTTTTAATGAGATTTTTTCTTCCTTATAAAGACATTTGAAGACTTAGGGTTAGATGTGGATCTACAATCCATATTGAATCTCTATTTCCTACTCATTCCTTGCACTTTTGTTATTGGTTGCATGCCTTCTCCATTTTTCTTATTGGCTGCATGTAGATTGCATAGGAAATATAAAAGATTCGATCTTATCACTTTAATCTTTTGAGATTCATCATATGTCGGCCATGAAAATGATTTACATCTGAATTAGTGAAGTTAAAAACTCATATGTGCATTCTGTGTTACTCAGCACTTACTAATTCTTGATGCTCGACACATATAACAAACTGGCTTACTCTACTCCTATTGCATTTCTATTTTTCTTGGCATCGTCTATGACTCGACACTTAAATATCACTCGGCTCCTGTATCATGCTCGGCATTTAAAGTCACTCAACACTTGATCTTTACTTGACACCTGATCTTCACTCGGCACCTAAAGGCTGCTCAACACCTAAAGATCACTCAGCACCTATTGGATTTCCTGACTTGGCATACATAGTGTGCTCAGCTCCAATGTAGAAAGTGGTTAAGTATGTTGGCACTCAAATGTCAAAACCATTCTGAGACTAACAACTTGATAAGGAAAGACATGAGGCTTCCCTTGGAAACCATACACCCTAAAAATCATGGATAATGAGTATGGGATAATGTCTCCCTAGTTATGGCTCACTTTCAGTCCCTTGGCATGATCCTTCAGCCTAATCAATTTTGCCAAGGGCTAAGTTATTCTAGGATTGTTTCCAACCAACAAAATTCTCAACTTAGAGGTAAAATATATATCAAACCTTAGAAAGCTAGCATCATTGACCTCCCAGGTCATATCAACACTCCATAACTGAACTAGAATTTTTCTCTATCCTTTTCCAACTCCAATCTCATCTCCTTAGAGAAAGAAAAAACCCCTTTGTATAAACATATGTACATTAGTACTAAATACCAACAAAAGTGCTTCTCAACTTTGGCCTTGCTGATTCCAATTAATCCATTATGAATTTCCTTTGCTAGATACGAAGCAAAATAAAAAATGGAGCTCATACCATACTGCAGGGTCTGAGAAATAATGAAGACTAGGGATCCTTAAATATGATCTTGCTCATCCATCCTAAAAAGTCTATAGAGAGAGAAATACAATGCTTGTGCCCTTGGGTTAAAGCATTTATTCAGTAATGGTTCTAGGGCATTGCTTCTTACTAATCGAAAACACCTTATCTTCACAAAGTGCTCTTGCAGTGGCCCTCTCCTTAAGTATACAATCTGAGCATCATACCTAGCCCGTAGATCATCTAGATCAATTTTCTCATGCAATGCATGGTTAGGGTTTAACATAAAAATTGCTAAACACCTCCCTAATTACTTTAGGTATTAAAGATGTTTTCACCTACATGATTGATGACTACCCTTAGCACTGGGTCATATCTCATTGCTATCATTTTAAATAAGTCTTCGTCAAAGAAGATTCTAAGGACAACCAATTTAATAATATCGAATTGCCACACAGTTCTCAAAGGAGTGTCATGTTTTCTCTCAGAAAACCACTTTTGAAATAGCTCTAAACCCCAGTAGATGTCTCAACATCTCTTAACTAGGTTTCTTTTTCATAGGAACCCTCACTAACCAACAACCTAGGGTCCTTAGGGAGCCTTTCTTTTCCTTTAGTTGTCTCATTTATGGAAAAGGGAAATTGTTCCAAAAATCATGTAGATTCCTCTATTGGTAATCTACTTTCCCTAAGAAATCCCTTCGTAGAGACATCTTATCTAATTTATTACAATGGATATTGACAAATTCCCAAATAGTCAAGAATTTCAAGTACTTACCCACAAATTGGGCTTACTTCAACTAAAAAACTCTATTTGCAATAATTCAGTGTTTGAGAAAAATCGCACTCTGAGCTCTAGTTCTTTTGCACTTGAATCCTCATTTTCTTGGTAAATAATTATGCGTTGAATCGTAAGATTTATGTATTTTTCCTTCACACAAACTTGCATTGATACAACATTAATGTTCTAATAGTAGAGTTATATGCAACACAAAAAAATTGAATTCTTTTTGTTGATCTAGACATGATCAGATGGCATTTTTTTAAACTCAAATGACTGCATTACCTTTTAGGAAAGTCAGACACATGTCATCACATTGCTTTCTTACTTTGGCTAAAGTTTAGGCAACTTAAAAATGCGAGAAAGAAATGATCTTTGATCTTCATTTGATCAATGATCATGAAAGATCTTAGTTGTTACTATATTTTCTTTAAAATGTACGCCCACTGAGACGTGTATTAAAACATCACTTTCTCAATTTGGGTAAACATTGTGCATCTTCAAAATGTGAGAAAGTGATATTTGTTGATCCTCATCACACAAATGCTCAAGATTTTCACCTGCAGCTATATGTATTATGTGGCCTACATGGACACATGGTAGCTTGTCATATTCTCTCTTTGGTTAAACTTCACACAACTTCATAATGCAAGAATGTGAAAACCAGCTATCGAACAAGATCATCTGACAGCTTCGAGAAATCAAAGTCTTTTATTATAGTGTGAAACTATGACCAATCAAAACATGTCATTCAGAAAACTATGCTGACTCGTTCCTTTTGTGGTCCACAACTTATCTGGTCCCAAAATCTCCATGTGGTAGCTTGTTGCTTTCTCACTTTGGTTAAAACTTGAGTACTTTCAAAATGTGAGAAAGCAACAAGCATTGATATTCATGTGATTGATGACTGGGAAGATGCATAATCTTATAAAACTTGAAAGAAAAGGGGGCCCCGTAGGGACATGTCAAGATGTCACATTCTTGCTTTAGCCAAATTCCATGCAACTTCAAAATGTGAGAAAGTGATGATCGTTGATCTTAATCTAATCAATGATAATGAAAGATCTTACTAGGAGGGTTTGAGCAAGGCATGAATAATACACAGGCTAACCATGAGGAAAACTTAGGTTAAAATAGAGTTACATGCTAGGGTAAGGCAGAATTTCACAAAAAAATTCAAAAGACTATGGAAAAACCATATAATAAGGAAATTTTGAAGGGTTTCATGGCTTTATTTAAAATCTTCCATGCATGTTTGAAAATGAGAACAATTTTAACCAAGTTTTACAAGGAACCTAGGGCACAATTGCTACTAAGGCAATACAGTTAGGGATTTTCTAGGGCACGATTAATCAAAAGACATACAATCCCTAAGCACAAAACAATAATTGGATTTTTCACTACAAATTTTGAAGGATTTTTAACATGTGAAAAACCTTGCCAATATAAGCGGCAAAGCTCTATCAAAAGTAATTATTGATTTGAAGAGCCTTCATTATGACATGAAATACTAAAGCCTCAAGAGTTAATCAATCAAACACAGAAGACTACAACCAAAGTAGGATAAAAAATATGAGTTCCTATATGTGTGAATGCACCAAGTTGTGGTGCCAAAAAGGTCACACCCAATTTTTTTTCAAAATTTCCTATAGCGTGCACATGCTATGTGGATTTACATAGTGCCTATGCACTATAGCACATACATGCTATGTGAAATAACATAAAATGACTATAACCCGCCACCCATTTCATTTTAAGTCATTTCTTTTATTGGTTTTCTTTTCTACCCCCAACACAATGCACACATTTTATGGAAGGTGAAGCTTCTCTCTCTCTCTCTCTCTCTCTCTCTCTCTCTCTCTCTCTCTCTCTCTCTCTCTCTCTCTCTCTCTCTCTCTCTCTCTCTCTCTCTCTCTCTCTCGCTCTCTCTCTCTCTCTCTCTCTCTCTCCTCCTCAAAATTCCTCCTCGTTGCTAGAGATCAAGATCAGGTTCATCGAATATATCTTCTAACCTTGTTTTTGTATTTTTTTGTATGTTTTAGCATTGTTTTGTATTTTTTTTAGTTTTTCTTCAAGTTTGTTTTTCATTTTAAATTAAATTAGTTTCTTATTAGAAAATGTGAATAATCAACCACCAAACCCTACACCATCAAATGATCCAAATCCCTGGCCCGATCAGTAAAATCCTCCACAAAATCAAAATGAAAACCCTCGTGAGGAAGAGAAAGAATCTCCTAAACCTCCATCAATTATAAGACCTCCCCTTTGCACCCACGATAATATAATGAATGAAATAGAAAGAGGGAAAAAACAATTAGAAGTAATCATTGGTAGGTTAAAAGCTTACGGGATAACTAATCATACAAGAGTACAATTGACATCCTCCCTTGGTTCGATTGTGAGCTTGGTAGCTTCTATTAGTAGTCAGTTGGATATTTGGCATGTTAATAGGGAAGAATAAAAAAGATATATTATACAAAAACATTATCCTATGAAGATGTAAAAAAAGGACATAACAAAAGATGACATATGTGCATTGTTTTAAAATCCAAGAGAAGAAGACATTGTTAAAACTACAACTTTTGGGATAGATAGTGGATAGTCCTTGATGCCCCTTCCTGTAATAATCATGAGCTTCCAATATATTTCTTAAGGAAATTGTATTGTGAATTTTTCCTAGGGGAGATCCCCAATCATTTTGACATGTTAGATTCTCAGGGTAGAGGTGGGGGGTGGGTGGTTTTCATTTGAGAGGTCAAGGGCACATCGTGACCTTCATGCAGTTAGGGTGCATGTTGTCAAGCTACAAGGTGATCATGTCACTATTCTTTCAATTGTGAAGGAACATGTAGAGACTAATACTCTAGGGACTATCAATGCTTTGACATAGAACTTCATTCATTGCACTAGTCCATTAGTTAAGGAGGAGCCTTCTTTACACCTCGGTCACATGTGCATTTCATGGGGATCCTTATGCACATTTGGTAGTCATGCTGGAGACACTATGGATGATGGCCTAGTCATTGATGACTTCTGAAGTGAGATATTTGACATTGACACACAGGTAAATTTTTACAATCATAATAAACTAAATTGATCACATTTCGTATGACTTACTAACTAATAAATTAGCATGTCTTGACATTGTTCAAAATTCAGGGTAACAGTGTTGATGACTCTTCTACAAATCCCTTGGCCCCATTTTATGTCCTGTTAATGAATGGATAGGTATGTATCAATTTAATCATATCAATTAATACATATATTTATTAATTAATCATATGAAGGATTGAATTTTTTTATATCCATGTGCATTCATTCTCTACTAGACCATCAATAATCACAACACTCTCTGAGCCTAGGCATGATACAAGCTTTGTAAAGGTACATTTGTTTCATGTTAATTTAACTCATTTGATTATATTATATTCTATAAAAAAATTTAAATTTTACTATATGATTTCAATTTGTTGACATCAGAGAATCCTCCTCATCTTCTCCAATCCATCGATTGTGGAGTTTCTGCCATGATGGCTAGTTCAGAGCCATTGACTGAGGTATGAAAGAGTTCTCATAGTTTTAGTTATTATTTATAATAGTTAGTATTGAAATTTCAAATGATATTCATAAGTATGATTGAGTGATTATATTGATTGAATTATTGTAGGGCCTTGTTACTCCTGATCATTCGCAAGCCTTTGAGGTGGATGTACATAGTGACTTTTTGATGGCAGTAAGAAAATAATTAATTTTATGTGTACATATATTTGATTTCAATGTATAATAATTATTGATTCATATATAATTTATTTGTATCAACTCCATTTATAAAGGAGACTAAACAAGAGGATGAATGAGTGTCTAAGGAAGACCCTAGGATCCCCATCATCTCCCTCCATGTGATGAGAAAAGACCTCTAGGGATTTGTTTCCTTCCCCTTACAGGAGGAAGAAAATATAGGGATGGACACACATATAGGCATTACTGGACATATATCTTGGATTTTATGTTAGTGGACATATTCAACATACATTTGATGATTACATGACATTATATATTTGATGTATGACATAGATTTTATGCATGAAATTATTAGACTTACAACTTTGATGGATTAGATTGTTCATGTATGACATTGTTGGTTCTTGTAATATATATCTTTTTTTTTCTTGTTTACATTTTAAGTATTTCACATATTTCATTTTAATGTAATTTTCATCAAAAATAAGGGTAGGAATCGTTATAATAAGATTTGATAGTATCTTTTCACATGTGAATAAGGATATGATATTAATTTGTATTTAGATTGCACAAGTGATGAGTACTTTTTATTATGAGTAACTTATTTGGAGTTTTTGTTGGGATGAAAATACTCAAACTTGAATTTTTAAAACTGTTATACAATTAACATTGAAATTTGAATCTTGAGTTGGCTACATTATGTAAATTTCTAAGATTGAATTTTAGTGTCATCATAAACATGTCGAGAGTTTATATATGCTTTATCTTCACAACACCAGAACACTTGAAATAAAGTTTTTAATTTATTCATGGAATTTGATATCAAGATTTCATGCTTATCCATCTCTTCAAGAGATTCATTCATGGAAAACATTATATATGATCTTCTTATGATTCCTATAGCTATAGTTGTTTCATATTGCCCTACATATCTTTTGTGTGTCACTATCTAGTATGCATTGGCTACACTATCTTTGACCTCCTTTGTATAATGATGTATTCTACACCCCTATGATGTCATCTTAAACTTCTTGTATTTTTTTATTCCTACAAGTATCGATTAAGAGGGTGAGAAAAGATTGAAACTAGGGTTTATGTGGCCAATAATAGAGTAGACAGTTTGATCCCATGATAAATAGTTAAAGATGTTCACTAGTTGGAAACTTTGTGCTGGCCAACACTACAAGTTTTAGCATCATCCAAGATGGGGTCACAAAATCAAAACATAATTGAATCTCCAAAAAGAGAGAGAGGTTATTGCACACATTGACAACATGATCTTCTAGCACCTGACATTGCATCCATACCTTGCACAAGATTTGAGATATGCCCTATCAAAGATTACTTCCTTATGGCATTTAGTGACTCTTAGGGTCAATTCTTTTCGGCATGCCCAAGAACATTTGAGCAATCAACAGGATGAGACAAGCTTAGGAGTAGGGCTAACCAATCCACTCAAAGCTAATAGAGTAGACAGTTCAATCCCATGATGAATGGTTAGAGAGATTCACCAGTTGACAACTTTGTACTAGCCAACACTACAAGTTTCAACATCACTCGAGATGGGGCCAAAAAATAAAAATGGAATTGAATCTCCAAAAGGTAATAGAGCATAAATGTGTAGTTAAAACTGAAATATAAATTGAAGATCGAATAATCTAAAATTTTATGATTGGAAGATTGGATCCAATTTAAGAAAAGTCAAAAAATATTTCAACTAGACAATAATATTCATATCTTTATATTAATGATATTAATTTTTATGTACAACTTAGCTCTGAAAGGCATTAGTAGGAAAGAGATAAGAGAGAAAACCTCTAGTTTTGCCCAAAAAAATATGAAATATAAATGTTACATCAAATGCTTTTGTAATTATATTCAATCTAATGAGCTAGCTAGATCTTCTCTACATTTTATTGTCTCAAGTATTGCATTGTGGTCTAACTCACAAACCTTTTGAAGAGTCTTATTATGTGGTCTTCCTCCATATTGATAAAGTAGAAATTTGATAAGACAACAAGGTTCAATAATGAATAACCTTTGTCTCTATTTTCCATTCCTATATGGTACTCTTAACCTTCAGCATCTATAATGAAGTGATCCAATTTTTTTTGGCTTGGACACAATGACACAAATAATAATTTGTACCTTCTTCATTGTCTTCAAGTGTAATAACAACAAAAACATGGCTTGTAGTGATAAATGTACATAATACACTCATTAATTCAATAAATACTTAGGTGAAAGTTATAAAGTTACACATTGAATTTACATAGATATATTGCCAGGTTGCACTAGATTAAACAAGTGGTTAAAGTCAATGTATGAATCCATCTCGACCATTTCTAGTACTTGCGGGGGATGATAGGTGTCAATTGGGTCCAAAACCCATATATCCCATTGGTCCACCCATTCAATGGACTCACACTCATCCCAAATTTTCTTTGCACATGATGGACAAAAGCATGCTATTTTTCATGCGTGGATACTCCATGAACCTACATCAAATCTTCTAAAAGAGTGCAACAATCCTAATATGGTGAAATATTAGTATTATCTATCAACCAAAAAAATTTCCGAACCATAAAATCACCTTCCTTACCCAAACCCATTGTAGCGTTACACTACTAGAAAATGGACTTTGCATCTGTCAATGTTACTCCATGTTTTTACTTTAATTCTTTATGAGCTAACACTCTTTTGATGCATGTACCTACACCATCATGCTCTCCCTTTTCATGACCAATCTTTGTGAAATTGCACATATATTGAATTCTAGACAACCTATGCATCCTTCTCAACCAATAGAACATCCATGCATTCTTGAATTGAGATGTGTACTAATTTGACCAAATAATATTTTGGCAATATAGTATGCCCATGTTAGCCAAATCACCATAAAATAGTTGAAAATGACCAAGTACAAACTATGTAGAAGGTGATCAATCATCATTGATATAAAATGGTACTCCTTCAATATCTTCCTATCATCCTTTGTACTTTTAGGTGAATGCATGAATGTTATGTGAAAAAATATGGAAACTTTTTGAGAAGTATAATACTTTGTTTGCACCTCATTTTGTGGTTGTAGTGTGTAGTTCTTTGCAAAGTCTACAACTAAAATAATAGTATCCAATGGAAATGTATCCTTGCACAACTTGAATTGAAAATTCAGCCATGAAGCTCTATGTGTATGCCTTGCATACTCGCAAATAATATTTTCAAAAAAAAACTTTATAAGCTCATACACTGAAATCTTTTCAATGACTAAATCACATCTTTTTTCCTGTTTCCAATATTTTAAAAAATATTTCACTATCTTATATTTTCCATAATCTACTATTTGATTTCCAATTGCATGTGCACTATCCATATGTTCACAAGTTGATAAAAGATGGAAAGAATTGCAAAATAAGCATGTACCATCCAAGCATGACAACTTGTAAAATTATTGACCATCTCCTATTTCACATAAAATGTTGGATATGAATTTCCTTGAAGATCTAGGTGGCTCATTTATGTCACAATCCTGCAAAACAAACTTAGAATGCAAAAAAAAACATATATGCTTAAAAACATCAAAATGGTTAAAAAATTTAATAGGCATCCTACAACAACAAGTTGTGCATGTGTGATTTATCTTCATATAAAAAGGTTTACTCAACTAAAAAAAGTTTTGGCTTATTCAAATTTGAGGATACATACCAATAAATTTTTCTTTAAAATTATGTTTGAGTTGAGTCCAAAAATTTTTTCGCATGTGGATCATGATTTCGGCTACCAATCCTTCTTCTTAAAACATCTCTTTTATTAGGAGAAACATGAGTGTTATTTGTCAAAAAATATTCAATCAACAATTTCAAAGCTTCACTAATTTCTTTATCCTTTTACAGTAGTCTAGCACTAAATGTGCATAACTCATTTTTTGTTGGATCTTCCACTCTCTAATGCTTTACCATGGCTCTCCTTAGAGTACCTCTACCAATTTCAATATTTTTCATGTCTTTCTCACAAGGCAAGATTTCTTCATTTAGGTACTTAATATTGTTGATGTAAGTACATGTCTTGTGATATTACTATCTTTGGTGTGTGATTTACAACCCACTTTATCATATGCACTCATTAGATTATTTACAATACTATTTTAATTTGACTCATCCATTGTTCTTAGCCCAAGAATCTCCATGATGGGCCCAAATTTCATTCCTCATCATTTCAAAAAATAATTGGTATTGACCTACCACATTTAGTTCTTTAAAGAATAATCTCCACACATGATTAACTTTTCTTTGACAAGTAAACTTGCTAATATTGTCAAATATTGATTTCAAAATGTTAGTATCAATATCAATCAAATATTTTGGTCTTCTAAAATAAATTCTAGAAGGTGTTATATTCTCTTCCATTCTCTTAGTAGTTTGAACATCACAATAAGGTTTGATGAATTGCATACCTTGAACTGAGGATTATGTGCCTTAGAAATAAGATACAAAATATAGAATATCACTTCCTTGATATATTGATGTTGTGCCTTCAACATGACATGATGGATTGTGTGCATCATTAGAGATAGAAATTAGAATCTCTTCAACATGAGATAATGATATGACTTCTACATTGAAAGATGGTGTAGCTTCACAATTCAGTTACCTTCTTGAGCATAAGAGTCTCATTCATTCTCTGTCTTTCCAATTCATCCTCTTTGTTTCTTTGTATTGGTGGTTCATGTTCTGCTTTGAAAGACAATTCTTCATTATTGCATTGCAATTTTCTTTATTCATGTAGTAGTTTCATTTTATCTCTTTTTGTAAGAATTTGGCTTAGGCCAAAATTCACCCAAGAACTAAAGAACTCAACACAAGCACATAGTAGACCAAAATAGGTAGAGTATGATCAGAATGATGATATTCATTCAATAATTGGATACAAGAGTACACTAGGAGTGCCTGAATATAAAGGCCTCAGGAGAGCTTCTAGAATGTCTAGAAGTCAGCATCATGATATGTCATACAACTAGGCACATGTCCACCAGATATGGATTATCCTCCATTAAGCACGAGATTAAGTGCGATGATGTGAGGATAAGACTACAATGGTGTAGCACGCAAATCAGTGGAGTAGATAATATGTGCTAAATGAGGAGTGCAAAAAACTATGTTGTCATCATAACAAATCAGTGAATGATGCATACTCCAGTGTTGTAGACACCATGTGCATAATTAGAGTTACGTAACTCAATGAGAGTTCACAAACTCCTAAGTGTCTCACATAAAATAATAATAAAATAATGAAAAATAATAAAATAATGTATTAACCTAAGTAAAACTTAAGTAAGTGTAATAAGTAAATACTTATTTACACCAACACCCCCCCTTAAGTGCAAGTTAGGGGAATGCCCTTAAGCTTACACAATCTAGGATGAAATGCAAGATGGGTCTCGGCTACTAGGCCATGTTAGGTACCCATGTACATAATGATATGCAATCTCTCATAAAGCGGGGAAAGAGGGAAAACCTCATGGGAAAAACCCTCCCCCAAAAAGAGAGATAAAGGAGGATGCATTGATGGATGGAGTAATTAGGACCCCCCCATTATGACATACATCCAATATATACATAGGAGAATAAGAGAAGAGGTAGAGAGATAGGATGGGCTCCCCCCCCCCCCCCCAAAGAAGAATGCCGAATAGTGAGTGCTCCAATGAAGAAGCTGATCCAAGACTACAAAATGGTGTTCCTCCCCTTAAGAAGAAATAATGCCAAGAGTACAAATGAGATTCTTCTGCTATGTGTGGAAAGAATCCCATGGATAAGTGATGTCTCTGAAACCTGCTCAACTAGCTGAAGAACTTGTCCCAAAGAATTGACTGACTCTACAACTAATGAAGAACCCTGCTGCAACTGTTGATCATGAGTATCCACAATCACTTCAACCTGTGATGATTGATCTTGTAGAGAATGAACAAGAGAGTCGGATGGAGCTCTCGTGACAATTGAAGACGATATTTTTGCATCAAGAAGTAGAGGAAAATCATCAATACTATCCCCCAAATCTGTCACTGAACCTGTATCTAGAAGACTAGAAGTACCCTTCTGTTTTGGACCTATGACTGTGGTGATGTATGCATGCAGATTGAACTGAAGAAGTGACCTTTCACTATATCTATTGACAGAACTCCACATTTTTGAATTTGTTGAAGCACTATCACTGGTGTCACTATCAATATCCACACTGTATGATGTGCAAAGAGTAGAGGACAAGCTTGGTGAACTTTCCTCAAAATGTACATCCTTCTCCACAAATATCTGATGAGTCTCAAGATCTAGAAGTCTGTATGCCTTCACACTGTATTCATAACCAATGAAAGTACAAGGTCAAGATGTTTGTGCCTTGCATCCCCTAGAAGATCTGTTTGCCCATGCAGGACAACCGAAGACTCTGAAGTGTTTCACAATAGGTTTTCTACTGCACCATGCCTCAAAATGAGTTTTTCCATCTAAGGCTAGATGAGGAGAATGATTAAGAATGTGAGTGGCACTTGAGATTGCTGTGACTTCTAATGATGGATCTAGAGACTTGGCATGAATCATGCAACTTGCCATAGACTTAAGAGTTCTAATCCTCAAAGCTGCAACATCTGTCTTATGTGGACTGAATGCTAAGGGAGTCTGAAGATCAATTCCCTCATGTCTACAAAAGTCCTTAAGTCTTTTTTTCACATCCATGTTTCCATTGTCCATTTGGAGTACTTTGATGGCCTTTTTGGATTTTTGTTCTACATGAGCCTTGAAGTCTAGAAATGCGTCCAACACTTCATTCTTGTTATACAAAAAGTAGACCCAAGTGAACCTTGAAAAGTCATCAACAAAGGTAAGTATGTAGCGACCCTGGATGAATGCAAAAGGACCTACTAGTACCATGTGAACCATTTGAAGAAAACTTGTTGCTCTAGAAGACTTTCCTCTTTGTAACTTCCCCTCTGGATGCATATCCACTGAATTTGTTGAACATTTACCCTTAGAAAAGTTGATCTGAGGTAGACCTTTCACCATTTGGTATGTGTGAAGTTGTTGAAGATAGCGATAGTCAAGGTGACCATACCGCTCATGCCATAATTGCATGTTTGAGTGTGATTGAGATAACAAGGCCTTTGAAGGAGACTTGGGTACAAAATGTGAGAAAGAGTAAAACCTCTTGTGATCATTCACTTTCCCCACTGCAACCAAGGAATTATCTCTAAGACTGTACACTTTTACTGAGTCTGGAAGGAACTCAACTCTATGTCCATCTCCAAAGTGAGTGACTTGGTAGATTGATAGGAGATTCAAACTTAAGTTTGGAACATAGAGAACCTCTTAAAACTCTCCATTTTCCATTTCCACATTTCCTATTCCTTCAACTTCCATTTTTCTATCATTCCCCATGAAGATGTGTGGTACCTTTGAGTGATTCATTGAAGAAAAATCCTTCTTCGAAGAACCCATGTGATATGAGGCACCAGAGCCAAATATCCATTCCTTTGAAGAGTTTGAATTTTCCATGAATGCTTGCCCTTTGCCCTTTGAATCTAAAGAAGATCCCTTCTTGTAAGCATTAGGCAATGGAACATTATGTTTCCTCATGATGTTGGTCAATTCATTAATCTTTTTGATATAACACTCATGCTCTTCATGACCTATTTTCTTGCAGTAAGCACACTTCTTCTTCTTCTTATTATTGTACCCTTTCTTGTTGGAACTCAAGGACTTGCCTTGTTGATTTGATTGAGGTGTTGTCTTTTCTACATCCTCAGATTTGTTCTTCAATTTCTTCTTACCCTTTCCTTTGTTTGAAGATTTTCTAGCTGAATGTTGAGAACCCTCATTGGACACCAATGCTTTGGACTGAGGTGATTTGAGAATCCCCATTGATTTCAACTTATTTTCTTCATCATCCAATAGTTTAGCATATTCATCAAAAGTGACTTTCTTGTAGGTAGACCCTAAGGTAGTCTTTGAGGTGTTAAAAGAAGATTCAAATGTGGAATATTTGGATGGCATCTTGTTATGGATGAGATAGATCAGTCTGTCATTTTTGATAGAACTCCCACAATCAATAAGCTTTGTCCTTAATTCATTCACCTTAATGATGAACTCCTATATTGAGTCATATGACTTAGGATCTAAGGAAACTAGCTCATCTTCAATCTTGAACACATCCTCTTCAAACACTTTACCATAAAGGCTTTCGAGGGTATCCCAAGCTTCCTTGGATGTAGTAGATTTTTTTATTTGATACATGATTTTATCATCTACCCCCAAACATATATGACCCAGGGCTTTCCTATCCATGGCTACCCAATTTAAAATTTCACTTGTAAATACATTATCACTTGCTGGTTTAGGGAGAGTACCATCTACATATTGAGAAACTCCATTATGCATTAAGTGATACAAAATTTTGATTGACCATGTAGCATAATTAGGAGGAGTTAATTTAAGAAACTTAAAGTTTCCCATAATGTAGAAAATGAAAGAAAATTGCAGAAAGGAGAGAACACAACACCAAGAATACCCCCCCTTTTCATTAAATAAAGAAACCCCCCTAAAATAGATGCTTTGGGAACTTTATCAGTAGTGCGATTACAATGGGCCACTTGCCAATTTTGGCCTTCATGGACTTCTAATTTTTCTTTTTACAACCTCTTAATAGAGTACAAATCTAAAACTTTACAATGTGCTACAATTCTGAAGCATTACAAAGCAAAGAAAGGCCCTATTGTTGAAAGTGAGAATTTTGTCCACACAACACTATAATCTGATGCCAGATCTAAAAAGTAGATGAAAAAATATGCACTTTCAAAAAACATGAAACCTATTTTCGACTCCAGATGTGCCCGTACAGAGTATTTGAAGTTGCAAAATATAGGATTATCCAAGTATAGTCACCAAAAAATGCAATTTCTAAACAATTTGTGCACCAAAACCAAAAATTAGCTACACCACTAAAAATTTTAGAAAATTTTACCCAATTTCAAAAAAAATTGCACCTGATTTGGAGTCCGAATGTGCAAGTTATAGCCTCTTGAAGTCAGCCTGCCAATACTAAAATCAATTTGGTGAGGGGTTGCACCAACAAAATATGGGGTTAAATTTGACGGTCATACAGCTGTCGCAACAGTTGTAAATTTGACCTATTATGACGTCCAGATGGGCATCAATTTTAGGCTCATGAACGAGTGACGTCAGCAAAATTTTTGGACTCCGATGATGTCAGCGGCTGATTTGGCATTTTGTACCATATAGAATTGTACAGAAGTACAAAAAAGATGATGTGTCTTGATAACGTGGCGGCTAGAGATTGGGCCAACTTTTATTGACTATGTCCGGCATGGGCGCTAGCGTAACTGTCGATGTGGTAGAAGACTAGAGATGACTGTATGCACAGTCATGAGCTGAGTGTATGCTGACTGGGATCTGTGTGGTTGACTGGGTGAGGTCCATGTGTCACAGCTTGAGAGTGACACCTGTTGCAGGACTGCAACGAACATCGATCGGGTTTTACTGTAGCCATCGTCGGATGAGAATCGTGTGTCAGAGATAGGATTTACTATTGCTAGAAATTTTGTATTAATCCCACATTGCATGGGAGAGAAGATGTTTTTCTCTTTAAAATTGAGAACCTGTGTAGTCTTCACTAAAGGAAAGGTAGCCAATATAGTTTCTGGTGGATATGCTGTTGGAAAGGTATGTTGCCAGATTTGCTGTGTCACCTAGTTTTTCAATTGTCGTGCTGATTCATCAAAATTTTGCAAAGATGTTTGCGAGATTTGTAGGTGGTCAGGCCTGGCTTTAATAAGCCCGTCGAAAACCCTGCAAATAAATGATATATTTGCCACCAAAAATATAAAGCCGATCCGGGGTGTCACAGCCTGGTTTGGCAAAAAAATTTTCTCTAACCTAGCAAATAATTTCTAAATATTTCCAAAAATGCCAGATACAAAAATAAATTGCAGAGAATAAATAATGTTCAGATCTGAAAAACAATTAATTAGACCAAATGAAATGATCATACCCAATTGCAAATCAGGGCCTTCGGGTGCCGTTTTGCAAATTTTTTTTGCCTCACAATCAACTTTCACCCAAGATAGGTGAATTTATAGTCAATCTTCACCAAATTGACACTCTAGATGCAACAGAGAGGTCAGATCTGGCTCTAAACGCTCTCAATTTTTGTGGATCCTTCGGAATCGAGGTGTGAAGCATGAACTATCTCGAACGGCTACGTGATGAGAATCCTCCTTGGCTCTAATACCATGTAAGAATTTGGCTTAGGCCAGAATTCACCCAAGAACTAAAGAACTCAACACAAGCACACAGTCGACCAAAATAGGCAGAGTATGATCAAAATGATGATATTCATTCAATAATTGGATACAAGAGTACACTAGGAGTGCCTGAATATAAAGGCCTCAGGAGAGCTTCTAGAATGCCTAGAAGTCAGCATCATGATATGTCATACAACTAGGCACATGTCCACCAGATATGGATTGTCCTCCATTAAGCACAGGATTAAGTGCAATGATGTGAGGATAAGACTATAATGGTGTAGCACGCAAATCAGTGGAGTAGACAACATGTGCTAAATGAGGAGTGCAAAAAACTGTGTTGCCATCATAACAACTAGGTGAATGATGCATACTCCAGTGTTGTAGACACCATGTGCATAATTAGAGTTGTGTAACTCAATGAGAATTCACAAACTCCTAAGTGTCTCACCTAAAATAATAATAAAATAATGCAAAATAATTAAATAATGTATTAACCTAAGTAAAACTTAAGTAAGTGTAATAAGTAAATACTTATTTACACCAACACTTTTAATTTCCAAATCTCTCTCCCTCTCTTCCATTGTTTGAGTTTTTTGTTTCTTCCTAGGCATGATGTTGATTTCTACATGTCAAATTATTCAAACATGCAAATTACTTACAATTCATTTAAATGCATATACGCATTACAATTATTTCAATGAATACACAATATATTTTAAACAACTTGTAAAATTATAATGAATTATTCATGCATTAAATTTTGTAACCATTTTCAAATAACATTCATTCAAACATTTAAATTTCAATGAATTCACTATATATTAAATAACTTGCCAAATTATAATGAAATTTGTCTCTATAGTAACAAAGAATATTGAAGAAGGAGTGCACTAACCTTTTCTATACAAAGAATGCTAAAAAACCCTTCAAATAGTTTATCCAATGATTGAATTTGGTGCTTGCTAGCTTCCAATACCATGAAACCCATTTTTTTGTTGGAATAACATAACATAATATAGACATAAACAAAAAAATGTAGGGATCCAAACTTTCCTTGTAACCATTTTTTGGTGTTTTCATATAGTTTGTACCCACTGTAAAGCATGTACGCACTATGTGAAAACTCTCTCTCTCTCTTTCTCTCTCTCTCTCTACCTTAACCACCCCCTCCCCCCCTCCCTCTCTCTCTCCCTCCCTTTCTTCCTCCCCTACACTCTTGAGTTGTATCTTTATTTCTCTCACTCTCCTCCCTTTCTCCCTCCCCATCCCCTACTCTCTCTTACTCTCTTACTCTAGCTTAATCCCCCCCTCTTTAAATCCTATCCCATGCTCTTTCCTCATCCCCTTTTCTCTCTTGCCTTCTCTCTCCATCCTCTTTTTTCCCCCCCTAGTATCTACCCATCGTCTCTCTCTCTCTCTCTACATCCTATCCCCTACTCTCTCCCCATCCTTCATTCTTTCTCACTCTCTACCCTATTTTCATCTCTTCCTCTCTCCTTCACTCTCTCCCTATCCATACTCTCTATTGAGATAAAAGGCTTCCAAAGCACGCACACACTATGTAAACCTTGAATTAGAAAATATTTTACATTGCACACATGCACTATATAAAGAATTTGATTAAACCAAGCCTAAGGCTTGGATTTTACTTGGGGATCCAACCCAAAGGTTTTAGAGGCTCTAAACTGGTGTGAGACATGTTTTGTAGAAAACATACAAAAATATGCTTGAGTTTTCTTCCATGCTCTCCCTCAAGTTTCCTTGTGGTTGAGTATTGAAAAAACTAGGTTACATCATATTATAGATCTCTATGTTAGCTAAATAACCATATAATTTATTTCTAATTCATACTATTTTGAGCATTTCAATTATAATTTCTTTTGAAAGTATGTCCATTTTCTCTCAAAAGTGAACATGTACTAATTGGGGTGTAGATTTTAGATCATCCATCGAATTTTGCAATAAGTTAGCTTTTTTTAAAAATAGATTCCATTCAATACATGATAAATTTATTTATTTATTTTAGATTAGTTTTCAATAATTTCTAGAGGAAGCACACATATATTTCATATTTTTGGGATGTGCCCATTTACAAAATTCATTATAAAATAATTACACATTATAAAATTACTGAAAAAATATGGGATAAACTAAACACTATTAGGTAACTTTTGGTTGGAGTTCTTAAAGGATTTTTTAAAAAAAGTTAAAATTTTAAGGGGCAACACTTTGCACTATGTTATTTTTGTCTTAAAAAAATAGTACCACTTTCTGTGGCCCCCTTTTTTGAGGGCCTAAAACTAAACCATCTTGAAAATAAGTTAGTAGTTTAGAAACTAGATTCAAATGAATACTAATTTTGTTTTTGTCATATCTTAAAATTTTGAATGAAACTATCTTCAATTCTTGTTGAAGTTCATAAATTGTTAATTTTAGGAAAAATGTGGCCACTTATACCCCCTTTTTGGCACCACAACTTGGTGCACTTACCCATATGGTAAATGATCCATCTGAATAAAATGCATAAGTACCTAGCCACTACATCTGCCTAGTACATAAGAACAATTATTGAATACATAGCTCATTCCATTGAACCAAGAAAGTATAGGAAACAACAAAAGAACTCCTCTAATGGAGACAAGGGTGAGGTAACAAGCAACTAGAAAGTGGGCCAAAAAAATTGCATGCCAAGGAACCACAATCAAGATACACAAAAAGAATACATTTGTGTGTACTAAGGTGATCAATCTTAAACACTTCATCAGGCAGATGTCACAAAAGAGAACCTCACTGGACAAAGGAAGATGACAAACAAAGACAAAACATCAACCCCACTCTTTAATTAGAGTAGTGCATGTACAATAAGGCACAAGATATGGTGAATCCAAAGAATACAATAATCTCTATGAGTGTCCTCAAATGAAATTGTTTAAATCGAAAGGAAAAAAAATGCAAAACTACTAAAATGAAAAAAAGATTCAATATGACACTTTATCTCAGTGCATTTGCAAGAATGCATACAAATGATGTCTAAATGGACCAGAAGAGACATAAGGTTGATAAAATAGATAGTACAACCCATGATGAATCATCTTAAGTAACATAATTGGTCCTCAAACCTAAAATAACCAAGATATCCACCATAATGAGAAAAACAAAAAATTGAATGGGATGTGCCTAGAGCAGAATTTGGAAAATAGAATGTCTTAAGATATGTCTCCCAGAGTGAAAAATAGAACCTCTAGATTTAAATTCATAGAATGGCAACCAAACAACATCAAAAGTCCAAATAAACTACACCATCATGACTAGCTCAGAATCATCTTTTTGATGATATCTCATTTACAAAAAATAGAGTTCGAATGAGCAAGTTATGACCAAAAAACCATAGGTAGGTTAAAAAGAGCTAGAAGGGCAAGCAGAGGTGAATCACCTCAATTTGTATGCCAAGATGTCTTGGTTTTTGCACCAAGCTACCTCAATTTCCATGCCAAAATGTACCAAATTTTGTACCAAAGTATCTTGATTTACATACTAAAAATCTTGATTTTTGCACACAAAAAATCTCAATTTCTGCATTATAAATATCAATTTTCATGGTAAAAATCACAATCTTCATACCAAAAAAATTCTCAATTTTTGGGCATAAAATCTTGATCTTTGTACCAAAAAAATTTCAAATTTTGAGCGAAAAATCTTAATTTTTGTGCCAAAAAACCTCAATTTTCTTGCTGAAAAATAATAAAATCACCACCTCAGGAAACTTGCCCAATCTAGGAGTAATTTGTTTTGCCTCATATTCCAACTATCTCCAAATTGGATAAATTTTGTATGAAAATAGGGGGTTTTGGGCACTCTAAGCTCAGTGGTGAGGTTTGTTTGGGCTTAAAGTTCACCAAAAAGGGTGACCCCTAGATCCAATAAAAATAACTCTAAAAAATGAAAGCCTCTTAAAGAAAAAACATAGATTTAAAAGCCAAGCCAACCCAAACCACTCATAAATAGAACAAGGGCATCAAGATCTAGAGCTTAGATATCATGTTGAAGTTGATGGAAGATTAACCCCATAGCTCCCAAGAATCACTTTCATGCAAACACTTATCAAAGAAAGAGAGAAGCCAAAGCTATGGAGGTTGGAATTCCTAGATCCATAGTTGAGACATTCTTGATGAGCAAAAATAGAGATTGCTATTATCAAAAGTGAATGAATGAATTACAAAGAGAGACCATCCTTATAAAAGGAGATCAAAACCCTAACAAGAATCTAACCTAGGTTGCATTATAATACTTAATAAAAGAATTAATTATTGTATGCCCAAGTTTTAGCTTAAGTAAACTAGAGATAATAAGTGACCTAATAATTAAATCAATATGATTTAATTAATAAGAAAAGACTTTATTACTCTAACAATTATTTACATAATAATATTTCTAAATTAGACATATGAAAAGAAAAATAAATAAATGTAATATAAAAGTTAGGAAATTTCAATAGGCAATAAATCTTATCTTAGAAAACAATTTTGACCATTTGAAATTAAAAATTTATGTAAGAATACATAAAGGAAAGTTCACTCCTCTAGACCTGTGATACTTTTGAAAAGTAGGGAAATAGAGATGAAATAAGTTCTTAGCCCAAACTAGGAAAATATATTTATGTTTATGATTTAGAAAATGTAATAGTACTAATCTAATAGTAAGTATTAACAATAACTCTAATAGAGCTATAGTCACTGCCTTGTGCAGAAAAATAACATGTTTAATACAATGAGACAATATAATTTTTATTATCATGGGAAGATAGAATGTACCTAAAAATTCAAGATGGAAAGAAAATTCACAAGTGACTTAAAACACTATCCATATTAAAATATTGAAAATGTAAAGCATTAGAAGTTTGTTTATATGTCTATGATATATGAAGTATAAATTTTCCATCTCAAATCTTGTTTGTAATGCTGAAACAAAGTCAAGTCGAACCTTGTTTGTAATGCTAAAATAAATTCAAGTCGAACCTTGTTTTTAATTCTAAAACAAAGTCAAGTCAACAATAATGAACTTCAATCTATGTAAAATGCACCCTTGCTAAGTATTTACCATAGCTTTCTTAGAATGAATCCTAAAGCTATTTTATCCACCTTGCATTCAATAGATGGCAAGCATAACTACCAATCACATGATCATTTACCTTCCTATTATGTGTTTCATAGTGTAATTTGGACCTTGATTATTCCTATTGTATAGAATAATAGAACCAATGACTAATCAACATTGAATTTTTGAACCTATTAGACTAATATTCAATTCACCATCCAAGAAGGAGATGTATAACTCTATCATTCAATTTATAGAATTTCCCTGTACCATATGTGATCCTAATATGGTTATTTTATAAAGAGAGTGTCTAAATCTATCCAATCCACTACAAGTTGCATATCAGCTTAAGATGGGAAACTGATGTAATTGCTTGACAATGTTTACATTCACCATCCAAGAAGGAGATGTATAACTCTCTCATTCAATGTATATAATGTCCTTGTATCATATGTGATCATGATATGGTTTTTTTTATAAAGAGAGTGTCTCAATCTATCCAATCCACTACAAGTTGCATATATCCTTAAGATGGGAAACTAGTGTAATTGCTTAAAAATGTTTACATTCACCATCCAAGAAAGAGATGTATAACTCTATCATTCAATGTATAGAATTTCCTTCTACCATATGTGATCCTAATATGGTTATTTTCTAAAGAGAGTATCTCAATCTATCCAATCCACTGCAAGTTGCATATATGCTTAAGATGGGAAAATGGTATAATCACTTAAAAATGTTTATAGAACTAGGAATCTAATTTACTTTTCTACTATTTAAGGAGTAAAGTTGATAAATAAATAATGATTTACATTTCCTATAGTTATAAGATAACAAAAAAAATATTATAGTAGGAAATATATGCCAAAGCATTAATTTAGAAAAGGAATAATCATAAATTTTATAAGGATGCACCCAAGGAAAGAACCACTTATAGCAGAAAATTCATCTAGCAATTATAATAGAAAAAAACTTTATTTTATGTTCATCAATAATCACTTTTTCAGAATAAGTAGCTTCTAAGAATGAAATAGAACTATAAAAAAAAGAACCAAGAACAAATATATGCCCTTTCTAGGACTAAATATAGGCCATTTAATGAACTAATGTGTTGCATAACTATATTTAGTTATGAATAAAAGTCAATATAGGAATGATTTGTAAAGTAAATATATGAATGATCTATAAATAGAATTAAATATAAGTAACATGAATTTGATATCCTAAAAATTGGTTAGAAAAATAATCAATTGAGAGGGAGAAAGAATTAGCTTCTCTAAATAAATAAAATAGATTAAGAACATACTAGTATAAATACTCATATAAATGAGGGTTAGTGGAAGAACATACTTATTTAAGTGATGACACTTTTAGTCATACACCTTGGCAATCCTAATCCATACAACCCTTAGTTACAAAAACTATATTTCAAAACAATAATATTATAATATACATAAGGTTTCAAAGTTTTTGACATGATCTAATGAATCAATAGCTATTCATAAGATGCTATAATATCATGAAAAGTTAACATGCATGTGAACTAATCTTTTAATCCCCATTTATCTCTCCACGTTGTAGTAGTGCCTTCCAATATCCCAATAATGTATGAAATACAATTTGAAATGCCAATGGAAGGGGTTGTGCTTTGTTTCTTAAGCATCTACCATGACACACACACAAAGTCTATGCTTTTGAGAAACTCCAAGGAAAAGGCTATATTTGTATGATTGAGTTCCTACAAGTTGTTCGTGAAGCTTTCAATATTTTGAAGCTTTCAATATTTTCTTGCAACATAAAAATGCAAAGATGACAATTTTGGTACTAAATTAAATAGTATACATAAATGGTGAAACACATATTCCACATACTTGACTTATGAAATCCTTCTGAGAAGTGCACACATAAAAACTAAAATAAGGTGGTGATCTAAAGATGAATGTGATTTCATTCCACCAAACTATGTTTGGCACTATGTATAGCCCATCCAAGTTGTATTTAGTCACAAAAGTGCCTATCTCAATGTCCTTGCATCTGTTTTATTATGTAAAATGACTTCCATGCCTACATATCTTTGGAAAGCCCTAGTGTTCCACTTAATGGCTAGTCTTTTGCAAGGAGCATAGTTGCAGAAGGTGGAAAAAATGTTTGCCTATGAAATGTAACATCAAATGCAATATTTAATTCTATTGTTCAACAAATATAGTGTTGAACATAATTTCAAATATCCAAACCCATGAATGAAAGCCTATTACCACTTTGTTCGCATAGTAAATAGCGATGGTAATTTTGGTTTTTACATCCTTCCAAAATTGAAACTAGTCATTATAATCATTTTAAATTCTAACTTTGATTTTATTGTAAGTGCTAAAGAATATTTTCACACCAACTCCAATAATCTTGTATATGCATAGAACTAGCATAAGTCATTACTAATCTTCTGACTAAATTTTATAAAATTTTGAGATCAAGAGAAATTTTTTACTAAAGATTAAAGATATATAGGGGGTTTTTAATGATTTTTCTAAAGATATGAGAAGGAAACTTAAAAAATAGATTAAATATATGAAAGACATTTCATGGGGTTTTCCCATCTAAAGCTGGTGGCTTAGTCTAACCATGTGAACCATGTTAGACTTGTGCATCCCCATTCATCGGTCCTAGAAAATGTATTTTGAAGCTTGGAGAGAAATGAAATGGAATCCAAGGAAATCTCTAATTTCTTTCCAATTGCTACAATTTTCAAAGGAGGACTTCAATACAATGTGCCACGTTTGACCTACAATTTGCAAAATAGAGATAGGGCTAAGATAAATGAGTGTTGATTGGAGAGGCACAAGAATTACAATTAGGACAAAAACAAAAAAATTATACTCAATGGTTTTTGTCCATGAGCGCTAGCATGGTCAATACATTTGTTGACCTATCTTTGAGATTTCTCATAGTCACTAAAAAACATAAATCAAAGGAGCATTATGATAAATACATAAAAATGAAGATGGTTGAAAGTGCACTCTAGGGGAATTCACAAAAAAAAAACTATTATAGGATCATTCTACACACAACTCATGGCATGAAATAAGAACAAAATGAGTCACATAAATGATATAGAACTAATTTACTAACATATTTCCACTATGGATAATTTACTTGTGGAGTCCTTGACACTGATAGTCTTAAATGTAGATTAAAGGACATTGTAGGTAAAAATATAGATGCAGCAGTTGGCTTTAAAATTTGTCCAATTATTACATAGCTAGAGGTGGTTTTCTATTCTACTTTTACCTTGTATGTAATCATTCCACACATAATATATTTCACTCTATGTGTGGATGTTGTTCATTGGTAAGCCAATCCAAGAATATAATTTAGCTTGAAGAATCATTGTGGAGCTTCTTGCCCTACCACATTTACAAGACCACATGGCTAAATATGGAAGCACAATTGAGGCACATGGACTACTAGACAAAAATCATCAAATGCATTGTTTGTGTTGTTTTTTGTTAGAGGCTTTAAAAAAAAAAAAAATTATTAAAAAGAGAAAAGACCATTTGTTAAAATGTTACTGCCAATCACAAAAGAGAATAAATTAGTAAGAATAAAATTTTAACTAATACTACAATTTAGAGCATGGGTTAAGAATAGGTTAAATTTCTTCCACACAAATCGGTCATCCCTACATTTGGCTAGAGACATATGATAATGGAAAATATTTATAGATTTATGAAATCATCTTTTTTAGTATTATTGAGAAAGAGTTTTTTTAACTCTTTGTTTCACTAGAAGTGTTCTAATATTGAAGTTGTTTGGATGTTGGATCTCATAATGTCATTCCCAATCAGTTAATTTGGTAAAAGTAGTGCACTTGTAGGAGCCCTAAAAGAATGGATCAACTAGATATAATATTGTATGCTTTTTAATCTCCCCATCACCATAGATAGTGTATAACACACATCTAAAAAATTATCAGCTAACATCCATTTTTTAAAAGCAAGTGGAAACAACTTTCTAGCTATACACATAGTAAAAATTCAAGGATACAAAAAATTGGTTCATCTTGTGAGTTAATAAAGGAGTAGCATGACCTATCATACAAGTTAATACCAAGATTTTGATTTCTTCAGTATCAAAGAAGTGGTCTCTATTATAAATTTTTTTTTGTAATGGAGTGGTTTAGAAAGAAACTGGACATTACTACTCAGATCCCAATTCTTGAAAAACATGACTGTGGAGAATACAAAAGGGATGACTTGTAAACTTTGAGAGTATATATATTTTTATATCAAAGATAGCTTAACAAGATGTCTATAACCATTTTTTGTTGTTGTTGTTTTGCATGCTCTCTCTCTCTCTCTCTCTCTCTCTCTCAAGCTTTCTATATGTATACTCTCTTGAGACTCTAGAGCTTCTGCTTGTATTGCATATTACTACTCAGATACCAATTCTTGAAAAACATGACTGTGGAGAATACAAAAGGGGTGACTTGTAAACTTTGAGAGTATATTATTATTTTTATATCAAATATAGCTTAACAAGATGTCTATAACCATTTTTTGTTGTTGTTGTCCATGCTCTCTCTCTCTCTCTCTCTCTCTCTCTCTCTCTCTCTCTCTCTCTCTCTCTCAAAAGCTTTCTATATGTATACTCTCTTGAGACTCTAGAGCTTCTGCTTGTATTGCATGTATCTATCTTTTTGGAGTTGTTGGTATTATATATACACTTTTTGGAGCCACTACTCTATTCTTTTCATAGCCACTACATTATTTTTCAATTCTAACATGTTCTCTTGCAACAACTTAACTACTCTTCCTTTTAGTTTTCTACCTTTTTAAATTTCCTCCTATCAATAACTAACTCCCCCCTTCAAAAATGTTGTTAAAAAATGATTAACTCAAAGTGCCAAAAATTATGCATCCAAAAAGATAAATGAAGCCTGGTATGTTATAGGATGGGATGTCTCTAGATCTAAGAGATCTTGAGCAGGAATACGTGACATACCAAAAGCTTATAATTTGTTTAACTCAACATATCTCCAACATAAAGAATGTAGAAAAACTAAATACCCAAAATATGATTCTCTTATTGAAATCTTTATAAATTATGATATAGAGAAACCTATTAACTCTTTCTCAATTTATTTGTTTCCCTCAGAAGAAAACAACTTGTCAATGTATCTAATCTAGCATATTCAACTAATTAGTTAGAAACTACTAAGTAAACTTGGTGTGATGAATAAAATACAAGAATAATCAATGATGCAGATTGAAGCAAATTGTAGGTGTAGGGGTTAACAAATACCCAAGAATAGTTATACAAATGCCTTGTGGGTAAAAAGTTAAAATAAATAAGAAATAATAGCTTCTCTCTTAAAAAAAACTTACATCTGAACCATATTCTTCTTGTAGGTTTTTGAAAGGCCTCAATTTTACCATGATCATATCCACCATCTATGTTTGGGTTCCATATGAAAAGAAAATTAGTAGCAATAATCTCCTTGTCATCCATGAACCTAATCACATAAGTGGAAATTTTCTTTGATTTCTACTTAACAAGTTTCAAAACTTTTATTTTATCTAGTAAAAGATGAAAATCCACATTCTTGCCCTTACCCATCACATTAGCATACTCTCCTCTTCCTTTTCATGTGTGGTAGTACATATTGTCCATCCCTCTTACAAATTCCAATGCAACAACACCTTATTGACAATGAAGCGAATCTACATTAACCAAAAAAATATTCCCATAAGTGCAATCTGTTTTCATAAATAAAGAATACAATATCTTATCACTATAATATGTATTAATTACCAAACAAATCTGCAATGGGTATATAAATTATTTTGAAAATCTATTGGATTTCCAATTACAAGTAAAACATGATGGATTTCCAAATTGATGAGCCATATTAACATTTCAAATTTGATATAGTTTTTATATAGTCTGAACTTACTCTTTGAGCCATGTTAAAAACATTTCCAACATATTTATTTTAAATGTCTTGTGAACTTATGCTAGATGCAACTAGAATTTATTAAACCTATGGATAGTGGATATGACATACCTTGCTTAATATTATATATAAAGTGCAGTATTTCATATAAATATTTTAAGCTATGTTCTAACATTTGAATAAGAGTAGAAATGTTGTTGTGCATATGTGTTTGAATGTTTCTAATTTTCAGGAAATGGAGAAGTGGCACAAAGAGTGGTGAGCATGATATTAAAGGAGTAATGAAAACTGATCATAGCATGAGAAGCACAAGTTAGTTCCGAGTGATAAACCACATCTGCAAGAAGAGTTATTCCAAGAAACCCAACTTGCTACATTATCTGTGGACTGTTATTCTATTGCTCAATCAATGTTTTAAAGTCATGGTTGAAATTCCACCTTTTTCTTTTGACAATGTTTGCTCACGATTTTAATGTTATATTTGTAATAAGTTCCAATTGTCTATATATAAGGAAGGAGGGGGAAAACTTAGAGTAGTTAGAGGGATTCTAAAGTTAGTCTTTTCTTTTCTCTATGAATTATTTAGTCATGCAACAAAAGAAGAATTTTGAGGAAAGAGTGACTTTGGACTACTTGTTGTGTTCTTAGTTAGTTGAAGCCAACCAAGGGGGCTCACTTGGAAGTGGAATAGATTTAGATAGAGTAGATTTGTTTCTTGAAATTCCCTATTTTAAGATAGATTTACTATATTAGTCCTACAACATAGTTACTGTGAAAGTTCTTGTAGCACTTTTGAAAAATGATCATAGTGGATGTTTGAGTTGTTAACTAGTTTAGAATTCCCTTTTCTGTAGTTTCTGTAGTTCTCTGTTGATAGTCCAAGTGTGTTTACTATTCTATGTCAGTAGCATAGATTCATTTCATACATTTTACTTTCCTATAGAATTGGTGTTAAGGCTCTTAAAGGAACTTAGTGCACATATTGTGCTAACCCATTTTAAGTCCTACGTCCCTAGGTTGACAATTCAATTGTATTTTTATAATAGAATAGATAGTTCTTAAATAGGATATAGTATCCTTGAGAAAGGAATAGTGGTGTGGTTATCTTGACCTATAATGGAAACCTGCATTTTTGGTGTCATTACGGGGGATAGTGTCAAACTAAGAACCTTCATGAGTTTTCTATTTTTAGATTAGTGTGTTAGTTAGAAACCACAAGATTGTGTGCTTGATTCACAAGTTACTAATTCAATTGCATGCATTGAAGAGGAAGACAATGAGATGAATATGAGAGATTTCTTCCATGAGAGACTATTAATCTGAACAAAGAAATTAAAGAAGAAGTTGAGTTTCCTTTTTCAATTGCAAGCCCTATTTTTCCTATAGGATCATCCTCAAGAGTAGAACCTTTGGATACAAGTGCTCTTCAACCTTTTGCTAAAATTTTGCCCAGTTTCCTTGATAGTACTGCTCCAAATCCACCAGTTGTTAACAATCTAGTACCCAATGTTCCTTTTCAAAAGCAACCTCATAATCAAATACCTCTAGTAATGGCACAACCTACTTTTCCATTTCCTTTCCCAAGCCTTGTAACCAATGCTAATCTTAAAAATATACCTCCAAATACTCTTCCAAATTTTTATGGCCTTGCAACTGAAGATCCTGATACTTTCTTGTTTGAGTTTGACATACTCTGTCATAGCTTTGACTACAACATTGATGCCCATAAGCTCAAGTTGTTTCCAACAACACTAAAATAGTTAGCTTTACGATGGTTCATGAGTTTAGGATCCAATGCAGTAGGTACTTGGGATGAAATGCAAACTCTATTTTGGAAAAATACAAAGCGTATTGCAAAGAAAATGATTCAAGAGGAGATGCTATCTTTAGAATATCACAAAAGGAGGAAGAAACATTGGAAGACTATGTTTCACATTTTTTGTAAACACTATAGGAGAACCCTCAGCATGTGTTGTTTGAGGATTCACAAAAGCTAGTCTTCTTGAGTGGCATGAATGATAATTGTCTAGAAGCATTAGACTTGATGGATGGTGGAGATGTTTATCAATCCTCTTAGGATGACCTTAATAAAATCTATCTTAAATATTCAAGGTCAACGATGAAGAAAGGAAAATGACACCGAACTAAAACTACTAAAGGAATTAGTCAAGGTATTTCAAAGCTCAAGATATCTAATTTGCACTCAAATTTTAAGCAAGACATTATAAATGATGTTGCTACACATCTCAACACAATGACTATAAAGAAGAAACATGTAGA
The DNA here is from genome assembly GCA_028749045.1 of Cupressus sempervirens. Taxonomy (NCBI): domain Eukaryota; kingdom Viridiplantae; phylum Streptophyta; class Pinopsida; order Cupressales; family Cupressaceae; genus Cupressus; species Cupressus sempervirens. Next base: position 130,926,213 of record CM053786.1, on the reverse strand, counting down.
AGCTGAGGTATAATTAGCTGAGTACTGCCCACACTACTGCAGGTAGAAGAAAGATTACCAATGCAAATTGGACACTAGCATGGAAAACCAACATCTTCTAACTGAGTACATCAAAATAGATGGAGATGATGAGAAAGTATTCTTTATTGCTCAATGCCGGCCATGGGCTCAATGTTAAGGTATGCCTCAAGACCCTCTACAAAATTCAAATCTATATGGTAATTAATGGAAAAACCATAATACCCAAGGTCCTCCACAATATAGTCAACCTAATTGGAATAATGCTTGAAAAAATAATCCACAATAGCCTCAATGGCCTTAGAATTCCCAACCTTCCTAGTCAAAAAAATAGAATAATCAATGGCAGAATTAGTAGAACCAATGGCAACCACCCCAGGAGAATTGACAGTCTACAAATCAATGGAGAGGACCTCAACAATGGCCTAACCAAAATATAGGTAATTTGCAATTACCACAATTACCACCTCCAATCCAACAACTTGCACTAATGCCACCACTTGCAAGTCTTGGACCTCAAAAGTAGACCCAGTTACCTACACAAGCTCAACCAAATCCAAATAACCAATAGTCACAATAGCCCATGTATTCTATTGATGCTTAATAGTATCCTTCTTATGCTCTAAATGTTGCAAATATACATTTGAGATTTGGTACAACCCTACTAGTGCCTAAATTGACTCTTATAACTAAAATATCAGATACTCCTAGAACATTAGAACTCATAGTTTTTAAAGAGGTTGACCCAACTAATGTCACTAGCTCAGCTCTAGCTCAACCAATAGTTGAACCTCCTTTTCCAGAGAAGCTCATACAAAGTAAACCTACACAAATAGAGGAAAAATCTTTTGATATTATTGATCACTTAAAGAACATGCATGTCCAAATACTCCTATTCAAATCTATTAAAGATGTTCCTATCTATGGAAAAGCCATTAGAGAAACTTGTCTTAAAAACCCTGGGAGAAAAAAATGGACCCAACTACAGTCCATGTTGTGGGACAATTGGCAGACATTATGTTAGGAAAATTGATCATTCCTAAATATTCTTATCCAGGAAGTACATTTGTGAATGTGATTATAAATGGTCAGTCTATTAAAAATTCTTTAATTGATCTTGGTGCTACTATAAATATCATGACTAAGGATACTATGCAAAAGTTAAAAATAGAAGGATTGAGGGCTACCCCAACAATTCTGAAACTTGTAGATAGTTCTACTATCACTCTTGATGGGATCCTAGAAGACATAGTCATAACCTTAGACTCTCTAGTGTAACTTGCAAATTTCATGATTCTATCTCCCAAAGTCAATTTAGTTGTTTACCCTATCATTCTAGGATGACCATGGTTAGCTAGAGCTAATGCAACTATAAGTTGTAGGTTAGGGAATATGATCATGTCTAATGGTCAAGCAACAAAGAAATCTGATTTATATCCTCCAACACAACCACAACCATATTTAAGTACATCTGTATGGTCAGATTTAGGGGATGGAGAAGAAGAGTTAAAATCTATAGCACATCTTATGATGTTACATAGACAATCTTTTATGAAGGTACAGGAAGAAGATTCATTAATTTAGAGTATCCTTAATAATACTTATGTGGTAGAAAAAGATGTATCTGATAGTTCTATGTTAGAATTGACCACATATGAAGAATGTAATGAGAGTTGTATTCTGCTCAAGGAGCTAGACATTATTCATCAAATCTTACCATGTGAATTAGATACAAGTCCAATCTCTAAATTTTCTATAATTGATTCTACAACTATTGTTGAGTTGTCAAAAGGTCATAATCTCCATGTCAATCCCAAATTATCTTCCACACAGATGAAATAGTTAACAAAGCTTCTTCAAAAACATGAAAAGGCTTTTGCATGGAAATATGGGGATATGAAAGGGTTGAGTCCTACATTATACACTCATAGAATATATATCAATGAAGGGTTCTTGCCACTCGGTCAACCCTAGAGAAGGATTAATCCAACCCTTAGAGAAATAGTTAAATTTGAATTGTAAAAATTGATTAATGTTGGTTTTATATATCCTATACCTAATAGTAAATGGGTGTCACCCCTAGTAATAGTGCCTAAAAAGGGAGGGAAATGGTGGATTTTTGTAGATTATAGAGAATTGAATAAGGTGACCAAAAATGATCACTTTCCTTTACCGTTCATTGATCAAGTTTTGGACACTCTGGCTGGAAAGAAGTATTTCTCTTTTCTAGATGGGTACAATGGTTATAATCAAATAAGTATCACTCCTAAAGATCAAGAAAAAACCACATTTACATGCCCATGGGGTATTTTTTCATATTCTGTTTTGCCATTTGGCCTGTGTAATGCCCTTACAACATTCCAATGAGTGGTGATCAAAATTTTTGCTAATATATCACATGACTACATGGAAATATACATGGATGATTTCACAATATTTGGAGTCACCTTTGAGGAAGCCCTGATGAATCTTGAAAAGGTTCTTATCTGATGTAAATAACATAATCTAACACTCAATAGTGATAAATGTTTCATGCTCATGCAGGATGAAGTGGTACTTGCATTTCATATCAACTGTAGGAATACAAGTGCATCTAGCTAAGATAGAGGTAATTCTAACACTACCCATACCTACAAAACCAAAATATGTAAGATATTTTTTGGGTCATGCTAGATACTATAGGTGTTTCATAAAAGATTTTAGTAAAATAGCTAGTCCTTTGTATACATTGTTGACTAAGGAAGGTGAATTCATTTGGACACCTAAATATAATGAAGCCTTCCTATAGCTTAAGAAACTCCTCACCACGACATTAGTTGTAAAGGGACCAAATTGGTCAATTCCATTTCATATTCATACTAATGCATCAAACTATGCTGCAAGAGCTGTATTAGGACAAAAGCCTGCTAATCTTGAGAATGCTATCTACTATATTAGAAAAAGCCTTCATGGACCCAAGTTGAATTACATAGTAACTGAAAAGGAACTTTTAGTTGTAGCCTATGCATTGAACAAATTCAGACACTATGTAATTGGATATGGTATTTTTGTTCATACTGATCACTTAGCTATAAGGTACTTAATGAACAAACTAAATGTCACTGGTAGACTAGCAAGATGGCTCTTGTTGTTACAAGAGTTTGATATTACTATTATTGATAAGCTAGACAAATCTATCATAGTTGTAGATTATTTCTCTAGATTGACCATTTTTGATGAAGATCCAACTCCAATTGAAGATACCTTTCTAGATTAACACTTGTTCTATATAGCAACTCATACACCATGGTATGCAGACATAGAAAATTATCTTGCTACAAATAGATTGCTCCCACACTTCTCTCACAAAGAAAGGAGAAAGCTAGTAGAGAAAATTTTTCAATATTCTTGGATAGATAATAATCTCTTCTATGTCAGACCAGATCAGGTCATGAGGAGATTGGGCAGAGAAGATGAGATATATGATATACTGCATGCTTGTCATGAAAAACCATGTGGAGGCTGTTGGTGTTTTATTTTGATGTTAACAGTACTAAAACTACTAGGCGACAAAAGGCTTAGTACCTAGATATCAATACATACACAACCTAAAGAATAGCCAATTCTCATTATCACTTGCATACGCAAAGTATTAGGACCCAACTTCAATAAAACCTTAGACGGTTTTCTACTCTTTTGGCTCTGTAAAACCAGGGCGGGTGCACCCGGGGATGGTTCAAAGATGGAATAATTGTATGAGAATTATCCTTAGTTTCATTTTGATTCTCATCTCTAAATCCTTAAACATATAGGTAAATAACTGATAAACACATCCCTTGAACATATATGGCCAAGAAATCTTCTATAGCTCTGCAGATGTTTCCAACAACAATGGCTAAATGAAGCTAAAACAATCTAGGCAGGCAAGTGCTGGCCAACTTTGAAAATCTTACAGGAAAGATAAATGAAAAATGATTTTATGATGTATTTTGAAAAAGCTAGTTATAATATACTTCTCTTTTGGCTGAAATACTTTCGATCAGTGCCTAATCCATTGGGAATTCAGAGTCAAGTAAATTCTTAGATCTAATTTGTTGCCTTGCAACGAATTTTCATCAGCAATTCTTACCAGAATTTATCATTCAAAAATCCTTATTAACACCTGAGCAACTTCATCACATTCATCAAAGCCTTTACTTAATCCATTGAATTAACAACAATAACAAATGGATGTACAGTCTTACTCAATTGCAATCAATTGCATAAGCTTTTACTCACACAACATCAAGGTAGCTCAGTATTAAAAAGGAGACAAAATTCAGAGAAGAACAGATATGGGGACAGTTCATAACTTGTATTCATTTCCTTTGAAAATGACATATCCTTTACAAAAGACCCAGAAAAATCTTCAGAGAAGAAGCACAGTTCTTTCTACATTCATCCATATCTCAGAAATTTTGACAGAAAAAGCATACTATAAATTTCTTTCCAAAAATGTTTGGACCAAAAAAGAACTAAGCACAACACTTAGTGAAAACCAAATTCGGACCCATCTTTAGCCTTGGGATCTCACTTAAATAATGTGAGATGCAACAAGCTTCAGGCTACAGTAGGTGACAGGTGTCCTTCTTTTGAAAAACAAAAAACAAGAATAATAGAAAGGTTGATTACAACAGCACTTCTTGGCGGGTCCCTTTCTGTTATGCTTCTTGGTTGTTATGATCTGCTCTCGCAATCATTCCTCATCTTCAGAGTACATACCCATAAGGTCTGCAAGTGATGTATCATCTTCTGTTACATGCAAAATCACTCTAACCTGGGGATTTTCTATGTCATCATTGCTGACTACAAGAGTAACTATTACTCTTACATCTTCCTCGTCATCTTCTCCTGACATCTGTTCACTAAACTGATCTTTCCATCTGTTGAAAGTATCATCATCTAGCCAATCAAAACTTAGGGTTTCTTTTTGTATCTTTATTAAAGAATTGGCATTTTCTTCTAATTCATCGAATTCTTTTCTTATATCAGCATAATACAATTGTATCTTTACCAGCTCTTCATTTGTCTTTGCCCAAAACCAACAGCCAGTCTCACTGATGATGTTTGTTATTCTGTTATCAAATAATTCATCCATTTCCTTTTTCCATTTGTCCTTTTCCTTTACTGTATCAACAGATTCTAAGGCACAAGGAAATAGGGTGAATTTTTTAGCAAGATATCTTGAAAAACAGAGTGTCAATTTCCTCTATAAAGAATCTCTTTTATTTTCAAAATTATCTAATTGATTCAATAAATCAAAAATTCTTTCAACCTGATGATAAGGCATTTGAACTGCAGATATACAAACAATTGTAACATCATTATTCCTCTGTCTCCACTTCTGTGCAAGAGAGTCTAGTCCATTCTTTTCTTTATTTAACTCATCTATGAGGGTTACAATCTTGGTCAACTGGTCATAAAAATCTGAGCATTGTATTTTATCCCTCAAGTATGTCACACCCTGATTCCATTTCTCTTCCTGCTGATTTCTAAATTCTATCTGCCACTCATGTAATTTGGTTTTTTCTGCTTCAAACTCCTCTGCAGTATAGAATTGGGGTCTTTCAGGGGTGTCAGGTATCTCAATAATAGGGGTTAATCCCACAGATGACTGTGGGGGATATGCAATTCTTAATGTACTGGATTCTCCCACTTTTCTCTTTCCAAGTACCTTTTCCAATTGAGATATCCTGTTTTCTAACTCAATTCTCCTCTTTACCTCTTGATTATAGGCTTCCACCACTACTTCATATTTATTATGCATATCCATCATTTCCCTCTCTTCTCTTTCCGCAGTAGCCAGGGAAAATTTAGAATAATCCACATTCATGTGGGCTGCCTGTACATTTGAAGTGTCAGCAACTCTTCTTACAATGATACTCCCTGTCAATCCTGAGTCATCAGGTTGTGATGAAGTAACTCTGGATCCTCTTCTCAGGGACCACATAACAAGGGCAGCTTGATCATTGCTGAATGCTGTACCCAAGAATTCCTCTTTATTCGGATCCTGGAGTCCTAAATTATTTTAAATAGAATTAAAAACTAATGCGTCAGCAATGTCCCAATTGGGCAATAATAAAACATTAGCATTTTTTACCATCTGTCTTCCCTCATCAGGGGTTATATTTTGGAACTCTTGAACCATTTTTTCCTTTATTAGATTTTGAATGGAGGTCTCATCCATTTCTGGATGTTCTGCTCTCATATTATTGCACCTTTGCTCAAAAATGTGCATGTTTACTCTCCACGCAAACTGATGGAAAGCCCTAGATCTTACAAAATTGTTATCAGACAAAAAATGCTGACTGGCTTGTTCCAAAACAGGGTCCAATTCCCTTCCTCTGAAATCTGCTGTAGTTAATTCAAAACTTGGTACAGGGGTTTCCTGAGGGTTCCCTTCATCAATCTCTGCTTGTGTAACAAAAATTTCTCCTTGTGACCCCATTTGTTCAAATTGCTCATTGGTGAGTTGTTCTTCCTCAACTCTTATTGGGGTTTGAGAAGGTGAGCCACTTTCATCAGGGGATTCTTCCTCCCTTATTATTCTCCTTCTTTTGGGGGAAGGTTCAGGGGGTCTTTCTTTTAGGACAGTGCTGGAAGATCCAACAATCTTTTTTTCTTTATGCACAACGGGCACCTGCTGTCGGACAATAGTATATCCTGTTTTCTTCCGTACCACCAGTGGACCTATTCCAATGTTGGGAGTGAAACCCAATTTTCTCATAATTTCTCTGGCTTTATCTAGAAAAGAATTAATAAAATGCTGTTTCTTCTCATTCATTACCTCCATTATCTCAGAGAAATTACTCATGAGCTTATGTACTTTATCTGCATTGTTTGCAGCATTACTAAGAGGACTGAAATTTTTATCAAAACAATTAATGAATTCCAAAACTTTTGAATAGACTCTCCATTTTTCTTTCTTTATTTCTTTCTCATGGAGAGAATATTCATTTCTTATTATATCTTCTAGAAAATAGAATTCATGCTGAACTGGACGCAACTTGATTCTCAATCTAAGGGCAGAGTTAAAGAAACCTTCTGTATCACAAAAATGAGAGTGAGACACTACCATTTTGTATTGATCCAAAAATTTATGGAGAAAGGCCCACCCTTCTTTAGTTATCACAAATTGGTGGGCTATAGTACAAGTAGGAAAAATTGATCCTGTCCCCCTTTTGTGCAAAAAGGCCTCCTCCACTCCTCCCAACTGCCACAAAAATTCAGCTATCCCTACCTTCAAGGGTACCTGATAGGGTAACACATGGGGTGTTCCTTTGAAACCATAGACCCTGATGACCGTTGAGACTAAATATGGGATAATATCTCCCCAATTATGTGACACTTTTAGATTATGGGTTTTATCCATAGGCCTGACAAGGTGCATTAATGCCTTAGGGATTCTGGGATTGTCACTCAATAAGAGGCACCTTAGTTTGGAGGCAAAGTGCCTATCAAATCTAATGAAGCTAGCATTTTCTGCTTCCCAGGTCATGTCTGCACTCCATAATTGGACTGGTAGTGCTTCCCCTTCTTGTTCTCTATTTAAAACCATTTCTTTACCAAAATAAGTGGCCCCTTTAAAAAGAAACATATGCATCAGTAAGGAATACTGACCCCAAACCTTTTCCACCTTGCCCTGTGCAATCCCCACCAATCCATGATGAATCTCATTTGCCAAGTAAGATGCAAAATCAAAAATTATTTCCACACCAAAAGAAGAGATTTGGGTGATCATATACATGAAGCTCACTGGAATAAAGTCTTCTTCGCCCTCTCCGAAGACTCTGCACAGGGTCCTATATATCTCCACTGCCCTGGCATTAAAACATGATTTCTTAAAGGGCTCTTTAGAAGATGATGTTATGGTTGGGAGGCCTCCAATTCGGCCTATGTGGGCTTTCAATGCACCCTGTCTAACTACATCCCTCTTGGATATATATTCTTTTTCTAAATCTATCAGATTAATGGGCACATGATACATGGTGAGGGGTCCCAGACTGAATACCTTCCTAATCTCCTCGGGACTGATGGTAACTAAAGCCTCACCATCTATTCTCCTCACTACCTTAGTGGCTTGGTCATAGTTTTTTGCTATGGCTTCAAGCAGGTCAAAATCCATAAACACGCTGGGAACAACAAGCTTCCCAAGATCAAAATTCCAAATGTTGGCATGAGGGGCATATAACTTTCTCTCTGCAAACCATTTCTTGAATAAACTCAAACCAGTTTGAGCAGTTTGAGCATCTCGGACCCAATTACCCTTATCATACAATCCATCAGCTACCCTAAGCCGAGGATTGAGTGAGGTTAACCTCTTAACTTGCACCGTTTCTACAGTGGACTCAGGAAGTAACTCAAGCAAATCATCATGCACATTTCTATCTAGGTAGTTTACTGCTCCTGTAAATCCCTTCTTAGGAGGCATCTTGGGCTATCCTCTTTAAAAATTATAAGCTCACAAAGATGATGGCAGTTTTACTTACTTGAATTCTGTCTCAATTCTCCTTTGAATTCCTGCAAAATTTCAGCGAACAGATAACTTGACAATTTCTTATCAACCTTGGCACGCTTTTCTTTCAGTAATAGCTTCTGCACAAGAATGGCTTCAAATCTTTTCTCACGTGAAATGAAACTGATGCAATCTCTCTGTATTATACTCTGTTTTTTCTCATGGACGAAGCTTTCTTGTCTAATTAATACAGAGAGTGGCACTACATTTTTTATTTAAAACTGCGCTGTTGATCTTCAAAGATCCTACGATCATGCAGTACAAAGAGAACAACTAGGAGTTATGTTTGCCATGTCAGTTATTTTACCCAATGAGAGCTTGCCACGTACATAATTCCTTCTTTTGATGGTGCTTACCTTTAGACCCACTGACGACAGAGAACACGTGTCAGCATGTCGCTACTTCGTTATGCATAAAGAACTAGCACCTTGCCATAACGAGGCGGCGATAACCGTTGATCGGACCAAGAAATGATCGAAAGATACGCTACAGGACTTCTTAAGAAAGAAGGCAGTGGGCCCATCTCGCTATGTCGCTGTAATTATCTTCCTTGCAACTCTTCATAATGAGATAGCGAGCTCCATTGATTCACTTCAAGCTGACGTTCCAGATTTCTTGTACATTTAGTCAAGTAGGCATTAATGAGAATCGGATCTCTGCATAGCTAGCACATGTCAAAATTTATCACAGTCACCTGTCATTACACGTCATCATAGATCTTGCCAATCTTTTACCATTTTACGGGGCCTTGCTAACTTGCTAATGGTGAAGCACCTCAATTTGCCGATAGCGAGGTAGCGAGCTTCGACACTTTAAAGGATTCCGTGCCGAAAAAAGCAAGGGGGTACCCAGTAATTACTTCTGTTAATTAAAACTGATTCTGACAACAGTATTTATGACAGGTCATGCCACCTGGTGTAATTATGATACAAGCAAGATGCAATGTCATCATTTTCAGATTTTCACGTGGCCTCGCTACTTCGCTAACGGTGAAGTGCCTGAATTTTCCGATAGCGAGGTGGCGGAACTTTCGGAAAAATCAACATTCCGGCTCTGATGTCAGATATTCTAGTGGGTCCTTCTCCCCCTTTTTATGGCGAATTGCTAAGTGTACCTGCACAATAAAGCAATTAAATAGCAAATCTCCGATCGCCGCACCTTCACTTCATGGTCCCACCGCTTAAAAACTCAACACTCGCTATCTCGCTATACTTAATGAGCATGCAACTTTCAATAGCGAGGTAACGCCAGTGGTAGATCTAATCGGATCTGACGATTGGGACAAACAGTAAGAAAGGTAACCTGGGAGAAAGGAAAAGGAATACAGAAGCATATTCGCTTCTTTTGAATTTTGAAAATTTTGCGCCCGACCATTTATAAATAGAGATGAATATAGGGCTTATATGGCGAATATTTCTTACAAATGGTTTATCCAAAACCTTATACTTCACTTAGACATAGAACATCTGACTTTTCTATGGTTTAACTGAAAAATTTTTACTGCAGAAAAAGTCAGACCAACAGAGGCCATTTTGTAGGGAAAAGAACAATACTAAAGGTACTTATGACTGGATATTATTGGCCAAATTTACATAAGGATGTAGTGAATTATACAACCAATTGTGAAAAATGCTAGAGGATGGGCCGACCAACCAAAATTGATGGGATGCCACTCACTCCATAGATTGTAGTCACACCTTTTCATAAGTGGAGCATGGACTTCATAGATCCAATTGATCCACCATAAAGTGGTGAATCCTACATTGTAGTATGTATAGGTTATATAACTAAATGGGTGGAAGTTAGAGTAATGAAAAATGCAAGAGATGAGAAATAGCTAAGTTCTTGTATGAAGAAATATTCACCTATTATGAAGTGCCCAGAGAACTTGTCGTGGATTAAGGAGCTTAGTTTACATCAAACTTGATCACTGATGTTATGTAGGAATACAATATAAGACACCATAAATCCAATCCTTATCACCCTCAAGCAAATGGGCAAGCAAAGGTCACCAATAGAGAAATTAAAGCCATTCTGACTAAGACAATGCACACACACAAGAAGGATTGGACCAATAGATTATCTAAAGCTATTTGGGAATACCGGACCACATGGAAGACAAAAACTAGATTCACTCCATCTAAGCTTTTCTATGGTAAAGCAAAAATGTTGCCCATTTAATTTGAACATAAAACACTACACACTACTTTAGAGTTGAACATCAATCTTCCTGCAGCAAAACAAGAGAGATTCCTCCACTTGAATTTGCTGGATAAAATAAGAAAGAGAGCTTTGGAAAGAACATGAATTATTCAACAAAAATGAAAGTAGTGGCATGATGCACATATCAGGAATACACAATTCAAAGTAGCAGATTGGGATCTCCTCTATGATTTTTTCTCTAAAGATAATCCAGGTAAATTGCAGACTCAACGGTTAGGCCCTTATGAAATTCAGCATGTATTTGAAAATGGCACAGTGCAAATGACAACCATTGATCCTATCTATTTTAAGTTACTTCTAAATGGCCATAGGTTGTGTCTCTATCATAAACCATAGACTAAAGCATACTTCCTGTAGCAATTCAACCAACTAGTTCACCAGCTCTTATTAACATAGTTCTTGCAGCAGGGGGTGAAAACCTTCTTCCTATAGTCATACCATGATAGAATTTTAGGAGCCTTCATAATAAAACCTCATTTAATATGATTTCCATTCTTCCATTCACTTTTCTCTTTCTTCATATCAACCCATCTCATTTCTCTATCTACCATCCACCCACACTCCATGTCACCCACACATTCTATTTTTACTACTTTCAATAAACAATTCCATCAACACCTTTTCTACGATCATCAAAATTCACCACCTCATCAACTTGCATGCAGAAGTAACAATTTCTTTTACTCTTTATTCAATTTCTAGTTTCTCCTTGCCATGCCAATTTTTTTAAAGTGAGGACACTTGTCAAATTTTAGTGGAGGATCAGGAAAGTGTATTAATTTCCAAATGTCATCTCCACATTATCTTAGTCATGTCTAAAATATAGGATGTACTTTGGTGGCATTTTGATATTTTTAATTTCATTAATTTTTAAAATCTTTTTGTATTTTTCATACCTTTTTATTGCAATTTTTGGGAAAATATCTCTTGTACTTGGCATGATTGAAAGGATTAAGAGTTATTATGAGAACACCTTCAATTAAAGCCTTGATGCCCTTCATTATTAAAGTATCATTATTTTACACGCTGAAAACAAAGGGGTCTTGTTAAGAGAAGTGGTAACAACATATGCCATTTTTTTATAAATATTAGTTTGAAATTCAAAGAAAGAGGGAATTTGCAGAGGTAAAAGGGGAACAAATTTATCGTAGTGGTAAGAGTTGAAACCAAACATTTTGAAGATGGGGGGAAAATTAAAGAGGTATGAGCTAGTCATTCATAATGTTTTACTCACGGACATTGAAGCAGTTCAGCGATTTCATGCTTGTGGATGGCTTGGTTACTTCTTATAATTAACAAAATTCAATGAAGAAGTGGAAATGGAGTTCATGATGACATTTGATGAAGGGGAAGCCTCATTTTGGGGATTAAGAGTGATTTCTACCAAGGAGAGGATAATAGAAGTCATAGGATTACCGACAATTGGGGAACATTATCCAAATGAACATGATGCCAAGTCCTCAAGGGCACAATTCACTCAACTAGGTGACCCTCAACTGGACATTAGAAAAGAAGGATGTAAGAGACTTTCTCTTTCACCTCCATATCCAGAGTTAGCAATCCACATTATCAGGTGTTTAACCTATGAAGTTAGGTTTTCAAACTTGCATGCTCATCATTTTAAATTGATCAATTGCATAAGACATAACATGCAAGTTAATGTCCCCAACTTTCTTTATAATATGTTGTGTATAAGTGTTGAGGAAACTCAAATAGGAAAGGAAATTTTTTTTTCCCATCATGCCCTCATTAAAATTCTAGTTGAAAGATCTCTTAGGGATTCCTTCCCTATTTCATGGGAAAGAATTGTTGAATCCAAGACCCTACAGCCTCAAGCCAACTCTGTTCCTCAAAACTTAGAAAATGAGGAAGAAACCATGGAGCCAATTCAAAATGCAGCTGAGATGGAAAAAGAACCCTCTCCTGATAATCCCATTGAGCCTAATTTAGAGGATGATATGCCAAGCTCTTCTAGGGGTAAAGGCAAGCATAAGGTTAGCCCTAACCTTGCAAAGGAAGTACAAAACCCCTCTGTTCAAGTAACAAAAAGAAAGAGGTTTTTTTCCTGTAGCAACCATTCCTACAACATCTACTCTAGTCATGCCTAAACCAAGGAGAACCTGCAAAGTGGTTGAAGCTAAAGAGGTTCTTGTGCATAGAAGCCCTCGTATGTGAGGTCGAGTATCTCTAGCTTCTATTCAAAAACCAAATACCCCTATTTCAAAGTCTCATATAGAGTCAGTAGTTAAAAATGTCCTAGATGATTCTCTTGTGCAATTGGAGCCCCAAAATGTAGAAACACATGAAAATGAGCCTGTCAAGGAGATACCAAAAGAGAATTAGGAAATGTGCAAATCAAATCCTACTACTATTCCAAAAAAAGGCCCTAGCAATGATCAACCTGCCATGCTATCAGTCCTTGAATATTCCAATGTTTCTCTTATAACTTATAAATATTCCTGGTACAACCAACATTTCCAACAAGTTTCCAAAGAACAAAAGATGAAATCTGAAACTCAAGAATTTTCATCATCAACAATTAAGTCAATATTTTTTGGTCTATATAATCATTTTATTTTTCAGAATGCCTTGTGTAAGCAAGAGGGAGACCAGATGTAGAAGGCAATATTTGACAAAGATGAGGAAATTGAATCATTAAAGGAGAAACTAGAAAAATAGAAGCAACAAATTAATAAAGCTTTGAAGCTAGCTAATTGGGTTATGGCCTATAGACCACCCCCAAGAGTGTATGCTATTTGTTTGAAAGAACAATTTATGTTATTTTAGTTGATGATGATAATGAGAAATGTTGATTGTGAATTTAAGAATGCTTGATATTTTTATAATGCATATTAGACTTTTCCTTCATGGAAAAAGAACTTTTTGTGTGAGCTCTATTTGCATAATTTCATAACTCCACATGAAATAGAGTGGAATCCCCTATTTTACATAGGGGATGTTCACTTAAGAGCTCTAATGTCATGAATGCATAATGAAACAAATTATGATAGACAGTCAGATACCTATAGAGATCTTGAAAAGTCTGAACCACTACCACTATGGGTTGAATCCTATAAGCCTTATGACCTCTTGAGAGATTGGTTTAGATTAACTTATGGAAGGTGAAAACCAAAAATTAAAGAGAAAGTGTTTGAATAAAGGGAAAAAGTTTATAGAGAATATCAAACACTTCCTAATTTCACACAAAAAAGAGAAATTATAGGGTTTAGAAATAGATGGAGTCAACTACCATAACCTTTCAAGAAGGCTGAACCACACAACCCTATTAATTTTGAGGTAGTAGTTAATAAAGTGGCTAAATATATGCAATTGGGAAGGAAAATTAGGAAACAGCTATGGATGCCACTAAATTTTCAACCTCCTACCCTTCTATGGCCCCTGTATGAAAATAATGCTACCAGGTTAGAACCATTAGTTCAAGAACACTTGGGTGAGAATTGGAGATGAAATAGAGGATATTTCTACACTTTTAGAAGTGGGAAACATGGGAAAGCAATAGTGGGAGATTTCAGAGCAATGTCAAAGAAGTACAATGCTTGAGGACAAGAATTTGCATAGTGGCGGGCAGATGATGAGGCATATTAATGTCTCAAATTTGATATAGTTTTTATATAGTCCGAACTTACTCTTTGAGCCTTGTGAAAAAAATTTCCAACATATTTGTTTTAAATGTTTTGTGAACTTATGATAGATGCAACTAGAACTTATTAAACCTATGGATAGTGGATATGGCATACCTTGCTTAATATTATATATAAAGTGCAGTATTTCATATAAATATTTTAAGCTATGTTCTAATATTTGAATAAGAGTAGAAATGTTTTTGTGCATGCATTTGAATATTTCTAATTTTCAAGAAATGGAGAAGTGATGCAAAGAGTGGTGAGCACTGTATTAAAGAAGGAGCAATGAAGACCGATCATAGCATGAGAAGCGCAAGTTAGTTTTGAGTGATAAGCCACGTCTACAAGAAGATTTATTCCAAAAAACCAAACTTGCTACATTATCTGCGAACTATTATTTTGTTGCTCAATCAATATTTTAAAGTCATGGTTGACATTCTGCCTTTTTCTTCTGACAATGTTTTCTCATGGTTTCTATGTTATGTTTGTAATAAGTTCCAATCATCTATATATAAGGAAGGAGGGGGAAAGTTAGAGGGATTCTAAAGTTTCTCTTTTCTATTATCTACAAATTATTTAGTCATGTAACAAAAAGAAGAATTGTAATGAGTGAGTGATTTTGGACTACCTATTGTGTTCTTAGTTAGTTGAGGCCAACTAAGGGGACCCACTTGGGAGGTGGAATAGATTTAGGTAGAGTAGATTCATTTCTTGCAATTTCCTATTTTAAGATAGATTTACAGTATTAGTCCCACAACATAGTTACTATGAAAGTTCCTGCAACACTTGTGGAAAAGGATCATAGTGGATGTTTGAATTGTTAACTAGTTTAGAATTCCCATTTTTGTAGTTTCTACAGTTCTTTGTTGATAGTCCAAGTTGTTAGAATTCTTTAGAATAACTGAGAGGGGGGGGGGGGGGGTGAATCAGTTATCCAAGGTCCAAATTCCCTAATAATACTTTTTCACGAATTATAGTGAATCCATAAACTTTTCATCCATCCAAGCTTAAATAAATCATCCTTAGCAAATTAGTAAATCAATATGTAAAGATAAAACATGCAAGATCAACACATGACACAATGATATACATGGAAACCCAATTTGGGAAAAACCACCAGTAACATGCTACTTGATTTTCACTCTTCTAAAGTGATGCCCTATTAAAGGCCTGACCTGTTAAAGGCTTACAACACACTGTTAAATGTGACCTTGTTAGAGGATTTCACCATACTATTAGGAATGGGCCCAATCAAAGGACTTTAGAAAATTCACTTGGAATGTCACCCTGTTAAAGGATTTACAACATGGCTATTAAACCAACCTAAGTCCATAGGATTTAAACAAACTGTTACAATTACTAGAAAGTAACAATAATGGCTTCTTGATCTGATACAACTTACAACATATCTTGCAGATTTCAGATCACACTTCACATCAATCCTTTGCCTGGTTTTAATCACTTCAGCTCTGACAGCTTGTCATCTCAAGCTTCATCTCCTTGAGTCTTCTTACTAATCATACGAATGCAATCATATCTGTGGTCCTCTATTGAAGCAGAGTAACTGTGCTTTCTTACTCCTTAGCACCTCCTTCAACACTTTGTGCTTTCATGCTTGACCTCTCCTCTCTCTCAACTTTGTGACCTTGTTATTCCTTAAATAGAAATTTGGATTGCCTTTGCTGCTTGATTTTCCCTCTCCAACTTTAGGGTTTCAAATGGATTAGGTAGGATACAATGTATCTACCCCATATCTTGCTCTTTTCTAGAAACTTCATTTAGAGTCCAATTGTATTCTCCAAAAATGTGCTAATGGTGTTTTGTGCCACTAGCTCATCACTCTTATCTTCTATTTAATTCATAGAATTCAAGATGACAACCTTGTCGGCTCAAATCTGACAAATCTTCAATTTTTGAAATAATGTAGCAACTCGACACTATTGGTTTACTGATGCTCGACACTTGTTTTTGCTTGACACTTATTTTTGCTCGACACTTATTTTTGCTCGACACTTATTTCTGCTCGGCACTTGTATTTGCTCGGTACTTATTTCTACTTGGCACTTATTTCTGCTCGGAACTTGTATTTGCTGGGCACTTATTTCTGCTCGACACTTGTTTCTGCTCAACATCTAAAGTTCACTTGGCACTTTTTGAAGTTGAACTTGCTCGGCTTCAACTAGGAATCTGTTCGACACTTACTAGCTTGCTCGGCTCTCTCTCTCTCTCTAATGAACTTAGTTCGGCTTTACAAATGACTTAGTTAAAACCTTGCATCTTTGATATGTTTCAGTGTTCCCATTTTCTTGTGTCTTAGAGTATGTCATCAATACACTTTTTCATCAATGGCTTAGTTGATCCTTGTACTTCATTACAACATCATAACTTGAACCTTTCTCTAGGTGTTCTGGTTACATCTTATTGATTGCCTCCTCCTTGTCAATCAATCAATTGATAGTATTTGGATCACTAAAGCAAATTTCATTCCTGCAAGCAGCAAATTTGACATCAATGACAAAATAATGATTGAGAACATTCTTTACCAGTTCCATTACTTCCATTACTTTTTATATATGATCATTTCCAACAATCTCCCTCTTTGGCATTGATGGAAAACCAAACTGATCAATTGATCAACTTAGTTACCACCAATATTGTATACATTATCTACTAATTTCTTGATTGCTGCATCCTTACTACTGATCTCATATATCTCCCTCTTTCTTATATATCTCCCTCTTGCTTTGTATTGATAAGTTTTCTTCATATTTCTCCCTCGTTGACATAAATGCAAAAGA
Source organism: Cupressus sempervirens (assembly GCA_028749045.1). Taxonomy (NCBI): domain Eukaryota; kingdom Viridiplantae; phylum Streptophyta; class Pinopsida; order Cupressales; family Cupressaceae; genus Cupressus; species Cupressus sempervirens. Next base: position 130,908,997 of record CM053786.1, on the reverse strand, counting down.
TGTAGCATCTTTAACATGTAAAGTATAAGCTTTGCATCTCATGTTTTCTCCCTCTGTCACCATGCTTGTGATTGATTTGGAGTTTCTACTCCTGCTATCATCCTCTGCATCGTTCTTTTGATATTTCAATGATTTGTTCTTGTTGATGTAGGGCAGCTTGTTGTTTTATATTACTTAAGTTAGGGGTATTACCCCCAACTTGCCTCTAAGATATTCATAAGCATCCTTGGGCAATAGTTTGGTGAAGATATCTGCAGTTTGTTCCTTTGTATGAATGTACTCCAACTTCACTTGTTTGTCTGCTACCAATTCTCTGACATAGTGATACTTGATTGCAATATGCTTGGTTTTTGCATGCATTACTGAATTTTTGGATATGTTTATAACACTTGTATTATCACAATACAATATCATAGGTTTAGTTACTTCTTCTTTCATTCCTTTCAATAGATGTGTGAACCACACAATGTTTGTGCAATTGACTACTGCTGCCACATATTCTGATTCTACAATGGACTGGGATGTGCATGTTTGTTTCTTGCTGGTCCAAGTTACTAGCCTTTTACCTAAAAATAATGCACCTCCACTTGTGCTTTTTTTGTCATCAATATTGCCTCCCCAATCTGCATCTGTATATGCATTGAGTTCAAACTTCTCATTCTTTTTGTAATATAGACCAAAGTTATCAGTTCCTTTGAGATACCTCATTATTCTTTTTACTGCTATGAGATGATTTTCTTTGGGATTAGCAAAGAATCTAGCCACTATTCCAATTGTTAATGCTATGTCTAGTTTGCTATGTACAACATATTGTAGTTTTCCAATCATGGATCTGTACATTGTTTGATTGACTTCAGCTGATACATCATTTTTGGATAGCTTATTTCCTATTGCCATTGGTGTGTTGACTAGTTTGGACTCCTCCAATCCAAATCTTTCAAGTATCTCTTTGATGTATTTTGATTGTGTCACAAATATACCATGTTTTAGTTGATGTACTTGAAATCCAACAAAGAATTTGATCTCTCCAAACATAGACATCTCAAACTCATGTTTTATTTTGTCAGAAAAACCTCTGCAAAGCACTTCCTTTCCTCCAAAAACTATGTCATCCACAAAGATCTCAGATACAATAATATCCTTAGCTTCTTCTAATTTGATGTACATGTTGTTGTTATCATCAGTTCTTTCAAATCCTATTTGCACTAGATACTTGTGAAGTCTTTCATACCATGCTTTGGGAGCTTGTTTGAGACCATAGAGTGCTTTATGTAATTTACAAACCATATCCCTATTGTTCTCATCAACAAATTCCTCTGGTTGTTCAATATAGACTTCTTCTTCTGGTATACCATTTAAAAAAAAAGACTTTACATCCATCTGATAGACTTTAAAACCTTTATATGCAGCATATGCAAGTAAAGTTCTTACTCCTTCCATTCTAGCAACAGGAGAAAAATTTTCCCCATAGTCTAATCCTTCTTCTTGAGCATAACCCCTGCATACTAGTCTAGCTTTGTTTCTAGTAATCTCACCATTCTCATCTAGCTTGTTTCTAAATACCCACTTGGTGACAATCACATTCTTGTCAACTGGTCTGGGAACCAAACTCCAGGTTTTATTCTTCTTTATTTGATCAATCTCTTCTTCGATAGCTTTATACCAGTCATCATCTTGTAATGCACCATATACTATCTTAGGTTCAGATTTTCTGATCAAACATGATTCATGTCTTAGTTTTTTCCTTGTCATTGGTCTTGCATCTTTGTCACGAATTATTTGTTCAGCAGGGTGATGTCTTTTTACATATTTGGATAATCTTGGTTCTTTCCTTGTTTGCATGTTTGATCTTTCAGATTTAGGGTCACTATGCACTTCGTTGTCAGGTTGTTCTTCATCTATTTCATGTGTATTGACTTCAGGATCAAATTGTGCATTTTCTTCATTCTGTAACTCGGCTTTTGAGTGTAATTCAGCATTCACTAGTTGTGACTCGACTGAAACTAAAATTTGTTGTTGATTTTCAATTTGATTGACAACATCCTTGTCAACAAGCATTCCTTCATAAGAATACACAAAGGTTTTGTATTCGTTCATTCTCTTTGGTTCTTCAACTCGAACTTCTGTATGCTCATCAAAGGTTACATTTGCACTTTTCACAATTTTGTTAGTGTTACTATTCAAACACTTGTATGCTTTACTTCTAGTGGAGTAACCAGGGAATATACCTTCATCACTTTTTGCATCAAATTTTCCCATTTCTAGCATCTTTAAGGATAAAGCATTTGCAACCAAATACTTTGAAATGTTTTACATTGGGTGAGTGACCATACCATAATTCAAAAGGTGTTTTATTTGTGCCTTTCTTGACTTGTACTCAGTTCAGTGTATGAACAGCTACACTTACAACTTCTCTCCAGTATTTTAGAGCAACACTCTTGTCCATCATTAATGTTCTAGCACAATCAATCACAAATCTATTTCTTCTCTTAGCAATTCCATTCTGTGGGGGAGTTCTAGGAGCTAACATTTGTCTTTTGATTCCTTTGTCATTACAAAATATCTCGAATTCATTTGATGTGAATTCACCACCTCTGTTTGATCTCAAGCATTTTAAACTTTTTCTTGTTTTCTTTTCAATTCTAGCCACATACCACTTAAACATTTGAAAAGCATCAGATTTTTGTTTTAAGAACATAACAGTCATCATCTTGGAATAGTCATCAATAAACAACATTATGTATTTATCTCCTTTGTAGCTTTGTACTTCCATTGGACCACATAAGTTAGTATGAACTAACTCAAGTACTTCTTTAGATGTATAGTTTTTGCTTTTGAAACTTGACTTTGTCATGTCTTTCCCAACTGACATTGTTTGCACATGATATTGTCATGTTTTTTTAATTTAGGTAAACCTTTGACTTTCTTCATTTTACTTATATTGACCAGATTGTCAAAGTTGACATGACATAGCCTTCTATGCCATAACCATTCATCATCAAATTTTGCAATAAAAAAAGAAATATCATCCATATCAAGGTAAAACATATTACTTCTTGTTTGATCTCCTTTTCTTATCAATTTTCCATCAGTATCATAGATTTTTGTAGTTTTGTTTCCAAATTCTACTTTGCATCCTACATTGCCTAACTATGAGGCACTCAGTAAATTTTAGTTTAATCCTTCAACATAGTATGCATTATCACATGAAATTTGTTCTGTAAGCTTAATGGAGCCTTTTCCTTTTATTTGACATGGAGCATCATTACCAAATCTAACACTATTTCCATCATACAGAGTAAAGTTAACAAACTTACTTTTGTCTCCTGTCATGTGATGTGAGTATCCACTGTCCATGATCCATCTGTCATTTTTTTTCATACATGGTACTAGTGTTGTAAGTTCGTCTTCATCAGATTGATCCTTCATAGCTACATAAATAAATTCATCATCATTATCATTAGAATTCTCTTCAGCAATATAACACTTCTTGCCTTTGTCTCTGTAATCATTCTTATCATCTTCTCTTCTATATTTATATTTTTTTCCTTCCTTGTAATCCTTTTTCTGTGTACACCTTGCAGTAATATGTCCTACTTCATTGCAATTGAAACAAATGATAGACATTTTACCTTTGAATTTTCCTTTGCCTCTGTGAAATCTTCTAGCTAGCAATGCTTCCAATTGTTCCACATCTTCCTCATCAGTACTACTGTCACTAGATACATATTTCATTTTTCTTCCTTTCTTTGATTTTACCTATTCAATATCTTTCAATGATAGCTTGGCTTTGAAAGAAAATTCAACATTCTCAGGTCTGTAGTTATCAAAGTTAGATAACTCAAATGCAGTCAGTCTACCCACTATTCCTTCAAAACTTAGATTGTTTCCTAGTACACATCTTAGTTCTTGTATTGCTGATACTCTAATAGCATAAATAGGGAGCACGGTTCTTAAGAACTTACTATTAACATTATATTCATCCAATTGACCATTCAAACATCTTATTGCACTTACCACTTCCTTTATTCTTGTGCCATACTGAGCAACATTCTCACTTTCCTCCATTTTCATATCATCAAACTTTCCTCTAAGGCTTTCTCTTTTTTCTCTTTGGACATTCTGATCTCCTCCATAGATGTTTGATAGGGCTTTCTACATTTTGAATGCAGTGTCACATCCTTTGATATCATCAAATTCAGCATAGTTGAGTGCAGAAGCAATCTCCAGCATTGTCTAATTGTGTTCTTATTTGTTTTTCAAATCTTCTGCAGTAAGAGTACCAGTTGGATCAACATGTTTAGTAACAATTGAATTTTTTGCATAATCTCTTATGGATCCAAGATGTAGCTTCATCAAAATTTTCCATGCAACAAAGTTGTCTTTGTTGAGCTTGGGGACTTCTCTCTTAGGCATTCTGATCTTTTCCGCTTCTAGTCCCTTTAAATTGAATCAATAGTTTAGCTCTGATACCAATTGTTAAAATTCTTTAGAATAACTGAGAGGGGGGGGGGGGGTGTGAATCAGTTATCCAAGGTCCAAATGCCCTAATAATACTTTTTCATAAATTATAGTGAATCCATAAAATTTTCATCCATCCAAGCTTAAATAAATCATCCTTAGCAAATTACAGTAAATCAATATGCAGAGATAAAACATGCAAGATCAACACATGACACAATGATTTACATGGAAACCCAATTTGGGAAAAATCACCAGTAACATGCTACTTGATTTTCACTCTTCTAAAGTGATGCCCTGTTAAAGGCCTAACCTGTTAAAGGCTTACAACACACTGTTAAATGTGACCTTATTAGAGGATTTCACCATACTGTTAGGAATGGGCCCAATCAAAGGACTTTAGAACATTCACTTGGAATGTCACCCTGTTAAAGGATTTACAACATGGCTATTAAACCAACCTAAGTCCATAGGATTTAAACTAACTGTTACAATTGCTAGAAAGTAACAATAATGGCTTCTTGATCTGATACAACTTACAACATATCTTGCAGATTTCAGATCACACTTCACCTCAATCCTTTGCTTAGCTTTAATCACTTCAGCTCTGATAGCTTGTCATCTTAAGCTTCATCTCCTTGAGTCTTCTTACTAATCACACCAATGCAATCATATCTGTGGTCCTATATTGAAGCAGAGTAACTGTGCTTTCTTACTCCTTAGCACCTCCTTCAACACTTTATGCTTTCATGCTTGACCTCTCCTCTCTCTCAGCTTTGTGACCTTGTTATTCCTTAAATAGAAATCTGGATTGCCTTTTTCGCTCAATTTTCCCTCTCCAACTTTAGGGTTTCAAATGGATTAGGTAGGATACAATGTATCTACCCCATATCTTGCTCATTTCTAGAAACTTCATCTAGAGTCCAATTGTATTCTCCAAAAACATTCTATGTGGTGTTTTGTGCCACCAGCTCATCACTCTTATCTTCTATTTAATTCACAAAATTCAAGATAACAACCTTGTCGGCTCAAATCTAACAAATCTTCAATTTTTGAAATAATGCAACAACTCGGCACTATTGGTTTACTAATGCTCGACACTTGTTTATGCTCAACACTTATTTCTGCTCGACACTTGTATTTGCTCAGCACTTATTTCTGCTTAGCACTTGTATTTTCTCGGCACTTATTTCTGCTCGGCACTTGTTTCTGCTCGGCATCGTAAGTTCACTCAGCACTTGCTGAAGTTGAACTTGCTCAACTTCAACTAGGAATCTATTTGGCACTTACTAGCTTGCTCGACTCTCTCTCTCTAATGAACTTAGTTCAGCTTTACAAATGACTTCATTAAAACCTTGCATCTTTGATATGTTTCAGTATGCCCATTTTCTTGTGTCTTAGAGTATGTCATCAATACACTTTTTCATCAATGGCTTAGCTGATCGTTGTACTTCATTACAACATCATAACTTCAACCTTTCTCTAGGTGTTTTGGTTACATCTTATTAATTGCCTCCTCCTTGTCAATCAATCAATTGATAGTATTTGGATCACTAAAGCAATTATCATTCTTGCAAGCAGCAAGTTTGACATCAATTACAAAACAATGATTGAAAACATTCTTTACCAGTTCCATTACTTCCATTACTTTTTATATATGATCATTTCCAACAATCTCCCTCATGATCTTTTTCAATCATTTCCAACACAAGTGTGTTTACTATTCTGTGTCAGTAGTCCTACATTTCAAGTCCTACATCACTAGGTTGACAATTCAAATGTATTTTCATAATGGAATAGATAGTCCTTAAAATGGATATAGTATCCTTGAGAAAGGAATAATGGTGTGATTATCTTGACCTATTATGGAAACGTGCACAAATTATCTCTAAAAAAAATAATAAAAACTCATCTAATTTAGCCCCTCCCCAAAATTGTAATTGGTATATAAATTTTTTTAAACTAGAACTCTAATGAGCATCTAAATTACTACTTCACTCCCATATATATAGATATAGAAAGAAGAGGTGAAATCAGTTACACTTCCTAGATTTTTGATCTCCCTCATGAAGTCCTTGAAGGAACTTTGTTTCTGTGGTAATTATGTATGTGTTAAAAGTGTCCATGGATAGCCCTATCGGTATTACCTTGGTTTCCTACAATGCAATAGACACTATAATTTAGATACAATATAAACTATAATGCCTTACTACTAGAGTAAAATGATAACCTTTGCCTACACTATAGTAGAACCTATAAGGCTTGCCATAAACTAACACACCATGTTTAAACTAACATGCTAAATTTAGAAGCACAAATGAGGCACGTGGATTGCTAAACACATGCCACCATGTGGGTTGTTTGTTGTTAGAGATTATTTTCTCACAAATTCTTATTTAAAAAAGAAAAGACTACCAACTAAAATGTCAGGGGTCAATCAAAAAATATGAATAATTAGTTAGAAATTGATTTAAAATAACATTAAATTTTGGAGCATAAGTTAAGTTAATTTTCTTCCACACAATTTATGAGGAGGAACTAATAGAAAAAAAATGAGAGTGAAAACTATAGTCTCCTGCCTTGCAGCAGAGACTAATAATAGAGAAAACTAGATAGGAAAATACATACAATTTCATTAAAAAAAGAATACATTTAGAATTAAGATTTTGTAAGTTAAATTGTTTCAATAGTGTTTACTTAATATAAAAATTAAATAAGAGTAATATTTGATTGTAGTTCTTAAAACAAGCATTAAATAGTCATTTTGTAGTGGCTAAAATTCTTTTGAAAATGAGAAATCTTGTCATACCATTATTAACAATTCTTTTTGGATTTATTGGAATTTGATATCTTATCTTTTTCTATGAAATTTGTTGGCTTATAAATCATAATTATATCAAATTTACACAAAAAAAAAATTATTTTTATTAAGTTGCTTTTTCTAAAATGTAGACAAATAATTAGTAAGAAGAATTTCCTCGAATGGTTACAAGTATAAAATCTTCACATCAAAAGTATGTCTATTAGTGAGATAAGAAATGTTATGTCAATCTTCATAAAGTTTTTAAAATACTATTTTAAAAAGAATTTGTACAATACAATTCTCATTGCATTTATGATTTATACAAAAATATAACAATTATTCTTTAAACCATCGGTTGGATAAACATTGGTGAATGAATGAGCAGTTAGTAGAGCTATTGTAGATTGATTTTTTACTTTGATGCCAAAGTCTTGAATATATAATTGGAGCTAAATGTTTTTATAAAATTAAATATTTTTAAAATATAATTTGATTGGATAATTATTTTAGCATGATGCCAAAATCATGAGTATATAATTGAAGTTATTTTTTAAAGATGTAAATATTTTTTCAATATAATTTAATTAAATAAAATTATTTTATAATAATAGCTAGATACATTAAATAAACCCATGAAAGTATAGTTGATAGTAAAAAAAAATTGTTGAAAGTATATTTTGTTATTATAAAAATGTATAATGAATCGATAATTATTTTAAAAAAATTTATGTTTTCAAATTTTCTATGTTTTAATGGTATTATATAGAAATATCTTAATTTGTTTTTCTTGTTTTCAAGAAATAATGTTATGTTTTTAATTTATAATAAAAATGTAAACTAATGTCTAACTTGACTAGTTTTGAGAGTCAAATTATCTATTAGGAGTCTATGTTAAACCAAATCACAATTATAGATTAAGCGAAACATCAATGTTATGATATAAAGAAAACTAATAGATTTTATCTATTTTAGATTTTTCATATATCTTTTTTTCCAAAATTATAGTTTACCATAAGGGTTTGCTTCCTTGAAATCCACTCCTATAAGAACCCAAGTATACGAGTCAATCAATTTGAAGAAAAAATTATTATTAATTTAAAAAATTAAAAATCTCATATATATACATTAGAAAAATAAAAAATAAAAACACAAATAAAAATTCTTAAATCTAATTGATTGAAATAAAAAAGATTTATTAGTAGATAAGTTGAAGTGATTTCCATAGTATTGGCCTACGATTAATACAAGAAGTTGTGAAGCAAGTGTTCTCTTAGATATATCTAATGTACTTTTTTAATCATATCACGCACCCAAGCAATGTTTGCAGAAAATAAATATAAAGGCCCACTTCTTCAAATCTATTAGCAATGAAGATCACACACCATGCAATCTAAGTTTTAAACTGATTAAATCTTATGTCCTCTAACTACACGACGTTCAAGATCTAGATATGATACATAATTTTTAACCTATACGTTTGTACTCTTTTCTTATATACATTAGTGATGTGTTTCAATGTTCCAACCTAATTGCAAAAGTAAGTTGTCATGTCCCCTTTTCAAATAATTAAAAAATAATAATCTTTGCTAAGGCAGGCAAGCTCAAGAAAGTGAAGTTTCGAAAAAAGGGGATTAATCTTTGGAAACCGTTGGACTAATAAATGAAAATTATTATTAAAATATGTTTCATTAACCTCTCTTGGACATGAGTTAAAATTATGCCCTCTTTTAAGGGGTTTGGAGGCATTTTGGGCTGATTCCAGAACTTGATTTTTGCTCATTCTTTGTTATTCTTCAGAGGCTGCCAAACTTGTGGAGAAGGAGACCCAAGAACGGGAGTTTGCAGGTTTCCAGGGAGACCCAAGAATGGGAGTTTACAAGTTTCCAAGAAGGCTACGGATGGGAGTTTGAAGCCATTCCATGTGCATGCTCATACAGAGTTTGCCTTTGTGCTGAACAGTGCAGATTTGTGGATTTCGGGTGTGTTTTTTGTATGAGTTTGGTGTTTTCAGTTGAGTATATCATATCAGTTTGAGTTACTGCTGTATTTCAGACTTTAAGGTGTTAAAATAGATTTGAATATATGTATTGGGACATGATTAAACTTCTAAGATAGATTATTAGTGTTTTTGTGGTGTTTCCGGGCATTTTTGTGTTAATTTCGGGAGCCCGATGAGCATAGTTTTTGTCCTACATTTGAGAACTGTTGTGTAAAGGCTATATGGATCTAGAAATGTCATTTTTTAGGCTTTTATGCTGCTGAAATTTTTGTAAAAATTTCCACTTTCATATTTATTAATAATAGGTGAAGCTGTGAAGCTTTTGACACAATTTCTAGCATACCCGATTTGGGGTTTCTTGAGAAATTTGGTGGATCTTTGTGATATTAGTTGTTTGATTTTGAAAATCTGATTAGAGGTTTGAAATATCATACAAAATCAGAAAAGGGACATTTTAGTGGTATCAGAGCCATGATCTTGCCAGCCTAAGGGTTTGTAGAAGCTTGCATGTCAGTTTTGACAACTACCCAGATCTTGCATGTCATAATTTATGATTGCATGTTGCTTCTAATCAGCTACATGTCAAAATTTATGGTTGCATGCTACTTCTAATCATTTTCATGTTAGGTCTTAGTGAATTTGGTGGTTGTAGAAGTTTGCATGTCAGTTTTGACAACTACCCAAATCTTGCATGTCAGTTTTGACAACTACCCAGATCTTGCATGTCATAATTTATGATTGCATGTTGCTTCTAATTAGTTGCATGTCAAAATTTATGATTGCATACTACTTTTAATCATTTTCATGTTAGTTCTTGGTGAATTTGGTGGTTGCATGTTGCTTCTAATCAGTTGCATGTCAAAATCTATGGTTACATGCTACTTCTAATCATTTGCATGTTAGTTCTTGGTGTTTGAAGAAGTTATATCCTATTGGGGTTACACTCTACTTTATCTAGAATGGACAAGTACATTACAGAGTCTCAGAGGACACAATATTGGAAAATTGATATCCAGAGTCAAAATAGTAGAAAGGATGGTTATTTAGACATTCGAGATAAACTTATAAAAATAAGCCATGACATGTCTGAACAATTGGTTGAGCACCATCGTATAATGAATGACTGAAATGTCCCTTTTCTGATTTTTGTATGATATTTCCAACCTTTAATTAGATCTTTAAGATCAAACAACTAATATCACAAAGATCCTCCAAATTTCTCAAGAAACCCCAAATCGGGTATGCCAGAAATGGTGCCAAAAGCTTCACAGCTTCACCTATTATTAATAAATCTGAAAATGGACATTTTTACAGAAATTTTAGTAGAATAACAGCCTAAAAAATTAAATTTTTAGATCTATATAGCCTTTACATAGCAGCTCACAAATGTAGGACAAAAACTATGCTCATTGGGCTCCCGAAATTAACACAAAAATACCCGAAAACACCACAAAAACACTAATAAACTATCTCAGAAGTTTAATCATGTCCCAATACATATATTTAGCTCTATTTTAATAGCTTAAAGTCTGAAATACAGCAGCAACCAAAACTGATATGAAATGCTCAACTGAAAACACCAAACTCATGCAAAAAACACACCCAAAAACCCACAAATCTACACTGTTCAGCACAAAGGCAAACTCTGTATGAGCATGCACATGGAATGGATTCAAACTCCCATCCTTAGCCTTCCTAGAAACCTGCAAACTCCCATTCTTGGGTCTCTCTGAAAACCTACAAACTCCCATTCTTGGGTCTCCTTCTCCACAAGTTTGGCAGCCTCTGTAGAATAACAAGGAAATCAGAAAAATCAAGTTCTGGAATGTACCCAAAATGCCTCCAAACCCCCTTAAAAGAGGGCATAAATGTAACTCACATACAAGAGAGGTTAATGAAACATATTTTAATAATAATTTTCATTTATTAGTCCAACGATTTCCAAAGATTAACCCCCTTTTTCTGAAACTTCACTTTCTTGGGCCTGGCTTGCCTTAGCAAAGATTATTATTTTTTAATTATTTGAAAAGGGGACATGAAAAGTCCTCCCCTCCCAAACATTGCTTGTCCTCAAGCAATGGCTGAACAATAAACCAATCAATCCACCTGGATCCCAAATGTAATCATGAACTATACTACTACCAATTAACTCAGGCTCTTGCAATATCCTCTGCAATATGACCAAGAGGAATCCATAATCAAACTGACAATTATAGCTCAACCAAACTCCAAAATCAAAACTTCCACAGTTAGAAACCCACGAGACACAAAATCTTAGAACATCAAAACCCAAGTAAAGTGGACTACCAACATAGTAAATACCATCAACGCATTCCACTGGCCTATACGGAATGTACAATCCAACTCTGCAACAATGGTGAATGCTCTCAAATGAAACTATACCAAGTATGGAGAATCCACACACTATACAACTCCTATAGTCAACACAACTCTATAGATCATCAGCCACTGTCTCATAACCATAACTCCCATGCACCCCTGATGGTGAAAAGCCATCACAAGATAAACAACAAGAAATGGAACCCAAACCAAATTTTCCCACCATCAACTCCTCAACACAAGGATCAATTTCTAACTGATGTACATACCTTGCAATATAATGTTGATTAAAAAAACCAACCTCATTCAACAGCTCACCATGAACAAGTGATATAACCCACTGTGACTGATCTCTAGCTAAGTCAGGAGATGTCATAGCCAAAGGAGTAGAATCAATAACAACACCTACTGAAGCATCACTCCAAAACTCCTACTCTAAGTCATGTATTATCAAGCTATCAACTGCAGGACCTATTGCCATGTCGTGACAATCACAACTCTCATCCCGAGGCATCAAACTATTCCATGACTGATGATAAGCAATAGGAACCAAAGTACATCTTTGTATCATAATCTCATCAACATGGTCATCAAAGGTAAATTGATGAGCGTACCTCATAGTGTAATGCCAATAGAATTTGCCAATCTCAGTTAGTGGCTCAGACTGTAATCTAGATGAAACTAACTACAATTGATCATTAACCATGTTGGAACTGACTCCTACCTCTGAAGATATCACCAAGGGAGTAGTATTACTAGCAGGAACCATGCCAACTACTGACTCACCAACATCACACATGATCTTTGATACATCTCTAGTCTCCGTGCCATCAGTACTAGAGGCCACCACCATGTCAAGCATACAACAATTTGCTACAACACCCAACTCAACTGAACTTGACTCTAGTGGGAATAAACCTGATATGCCAATGTTAGTATCAAGGATGGATGCATCCACATCTCCATTGTCTCTAACAATCTCGGCCATGGACATCCTCGGATCACCAAACACCACAGCTTGTGACTGTATAGAATTAGGTAAAGACTATAGTCACTCTAACTCCATGGTCACCTTAGCCAAATGAAACTGTGACTCCTTGAAAGCCAACTGTGTACTCTCAAGAATCTCAGAAGTCACCTCAAGCTGCCTAGTAAGCTCACTCACCTCATCTTCCTTGGCCAACAATGCATCATATGCTGTACTGCTCCACTCCATAAGATAATCTCTGTCGGCTACCAACTGCATATAATTCTGTCTCAAAATCCGAATAGCCTCCCATAAAGAGTTGATCTCTGTCAAGGAAAGATAAATGCCTTCCTGCTCATCACTAGTAGGAGAACCCCATCCATAAACTGCTAACAACTGACGAGCAGCATCGAAATGCTGGCAAGTGATAGCAATGTCTCAGTCACTAACTCTCAACTGATTAGACACATGATGGCACTGGCTTGACTGTCTCCTACAAACCTCCTTTGATGCACTGTCTAAAGGAGTATCCTTAAAGTTACTAGTCTCTAGAGTATTACCATCCATATCCTATGAATCAAATCTAAAGCTCATATATGGAGTATCAAAAACATTAGCATTGCTATCCAACTCCTCTATACCCAAGGAAACTAAGTCTTCAAAACTGCCCACTGCATCCTCCTGTATGTCATCAATGCCAAAATGATCCTGGGACTCATCTGTACACACTGCCAAATATGAAAGATCATCAACACATTCCAGCAAGTATGGTCGACCGGATATATGAACAAAGCCCAACATCAGTGTATAAAAACTAATACCAACATTAGACAAGATACTGGCACAAGAAAAGACAACACCATGTAATTTTTTAATCAAATCCATGATAGCACCCAAACAAAAACTGCTACCAAAAAGTGTTAAAGATCTCCAGTCAACTGAATCCCAAACACCAATATAACAATCTCGAGTCCATATCCGTAAACTAGAATCAACTGGTAACTCAAGCAAACTCCTCACCTGAGTAATATGACCAATACCAACTAACTCCACATACTTGTCATGATGAGATAATGAAGTCACAATACTATCTTTGTTCACCTTCAGCTGGCTGGACAAATCATGTGAAGTACTACCAGCCTCAACCTCATGTGATGAAGCATCTAACTGTGCCTGGTAATCTTTCTCAGCAAAGTCATGAATGCTCAATGTCTGCTCATCTCTACCAGGTATCTCAGCATCCTGCACAACAACATCCTCATAATCATCATCTGAACCCACTACATTGTAGTCACTGCCTGTTGTAACTATACCATCCTGAATACCCGTGGCATCACCTTTGACGACCTGTAAACAATTGTCTCAATTTGAGTATCAAGTTGACCGTTACTATCAATCTGTGTAATATCCTTTCCCACCACCTCCTGTGGCAGAGTAGAATCTGAGACCTCTACCTGGCTATCAACTAGTTTCTCAAACTCCTCATGCAACTTCTTGGGAATTGTGTCATCTGTCCTGTGAGAAAATATGCCAAATAGAAATCCAGTCAACTTATCCACCTTAGCTAGGTTAGATAACATGTCATTCATTATACGGTGGTGCTCAATCAACTATTTAGACATGTCATGGCTTATTTTCATAAGTTTATCTCGAATGTCTAAATAACCATCCTTTCTACTATTTTGACTCTAGCTATCAATTGTCCAAGATCGTTCCCTCTAAGACTCTGTACTATACCTGTCCATTCTGGATAAGTAGAGTGTAACCCCAATAGGATATAACTTCTTCAAACACCAAGAACTAACATGCAAATGATTAGAAGGAGCATGCAACCATAGATTTGGACATGCAACTGATTAGAAGCAACATGCAGCCACCAAATTATGACATGCAAGATCTGGGTAGTTGTCAAAACTGACATGCAAAATTCTACAACCACCAAATTCACCAAGAACTAACATGAAAATGATTAGAAGTAGCATGAAACCATAGATTTGGACATGCAACTGATTAGAAGCAACATGCAACCACCAAATTATGACATGCAAGATTTGGGTAGTTGTCAAAACTGACATGCAAGATCTGGGTACTTGTCAAAAATAAAATGCAAACTTCTACAACCACCAAATTCACCAAGAACTAACATGAAAATGATTAGAAGTAGCATGCAACCATAAATTTTGACATGCAGCTGATTAGAAGCAACATGCAATCATAAATTATGACATGCAAGATTTGGGTAGTTCTCAAAACTGAAATGCAAGATCTGGGTAGTTGTCAAAACTGACCTGCAAACTTCTACAAACCCTCAGGATGGCAAGATCATGGCTCTGATACCACTGAAATGTCCCTTTTCTAATTTTTGTATGATATTTCCAACCTTTAATTAGATCTTTAAGATCAAACAACTAATATCACAAAGATCCTCCAAATTTCTCAAGAAACCCCAAATCGGGTATGCCAGAAATGGTGCCAAAAGCTTCACAGCTTCACCTATTATTAATAAATCTGAAATATGAAATTTTTATAGAAATTTCAGCAGAATAAAAGCCTAAAAAATGAAATTTTCAGATCTATATAGCCTTTACACAGCAGCTCACAAATGTAGGACAAAAACTATGCTCATCGGACTCTCGAAATTAACACAAAAATGCCCGGAAACACCACAAAAATAGTAATAAACTATCTCAGAAGTTTAATCACATCCCAATGCATATATTCAGCTCTATTTTAATAGCTTAAATTATAAAATACAGAAGCAACCAAAACTGATATGAAATGCTCAACTGAAAATACCAAACTCATGCAAAAAACACACCCAAAAACCCACAAATCTACACTGTTCAGCACAAAGGCAAACTCTGTATGAGCATGCACATGGAATGGCTTCAAAATCCCATCCTTAGCCTTCCTAGAAACCTGAAAACTCCCATTCTTAGGTCTCCCTAGAAACCTGCAAACTCCTGTTCTTGGGTCTCCTTCTCCACAGGTTTGGCAGCCTCTAAAGAATAACAAGGAAATCAGCAAAATCAAGTTCTGGAATGTGCCCAAAATGCCTCCAAACCCCCTTAAAAGAGGGCATAAATGTAAGTCATGTCCAAGAGAGGTTAATGAAACATATTTTAATAATAATTTTCATTTATTAGTCCAACGGTTTCCAAAGATTAACCCCCTTTTTCCGAAACTTCACTTTCTTGGGCCTGGCCTGCCTTAGCAAAGATTATTATTTTTTAATTATTTGAAAAGGGGATATGACAATGACATGTTTTCCAACCCAGCTAAGGTGGATAAGTTGACTGGATTTCTATTTGGAAGATTTTCTCACAGGAAAAATGACACAATTACCAAGAACTTGCATGAGGAGTTTGAGAAACTAGCTTATAGCCAGACAAAGGTCTTAGATTCTACTCTGCCATAGGAGGTAGTGGGTTTAGATGATGATTATGAGGATTTTTTTGTGCATGATGGTGAGATACCTTGTAGAGATGAGCAGACATTGAGCATTCATGACTTTGTCGAGAAAGAGTACTAGGCACAGTTAGATGCTTCATCACATGAGGTTGAGGCAAGTAGTACTTCGCATGATTTGTCTAGCCAGCTGAAGGTGAAAAAAGATAGTATTGTGACTTCATTATCTCATCATGAAAAGATGTAGGATATGATAGAGGATCACATTCAGATGATTTAGTTACAGGGTAGACATAAGGGAGTTCAGGCAAAGTCTTCTTGTGTTGACTTTAAAGTGATTAGAGAAGCAATGGGAATGATGAAGTTGAGTTATTTACATCTTCTATCAGATCGTGACCATCTTCTTAGCCTTGTCGGAGTCTATTCAGATGCCTTGAGGAGGAAGGATGAGGAAGTTGATAGGCTTTCTCATGAGCTTGAGGACACTCGAGCTTCTTTGGTGAATACTTCATTGGCATTACAAGACTGGGAGAGACATGGGGATAAGCATGGCATGGAATTGAGTTTAGTTTCATCTTGCACTCCTAATACTCAAGTTTTTGCGAATGGTAGATCATATGTGGACATTGATAATGTTGTGAGTTCATCTTGCATTCACATCCAAGATATAGGGATAATGTCAGACAGGTATGTGGAATTAGTTGGTATTGGTCATATTACTCAGGTGTGAATTTTGCTTGAGTTACCAGCTGATTATAGTTTATGAATATGGACTCGAGACTTTTGTATTGGCATTTGGGATTCAGTTGACTGGAAATCTTTAACACTTTTTGGTAGCAGTGATTGTTTGGATGCTATCATGGATTTGATTAGCAGATTACATGGTGTTGTCTTTTCTTGTGCCAGTATCTTGTCCGATGTTGGTATTAGTTTTTATACACTGATGTTGGGCTTTGTTCATATATCCAGTCGACCATACTTGCTGGAATGTGTTGATGATATTTCATTTTTGGCAGTGTGTATAGATGAGTCCCAGGATCATATTGGCATTGATGACATCCAGGAGGATGTAGTGGGCAGTTTTGAAGACTTAGTTTCTTTGGGTATAGAGGAGTTGGACAGAAATGCTAATGTTTTTGATACTCCGTATGTTGATATGAGCTTTAGATTTGATTCATAGGATATGGATGGTAATACTCTAGAGACTAGTAACTTTGAGGATACTCCTTTAGATAGTGCATCAGAGGAGGTTTGTAGGAGACAGTCAAGCCAGTGCCATCATGTGTCTAATCAGTTGAGAGTTAGTGACCAAGACATTGCTATCACTTGCTAGCATTTCGATGCTACTCATCAGTTGTTAGCAGTTTATGGATGGGGTTCTCCTACTAGTGATGATCAGGAAGGCAGTTATCTTTCCTTGACAGAGATCCACTCTTTATGGGAGGCTATTTGAATTTTGAGACAGAATTATATGCAGTTGGTAGCCAACAGAGATTATCTTATGGAGTGGGGTAGTATAGCATATGATGCATTGTTGGCCAAGGAAGATGAGGTGAGTGAGCTTATTGAGCAGCTTGAGGTGACTTCTAAGATTCTCAATAGTACACAGTTGGCTTTCAAGGAGTCAGTTTCATTTGGCTAAGGTGACCATGGAGTTAGAGTGACTACAGTCTTTACCTGATTCTATACAGTCACAAGCTGTGGTGTTTGGTGATCCGAGGATGTCCATGGCCGAGATTGTCAGAGACAGTGGAGATGGGGATACATCCATCCTTGATACTAACATTGGCATATCAAGTTCATTCCCACTAGAGTTAGGTTCAGTTGATTTGGGTGTTGTAGCAGATTGTTGTATGCCTGACATGGTGGTGGCCTCTAGTACTGATGGCACAGAGATTAGAGATGTATCAAAGATAATGTGTGATGTTGGTGAGTTGGCAGTTGGCATGGTTCCTGCTAGTAATACTACTCCCTTGGTGATATCTTCGGAGGTAGTAGTCAGTTCCAACATGGTTAATGATCAATTGCAATTAGTTTCATCTAGATTATAGTCTGAGCCAGTGACTGAGATTGGCAAATTCTATCGGCATTACACTGTGAGGTATGCTCATCAATTTACCTTTGATGACCATGTTGATGAGATGATGATACAGAGATGTACTTTGGTTCCTAGTGCTTATGATCGGTTATGGGACAGTTTGATGCCTCAAGATGAGAGTTGTGATGGGCATGACATGGTGATAGGTTCTGTAGTTGACAGCTTGATAATATGTGACTTAGAGTAGGAGTTTGGGAGTGATGCTTTAGTGGTTGTTGTTATTGATTCTACTCCTTTGGCTATGACATCTCCTAACTTAGCTAGTGATCAGTCACAGTGGGTTGTATCACTTGTTCATGGTGAGCTATTGACTGAGGTTGGTTTTTTTAATCAACATTATATTGCAGGGTATGTACATCAGTTAGCATTTGATCCTTTTTTTGAGGAGTTGATGGCAGGAAAATTTGGTTTGGATTCCATTTCTTACTCTTTATCTTGTAATGTCTTTTCATCGTCAACAGTGCATGGGAGTTATGGTTATGAGATAGTGGCTGGTGATTTGCAGAGTTGTGTTGACTACAGGAGTTGTACAGTGTGTGCATTCTCCATACTTGGTACAGTTTCATTCGAGAGCGTTCACCATTGTTGCAGAGTTTGATTGTACATTCTGTATAGGCCAATGGGATGTGTTGATGGTATTTACTGTGTTGGTAGTTTGATTTTTCCACTTTACTTGGGTTCTGATGTTCTAAGAGTTTGTGTCTCATGGGTTTTTGACTATGGTAGTGGTGATTTTGGAGTTTGGTTGAGCTATAATTGTCAGTTTGATTATGGATTCCTCTTGGTCATATTGCAAAGGATATTGCAGGAGCCTATGTTAATTGGTAGTAGTATAGTTCATGACTACATTTGGGATCCAAGTGGATTGATTGGTTTATTGTTCAGCCATTGATTGAGGACAAGAAATGTTTGGGAGGGGAGGACTTGTCATGTCCCCTTTTCAAATAATTAAAAAATAATAATCTTTGCTAAGGCAGGCAGGCCCAAGAAAGTGAAGTTTCGGAAAAAGGGGATTAATCTTTGGAAAACGTTGGACTAATAAATGAAAATTATTATTAAAATATGTTTCATTAACCTCTCTTGGACATGAGTTATGGTTATGCCCTCTTTTAAGGGGTTTGGAGGCATTTTGGGCTGATTCCAGAACTTGAATTTTGCTCATTCTTTGTTATTCTTCAGTGGCTGCCAAACTTGTGGAGAAGGAGACCCAAGAACGAGAGTTTGCAGGTTTCCAGGGAGACCCAAGAATGGGAGTTTTTAGGTCTCTAGGAAGGCTAAGGATGGGAGTTTGAAGCCATTCCATGTGCATGCTCATACAGAGTTTGCCTTTGTGCTGAACAGTGCAGATTTGTGGATTTCGGGTGTGTTTTTTTTATGAGTTTGGTGTTTTCAGTTGAGTATATCATATCAGTTTGAGTTGCTGCTGTATTTCAGACTTTAAGGTGTTAAAATAGAGCTGAATATATGTATTGGGATGTGATTAAACTTCTAAGATAGATTATTAGTGTTTTTGTGGTGTTTCTGGGCATTTTTGTGTTAATTTCGGGAGCCCGATGAGCATAGTTTTTGTCCTACATTTGAGAACTGTTCTGTAAAGGCTATACGGATCTGAAAATGTCATTTCGTAGGCTGTTATGCTGCTGAAATTTTTGTAAAAATTTCCACTTTCAGATTTATTAATAATAGGTGAAGCTGTGAAGCTTTTGGCACAATTTCTGGCATACCCGATTTGGGGTTTCTTGAGAAATTTGGTGGATCTTTGTGATATTAGTTGTTTGATCTTGAAAATCTGATTAGAGTTTGGAAATATCATACAAAATCAGAAAAGGGACATTTCATAAGTATAATTAATTATGAGATAAGTTTTTATCTATTTTTCTATTGACGTCAAAATGACGAAGTGATACATTAGATATTATGAATCATGAAAATAAGGTTACACTACATTTAAAATAATAAAAGAATAAAAATTTAGAAAAATAATTAATAATTAAAATCTACAAACATTATTGATATTTCATATAAGTATGCTTTCTATAAATTTCCATAGATTTAAAAATTGAAGTAGTTTTATACAATTTGGTAATCTATCTAACCTAAAATCTATGAAATATTTAAAAATATATAAATGTGAATATGTATTAATAAATATTCATAAATTTTAAATCTTAAAAAGATATATATTTTATAGAAATGTTAAAACTTTACTCCTTTTTGTTGACATATTGGTTATTAGTAGTTTTTAAAAATTAATTCCAGAAGTCTATTCAAACATATTCAATTAAATTATTAGTGCATAAAGTTGAATAACATATTTTATTTCATTACAATTATTAACAAATTACTTGTACTAAATAATATTAGTTAAATTAATGTCCTTTTTCATGTAACAAAATGATCAATAAACATAGTGGTTGTAGAATAGTCTTAGTTTGTTTTCTTTTAACATATATTTTTTCTATAATTTTTTTAAAAATGAAATAAATGTGATCATGTTTATTTTGAACCAATGAAACTTATGTCATGTAGCTAGAAGGAATAAGGAGAAAGTCACAAAACAATTCAAGAGAGAAAGAGAGATAAACATATAATATTCACAATAATTATAACATGAGAAAAAAAAATATACTTATTTCTTAAAAAATGATCAATAATTTGATTTAAAACATATTTTCTTCATAGTTTGATAAAAAAAAATTGATGATATTGAATTTAGATTGCTATGAAGGAAAATAATTTCTTTTAAGATCAGTACACTATCAAATGATAAGGTGTCAAAACTAAGAAAGTTAAGTAGAATACTAGCCATGGTTTATTACTATCTTCATCTTCAAATTTCCCTCTTACTAGCTATTGCACTTCCAGTGTAAGATTTGATGAAAAATAAACCTTCTAAGCCCAAGAAACCTGCATGCAAAAAACCTATCACATAGAAGTAGAGAGGAGAAAAGTACAAGGAATTTTCTTTGACAATATCCAAGATTCAATTATCAGCTAGAAGAGTGAAACAAAAGTACAATAGATCAATCCTAATAGAAGGAGATCAAAAAGCCTAATAGGAAATCCTAATGGAAAAATAGACATTTAATAATTAATTAAATTATTAAATGGCTAATGTAAGTGCATGAAAGTGAAATCTTAAGAAGGAAATAAAGTTAATTTAATTAATATTATTAAAATAATACTTCACTCTAACACCTACCTTAAGATGAACAACAATGAAGCTACAAATAATACAAAAGGAAAAAAAATGAACTACAATGTTGAATGCAATCTTGGATCCTAGCAACATTGCCTAATGAGGTACCTAATCACAACCAAATCTCTATGAAACTAATAAACAAGGAAAACCACATGGGAGAAACCTTACTCCAAAAAGAGATAGAAAGATGTTAAAAGCTGGAAAAGTGATGCAGGAGAATCTTGCATCACAAAATAAAAAGGATGTGATAAAATTTTTTAAAAAAATGAAAAATGGGAAAATTGGAGAAATTTTTTTTTTTTCATTTAACAAGGTGCATAGGTGGAATAAAAGATAACATTATAAATTAGTTGTCATTTCATTTATCAAGGTGTAAAGGTGGCATTTTATTAGTTTGTGGAAAGT
The DNA here is from genome assembly GCA_028749045.1 of Cupressus sempervirens. Lineage (NCBI taxonomy): Eukaryota > Viridiplantae > Streptophyta > Pinopsida > Cupressales > Cupressaceae > Cupressus > Cupressus sempervirens. The sequence continues at coordinate 130,887,314 of CM053786.1, read as the reverse complement.
TCCTTAAATCATGAATTTAATATTTATTGTGATCCATAAAGGCAAAGTAATTTTCTAATTGGCCCATATGGTAGTGCTTGGTTGTAATTGGGGTAAGGTAGTTGCATTTACCTTTTATCCCACATTGGTTGTGTTTGTAATATCTTGGACTTTAATTTCTTATATAAGAAAGGCATATGAGCATTTGTAAGAATGCTTTGGAGGTGAAGGATCTTAATGTGTAAGATCTTAGTTGGGAAGTTCTTCTTGGTGAATCCCTTTGGGCTCAAGCTCTTTGGTTGTAAGCTCTTCTTTTTTGAAGCTATTGGTGTGCAATCTATTTGGAAGATCTTGGTTTGGAAGATTTCATTTTGCAAGCTCTCTCATAGTGAAATAATTTGGAGTTCCCTCATTTGGTGAATACTTTAACAATTTTCAAGTATAATAATGGATGTTTTATAAAGCATTTTTTCTTCTCCTTATCTCCATATTGTTGAGCTAAGGGATCTTAAGGGTCCTAGGATATTAAGAGTTCCTATGATACACAATGGTTGCTCTCTCTCTCTCTCTCTCTCTCTCTCTCTCTCTCTCTCTCTCTCTCTCTCTCTCTCTCTCCCCCTCTCTCTCTCTCCCTCTCTCTCTCTCTCTCTCTCTCTCTCCCCTCCATATTATTTCAACTCTTTCTCTTCCTATCTCTCTCATTCCCTCCACCACCATTTCCCTACTACTATATTCATCTCTCTCTCTCTCTCTCTCTCTCTCTCTCTCTCTCTCTCTCTCTCTCTCTCTCTCTCTCTCGTACTATTGAACTTGAAATAGATAATGGGGGGAGGGTAGAATAAGAAAGGATATGAGAGACAAAATAACAATGAGATAAATAAAGGAGTAAGATGACGAGATATGTATTAATGGAGGGAGTGAGAGACTTTAGGAGAAAAAAGATAGAGGGGCAGAGAGGGAGATAAATTGAAGGATAAAAAGAGGAAAGGTGGGTATTAAATAGGGATATGGGATATACAAATGGAGAGAGGAAAAAAAGGAAATACTTAGATAAATGATATGTGTTCTTGTATGCAGCCTAATCAAACTCAAAGTTTAATATTTTTCCACTTTAATTAGTATTTTTTTCCCCCAATATATTGAAGGTGATTTTGAGATAAGCTCTCCTAGTGAGGTCAAGAGGCAACTAGGAAATGCCCCTAATGGGATCTAGATGCATTTCCCCAATTGCGATCCTCTTCGCAGTATAGGGTGGGGTCGAGGGGAAGAGCCCCCCCCCTTTCAAGACCAAATTACCACCTTGATAGCCACATAGAGCTCTATAGTTCTCTAGATCCATACAAGTCACCTTTTATTCCTTTGGAACCCTTTTTTCACATGTTATATTTCATGTATACTAAAAAGTTGTATATTTTCTTTTTTGAATGTGTTATATGTGTTCTATATATGGATCACATCATATGTAGATAATTTTCTACATATGGAACCTTCCATATATTACACACACCATATGTAGATAATTTTCTAAATTTGGCATGTGTCATATATGGTGCACACCATATTTCGTGCAAGCCAAGTAGGCTTTGTTCCCAATGCTAAGGATTGGTGTAGCAAATCATATGGTATATACCATATGACTTTTTTGGGGCCACAAAGTCCAGTGGCATCTTTTTCATCCCTCATTTTCTGCATTTACCTATTAGCTAATTTTTATACTTTTATTAATTAAATACCCTTTAATATTTAATTAATGGAGTCATTATTTGTCCAACCTTTATTTGATCTTGTTTCTAGCTTAGAATAATTAATCAATCTTATTTTACAGTTCAATTTAGATAAATGAATTTAAATTTAATTATATATCTAAATCAACCATCATCATTTCAAAAGTTAAATAAGTTTCCTATAAAATTAGTTTTCTATTTTCTTTTCTTTCATTAAATGGGATAAAATCCATTAATCTCATATCTATTTTTAAAACCTATCAATCCCTTAATCTTTCTATTATACATTCAAAATCATGATTGTAACATCCCCTCAAATCCTTCACATTCTCCAAGGTGTAAAAAATAAGACTTTGTACATAGGGAACAAACCTTTATACATGTGGCATATCTTAGTACTATGTCACATGGGTGAAATGATTGTCCATCCATCAAGAATATTCCCAAGTGCCCCTTTTTCATCTTGTCTCTCCACTTTCTCCAAGGGGAATCTCTTTCATTTATTTTCCCTCCATACATCTATCCTCCATGTCCAATAGACATGCGAAGACATATATCTTCTTCTAGTCTCTCTAAGGATCTCAACAAATTTTAAGCTATGTTCACTACTTTTATGCTTAGTCATCCAATCACATACCTAAAAAATCTATAAATAATGTGTTAATCCTAATCAAATTGAACAAAATCCTCTAATGTGATATAATTATTCTTGTGAAGCCCCTCACATTATTCCAAATTCAACATCCTAGATGATAGCCATTTTTATATTATTATGACATATTGCAAGGTAGGAGAATCCCCAAATGAGATGTCCGAGCCCGCAACAAACAACCACACAATAAAAACAATATAACAAGCAACAACAATGCAAGATATGATACCAAATTATAACTCTTTATTCATAAAATAACTAATTACATGCAATATGCCTGACTATAAGGCCTTCCAGCTTAGGGCCAACTATAAACAACAATTACAATACTAGTTCTACAAGATCCAATTACCACACACCAATTTTGGCAAGTCTAGATCCACAACTAGATAAGAACACCAAGAAGAATTTCACATTTTGTACCCTCAGGTCGACCAAGCAATCCTTTGGTTCCTAAGCCACAACCCTAGCTCTTCAAAATTCACATCCAAACTTCATCCACTTCTCCAAGCTAGAAATGAATCATCATATGCCAAAAGACTCTACAAGACCCCTTCTTATACCCAACTAAGCCACAAGTCAGCCCAACTCATTAAAAAATAAATTAAATCTCTTCTATTAAATATAGGTCAAGCCACAAGTTAGCTACAACACTAAATTAAATACCCATACATAAATTAAATGCTAAAAGTTAGCTCATAGACAACTTGACACCAACATAAACCAAGACCAAGTTGAGTGTCAACAAAACCAAGCCAAACACTAGTAAATTCCCAAGAATTGTCAATTTCTAGAGACCATTTTGAGTTCCAGAGACCATGTCGAGTTCCACAGACCATACCAAGTTCAATAGCCCATGCCATGCTCCATAGACCATGCTGAGCTCCATAGTGTATGTTGAGCTCCCAATGTATGTTGAACACCAGTATATGCTGAGCTCCACAAAACTTAACCAAAATAACTCCAACCATGTAGGATTGAAAGCAAGCTTAGGATGCTCCTACATCAAACACCCTAGGTTCAAAAATATGTTCTTAGTAGTTGGAAGAACATCTTCTAGGATTCAACACATAAATTCCAAATTGGTTCCTCACATACATATCCTCCAAGTCTTCAACCTGTACACTCTTTACTTTGTTCTTCTTCTACTTCTTCACATCCATCCTATGCTATAGGTTTTCTTTCCATATTGATCTCCAACCTTCCAAAAATCTACCAACTCAACTCAACTATTAATACTTGGGTTCCTCCTACTGAGTTATTTATTTTGTAAAGGAATCTAGAAAAAAATCTTGCCACCTTTCTCAACAATAACCCTACAATCATACTGCCAAGGTCTACCAAGAAACACATGACAACTATTCATGTCCACAATATCACACAACACAATCCTTATACTGCCCACTCTAGAAATCAACAAGGCACTACTCCCTCATTTCCAAAGCATCCTCACTTTACAACTAGCCAATCCTATAAGGATAAGGATGCCTCACTCTCTTTAAACCAAGTTTCTAAACCATCTCCTTAGAAACTAGGTCATCCTTACTACCACCATTCACAATCACCTTACAAACTTTACCAATAGACTTACAATAAGTTCTAAGAAAACTAGTCCTTTGACAAGAATCCAATATCCTCTAACCAACCAATATGGCCGAGATAGAAAAATCTATCCTTGCTTAGGCTGACTAACTTGGACTAAAACCTCATTCACAACATCGGTTTTCCTACCAATTAGACATTCAAAAGATCTATGCCCTTCTTTACCACATTTGAAAAAATTACCTCTGAACCCACTTGCACCTATCCTCTTTTTCAAATCAATAGGTTTTGGTTCACCTTCAACACTCGGTTTAGCTGGTGCCAAGCTATCTTGCTTCTCCTTCCCTCTAGCATTACCTTGATCTTTCCTCTGTAACTTATCTTCTACCTTCAGAGCATACTAATAAGCATCCTCAACTAATTAAAGATTCAACATACCAACCTCATCTTGAATATTGAATCTCAAACCATTAATATACCAAGCTACCTTTTCCTTTGATAATTCTTTATGACAAGACTGAATAGTCAACTTGTAGAACTCCTCGGTATAATTTTTCATATACATATCCTTCTATTTCAAATTCTATAATCTTTTAAAAAAATCAAGCTCATAATCAACAAGAATGAACTTAGCCTTCAACTTAGTCACCATCAACCTCCATCTAGTGATCTTCATTTCACCTTCCTCTTTTCTGTCTCTTTGTAATTCTTTCCACCAAAGAGCAACATATCCTTTCAAATTAGTTTGTGCTATCTTCACTCTAAGTGGATCCTCAATATCCTTAAGCTCAAAGTAGTCTTCCAATTCACCAATCCAATCAATCAAGTCTTGAGGAGTCAAAGTACTTGAGAAATTAGAAACCTCCATCTTATTCTTCAACTTTAAGTAAGATCTAGGTCGAGCAAACTAACTAGCTCTAGTTTTAATAGGTTTCTCCACATGATAAATTCTATCCTCACCACTAGATCCAACAACTTCAAAATCTTTAGAAACTTCCTCATAAATTCCTTCAATACCCACATGCGTAGGTACACCACCTAAAGCACTTACAATTTTAGCAATCATGTCACTCTTCATCAATGCAATCTCAAATCTAAACTATGCTCTAATCTTCTCTAAAATCCTTTCTTCTACAACATCAATAAGGTCATGAATTTACCTAGGGTCCAATCTTCTTGGATTCATCTTCCAATATTTTTTTGCAAACCCAAAGCAATAGATCCACCAATCCAGAAGATCAATCAACTCCATAAGATCAACCTTCTCCAACCCAAGATCCTTGTACAAACTACCTCAAATTCAAAGATCTACCTACACACTTAGGAACAACCTTGTCCCTAATACCACCTAACATAGTACAAGGTAGGAGAATCCCCAAAGGAGATGTCCTAGCCCCCAGAAAACAACCACACAAGGGAAAGAATACAACAAGCAACAATAATGCAAGATCTGATACCAAATTGCAACTCTTTATTCATAAAATAATTGATTACATGCAATATGCTCAGCTATAAGGCCTTATGGGTTAGGGCCAACTAAAAATAAAAACTACAATACTAGTTCTACAAGATCCCACAAGATCCAATTACCACACACCAATTCCAGCTAGTCTAGATCCACAACTAGATAAGAACACCAAGAAGAATTTCACACTTGTACCCCCAAGTCCACCAAGCAATCCTCTAGTTCCTAAGCCACAACCCTAGCTCTTTAAAATCCACATCCACACTTCATCCCCTTCTCCAAGCTAGAAATGAATCATCATATGCCAAAAGACTCTACAAAAACCCTTCTTATACTCAACTAAGCCACAAGTCATCCCAACTCATTAAAAACTAAATTAAATCCCTTATATTAAATATAGGTCAAGACACAAGTCAGCTACAACAATAAATTAAATAGCCATACATAAATTAAATGCCAATATCTGGCTCACAACCAACTTAGCACCAACAGAAACCAAGACCAAGTTGAGTGTTAGCAAGACCAAGCTGAACACTAGTAAATTCCCAAGCATTACCGAGTTCTAGAGACCATGCCAAGTTCTAGAGACCATTTCAAGCTCCATAGACTATACCAAGCTCCATAGACCATGCTGAGCTCCATAGACCATGTCGAGCTCCCAAACCACGTTGAGCTTCACAGTGTATGCAAAGCTCCCAATGCATGTCAAACACTAGTTTATGCCAAGCTCCAAAACACTTAACCAAAATACCTCCAACCATGTAGGATTGAAAGCAAGCCTAGGATGCTCCTACATCATATTATTATATTTTATTAGCAATGTTTGCTAATTCTTATGCTTAGTTCAATTGCATAATCTGATCTTTATGTACATAACACAAGTAATACTTATTATAAGATGTTGAATTTTATATAAAGTTAAAGATTTAGCATAGATGATTTTTTTTTTCACACATTTACTATTAATATGGTAAATTTAAACATAAAATGATCTTAATTTAGATTCATATGCAATTTGATAGTGTTCTAATAAAAAATATGACACACATATTTTCTTATATTGTCCCAATAAGGAAAGAATTACAAATTTTAGATCCAATTTTTTTCAATAGTATTTAAATCAAAACTTAGAAATAAATCAAGAATTAGAGAAGAAGAACATTAGACATGGAAAAAGAATGAAAAGGGAGAAACATGGAAGAGTGACATAGATATATCTTGGAAAAACCATTTTACAAAAAACTTGGCCTCCAAAGTACCAAGACAACATATTTCCTACAATAATTTATTATATAATATTAAACTCAATCTTGTAAGATGGAAAAATATACCCTAATCCTTTACAAGAGATATGGTAGCATTAATCCTATCAATATCTTCTATGTCTCTATTTAAAGTTCTTAATAAAAAGGATAGAGGAAACCCATAAAACCATAAAAATGTTCACCATAAGCCAGTGAAAGGTATTGGAAAGATTAAGGTGAGGTACTAAGAGGAGGAGAGGGCAGGGGGTAGGGGGATGAATTAGAGTAACACAAATTTTACACATATTTATCTTTCTTAGTGTAAATGGGTACTCAGTAACTTACTTACACTAATATTCATTGTTGTAACTAGTTGTCTCACTAACATGTTGTAGCTTAATAGGGATTAGTGAAATCTAAAGTAAATAATTTGAAACTTAAATCAAACACATAAAACAAATAAAAAATTATTTGGTCTCACAAAAAAACCTTAGTCAGAGGGGAAATTTGTGGTGGTGATGGTACCTAGAACTCATCATTATAGTAATAAGGTGCTCGGTTAATAGGTTACATCAATAACATCTTCTAAATGACTTCACCTTGTTAAGAGTGACTAATACCATGTTAGGACTATTAAAAGTCTTGTCAAATACTACCCTGTTAAGATATCTTGTCCCACTTGTATAGTATTCACCCAGTTAAGGGATTGCCAATAAATTTCAAAATAGAACTTCCAAGTTCTATTAGAGACTACCTAGTTAAGGGATTTCACAATATTTTTGGTAAATTATTTGGAATAAAACAAAATTGAATTTGATCTAGATTCTCCTTCCTCTAGAGCTTGGCATATATTTTATGCTCCCTCATTATTCTATAATTTCTTCTTCCCTTTATTCTTCTTCTCCTCTCTGATAACCATACAATTTTTTGTGCATCATACATACATACACTCTCTTCTCTCTCTTTCACCTATTTCTTGATCATCTATATATCCTTACTCTTTTCTAAAATCATCTTCTTGCATACTTGACCTAATTAAGGTTCCATACGGCTTCTTCATGAATCTTTCATATGTCATTTTTACTTTTCATTTCATCTCAAATAAGCTTTATTCCTTTTTGGTCGTTCCTCCCTAATTTTCAACTTAAGTATTTTTACCTATTTCTATAAATTATTTCTCATGGTTCTTAATACATTTCCTTTTCCTTTTCATCTATCCCAATTCAATGAATCTTCATTGTGACAATTAGACCTCTAAGTTATCCAACTTTTCATGTCCTTGAAGGATACTTTTCCCTTGTTTGGATAGTACCTCCTTAGCTCTATGCGTATACCAATAACACATTAGTTATCCAATAAAATTTTCCTCTTCATCTCTTCATCTTGTGATGATAAAATTGCCATATGACTTTCCAATATAGTTTTCCAAAAATGACCATCATTACCAAAATCTTCTTCCATAAATGTATGAGGATTTTATCAAGTAACAATGTCTTCCTTTGACATTGATGGAAAAAACATGTCAAAATTGAATTTCCTTGTATGTTGTGCATCTTTTCTCTTAGTTTCTCATTACCATTATCCTCCTTTTTTGTCTTCCCTATTTTTGCATTCCTCAAATTTTTTTTTTTGAACTTATTGTCTGCATTTTTTGGTAGCAGGGCTAGAGATTGCAATATGCAATTGGGGTCCATACAAAATTTTTGTGTGCCTATTCTTGATATTTTTTTAGGTTCTTTCTCCCTAATTCCTTTAGTTGGTTTAGTACTCTAATATTAAAATTTAATACTAATGATTATATCTATGGCATCCTATGTATCACTTAGGCTTGACAGACTATCTTCACTTGTCATTGAATTATATTTATGATTAGAGTAATCATAAATCAAATTTCAGTCTTCATGTTCACATTTCCATCTATACACATTTTCTCATAGATTTATGTTGCTTCAATAAATATCTAATCTAATCCTTTTGTCTTCTTTGATAATGTTCTTGTAAGCTCTGTTATCTTACTTTCTACCTTATTTCCATGTTTAGTCAAAATTGACTTCATCTTTTCTTCAAATTCTTCTTTAAAATTTTATTCCTTTTTAATTTTTTCTATATATGCTTGCAACTTGTCAACATGAGATTCTCTCTTGTTCATAGTGATTGTTAGTAGTACTCTAGAGAATGTTCCCACTACTCTTTTTAGGATTTTCTTTTCCTGGTTCTCCTCTATTTTCTTCTCCTTTTCTAACTTCTCTCTGTACTTCTATAGATATATTTCTCTGTCCTCACAATTCAATTTATTTGGGTTATCCTTAAAAATTGACTATTTTAGTATTTCATCTAAGTCTTTCTTAGATTCTGAGTCTCTTTTCCATTTCTCTTGTGCTATTTTGTTCATTATCATATCCTATAGCATCCTCACAACTTTTTCTTCTTTAGATTCTTCAACTGGTTCTTTTACCTATTCTATATCTTTTCTTTGATCCTCTATTATTATTTTTTCTACTATTTCATTGATAGTAGGGGTCATATCAATAGATTGCATTTCCTTATCTAGTTATGTGAATCCAATGGTAACTTCATATATGTGCCTTTTTGTAGACTATATGTCTTCCTCATTACTACTATCATTACTAGATTCATCTCAAATTTCAATAGGTACTTGAGTTCCCTATTCATTGTCAAATCTTATAGGGATTTATTCTCTAGTTAGGTCTATATTCTCCTTTTGTTCCATCTTGTCATTTTGTTCATAAATTTCACCTATTTGGACTAATTCTTCTAATTCCTATTTTTATGCATAAAAATTTATTTCCCACCTCTTTAAACCTTCATTTTCAACTTCTTCTTTTAATCCCTTTATTATTTTGGTGGTTTGGTACTTTTTAGAAAATATCTTTTTGGTTTTCTTCTAAATACTAAATTAGTTTCCTCAATACTTGTGTCAAATTTCATAAATATTAAGGTTTACTCTCTTCTTTGTCTCTTTTGTTCAAAAACTTCATACATATTACATGGATTTTGTCAAGTAGTTCTCCATAGATATTCTACTTTGATTCACATGGAAATCTTTTAAATTTTTCAAGAGAAAACATAATTGCATATTTGACTTATCCTATTCTATCTATGACTTATACTTTATTTTATGTATGTGACCAATAGTTCCATGTTCCCTTATTCCTTCTGCTAGCTTAGTTGTTGTTCTTGGAACTATTAATCTTGATTGTTTTGTTTCAAGCTCATTTTTCTTTCTTCTCTTACTTGAGTTTCCTTTTATTGTAGAATGGCTTCTTGTTGATGCTTGAAGTTTTCTAGATCTTGTCTGCCTCATTAGTACCTATTCTTCTTCCTTATAGATGGCTCCCTTTTTCTTTTATCTCTTGTCCTTAATATTAGCATATGTTTTGGGTATTATAGTTGGTTTTTGTCTTGTCATTGTGTTTTTGATTTCTCCTTTTGATTTCTTTTCTTTCAATATGACTCATCTATAAACTTCTTCACATATTCCAAAATGATTAGCTTCCATGTCCTTAGGTTGATCCATTTATAGCTCAATAATTTCCATTGACTAATCTTCCTTTTTTCCATATCCAAATAGTGGTAACCATGATGCTTAGGGTTCCATAACTTTAATTATGTATGAGTAGGTGTTCATCATAAAACATTTATCCTTGTATTTTTCAACATTATGAGGTGGTATTCTATACCTTCCATACATTTTTATTTGAAAATTTTTAATTTATTTCCACATAAGTATACTATAATTTCTTCCCCAACTATTAAATTAATTTATTGATTTGATGTACAATTGGCTCTTCTACTTTCCAAATTACTCTCTCAAAGCCAAGAACATAGTTTTGTGCATTAAAAAAAACATACATACCAATAATGCTCCATACTTTAACCCTTGTCTCTTGATCTTCCTTAAGTTTAACATTAGATGATCTATCATAATTTTAGCTAAATCATATTTATTTCCTTTTGTAACAATATCATGTACACCCTGTGATGCTTCACTTGATATGTTATCCATTTTATCATCTTAATAAATCTTGCATCAAATACCATTATTCAAATTTTAATTTTTCATCTATAATGTTGCTCACAACAAAGGTTTTCTAATTTTGATTGTATTGTACTAAACCTTTAATTTCTATTTAGGATCCAATTTCTTTGCACATTTTATTCTATTTGTTAATAATCTAATGACTACATGAATGATTTCCTTTATGATCACAATTTTCCTATTTCCTTACAACCAAATATAGTCTCCATGTATTCAACTCAATATGCACTTGGTCCATTTAAAGTCAAAGTTCTTTGGCATGTGCACAATGTGTGTCAGTTCTTTTATTTCCTAATAGCCAAACTCATCACTCAATATTCCATCTTCTTTATATAATTCCTTGTAAGAAGTATGTATGTATTCAGCACCAATCTCAATCTATTCTCTTTGAATAAATGATCTCAAATCTTTTGCCAATACAACTATGTCTACTATCCACGATAACTCTCTGTCTTTGTTTATGTATGTTGATTTTAGAGACCTTAGTTGATATTCTAGTTCATTTTCTTCTGATCTTTTAATTAATATAATTCTCTCTACCATGGTGTTTTTTCATGTTCCTTTATTAATTATTCAGAGATTTCAAATTTCTTAGGTTTACAACTCGATCGATTCATCTAAATTCTTCTTATAGAATAGATAGGTGCAATATGTAGTTGTATTCGCTGAAACTTGTTATTCATAGTTATTTTTTAGAATGTGACCATCTCATGATAAGTGTAACTATATATACTAGTAAGGTGTCTAATGAATATTGTACCAAAAGATTTGTCCCCTGTTGATAGTGACTTGTATAATGATAGTAATTTTATGCTAATACTATAAAATTTTTATTAACTTTACTACTTTTGTAATTATCTCTACATCTAATCATGCTCTTAAATATTTCTATTCTTAATCGATTTAAGGGAATTGTCTAATGATTCAAATGAAACTTTTTGTCCCTAAGATTTTACATACTTTCTTATTTAGTAGATTAATTGCCAATGTCATTCAATACAAGGTCCTCTATCGATGTTGCATCATCCACTTTCTTTGTCTATATCTTCTTTATTTTTTCCCCTACTAGTTCTTGATTCATAATTCTCTTTCCTTTGATATCTTGATCATTGTCTTGATTGTATATCCTCACAATTTGATTTTTTAGAAGTGTGTTGTGTAGAGTTTGATGATTCTCCTTTTCCCATTATGTTGTTTCTAATATATCCTAACTTGGTTGCCTTTGATCTTCAATTTTTCATCAATTTTATGCACACTTTGTTCAAATCTTTTGGGTCTTGCATTGATTTCCTTTCTAATTTTTACATTGTTTTTAGGTCTTTATTCTCTTTCTTTACTTTATATTTTTCCACTTCTATTGTTGTTACTTGTTCTTTTCATCAGTTTATTCCATGCATCGGTTTCTCTCTATTGTATTTCCAAGAGTGAATATTTTTGTGTGATTATTTCTTTAGTATTTCTCTTCTCTATTTCAATAACTTCTTTATTTTTCTAGGAAATTCTCATTCTTTCAAGCATGTATGTCATCCTTAAAGATTAACTTTCACATTTTGTCTTCATTTGACTAAGTTCCTCAAGTAGTAACATTATTGTTTTTTAATAGATTAGTAATAGAAGTATCAACTTCCTTAGAATTGATATTGCCTTTTGATAATCAGTCCAAGTCATCAAGGCTCATTTGTAGTCATTTGGTCAAATCCTTTATTTTTGCAAATGATGCCTTTAGCTTGTTTTTTAGATCACGTATCTATTCATTGGGATGTTTTGGGGCTTCCTCTAACCATTCCTAATACTTGTAGCTTTCCATTATCCCAGATATACTCTAGTCTATTAAACATCTCCTTTAGAGAACCATAACCTATGATACCAACTATTGGAAAGATTCAAGTAAGATACTATGAGAGAGGGGGGGAATCAACATGACACAAATTTTACACTTATTTAACTTTCTTAACTTACTTACATCAATATCCTATGTTATAACTGATTGTCTCATTGAAGTGTTGTAACTTAATACTAACTACTAAAATGTAAAGTACAAAACTTGCAACTTAAATCAAACATATAAAAATCATAACAAAGTATTTTAACTCATAAAGAACCCTTGGTCAAAGGGAAAAATTGTGGCAAGGATGGTACCTATTGTGTGTGCCTAAATATGATTACATCATTTAAGTATTCTTATTTAGTTATCTTCTAGGGAATTATTGATTAATTATTTAATATTTAATTAATTCATGTCATCCCTTAGTTAATTAACTTAATTAATTCACTATTTCCCAATTAATAATCAAATGACAACCTATATTCTGATTTATTAATTATCTTTTTTCCTCTATTTAATTGAATAATTTCATAACCTATTTAATTTAATTCACTTTTCATCCTTTGATTTAAGAAATCAATTCAATCAAATCTCTGAACCATGGAATAAACCCTCGACCCAATCCTAACCCTGGAGCTCAAACCAAACCCTACTCATTCACCCATGCTAATCCATCCATTAACCTAATTACCCCACTTAATTAACCAACCCACTTTCCTTTACCTAACCCCCCTTACTGATATGTTAGTCCAACCCCTAACCCAAGCCTAATCATTTGCACAACTTTAAGTATGGATTAAGAAATCCTAACCCAAACCAAAGTCTCCCCTCATGTCACATCGTCACCCAAATGCATTAAATGCTCTTATAAAGCATTGAAGGCATCTTACACATTCCCTTACAAGCCCATATTCCTCATAACTCCACCTTGTCCCTTTACATTCCTCAAAATGGTCACATTCCCTCCAAAATTCCCACCCCCTTACACTCACTCGCCTTGTGACAAGTGCCACACCATCATTGGCTCCAAAAAAGAACAATATATGTGCTTACCTCTCCTCACATCCCAACCCTCCCTCACCAAATCCTTCATCTCACATCTTGGCCCTCCATTCCACTATCCCTTGGAATATAAATTGAACCCTTCTCCTCTCACAATTAATGCACCTTCATATGCAATGTTATCATGCTCCATTGAGAAAAAAATTCATCCAAAGTATTATTATAATGCTTAATTTCACCTACACTTCCATAGTTTAAGCTTCCATCCACTTTCCATTATCTAATCCACTAAAGTTTGAGTAGCACTTGAGCATACATATATCATCTAGGACACATCTACATATCAAGGGAGCTATTGGGTGCTCATTCTTTTGTTTGCACTCTCATTAATACTTTCTTTGTCTTCTCTTATGTATTAACTTAGTTTATTTTATTGAATTCTTGCATTGTCTAGTATTCTTTAAAAACTAAATCTTAGGTGATACATTTTGGCACACCCAATGGGACCTCACATTTAGGTCATTCTAATATCCTTTTTGTTTTTTCTTTCTTATTTTGCATTAACCAAAAATCTAACATTTTATGCTTGTTGACCCTTATGTTAGGTTTTTGACATTGCTTATAGGTTATAGGCTTGAAGAACATAAACCCTCTACCAACCATCTAATAAATTTTCATACAACAAACAAAAAAATCATCCACTTTTTGCAATCTTCTAGCTACGAAAATGAAGGCACTTTTTGGACATAAAATTGATCCCATGGTGGTGGGGACATTGTCTTAAAATCCTGTCCTTTTAACACATGACCCTTTACCTCTTTTTGTCTTCCTCTCCTCTCTCTCATTCTTTTCCTCATGAGAAAACCTATATGGCTAGATGGGAATGAGAGAATGGATGATAAAATCAACATGTGTAAGCCTTTAGCCAGAGTATTAAAATCCTAAATTTACTTGTTAAACACTTAGAAACAAACTCCTACAAGGACACACCTAGAACTCACAAGAATGACTACACTATGAGATTTCTATGTGAGAAATCCACTCACTTCTTATTGTGTCAATTTTTATTTATCAATTTCTAACCACATTCTTGTGAGTATTGACTATGTTCTTGGGTCAAAGGAACACATGTTGACCCTATGAGATCACAGTTCTTATTACTAATCTATTTTTAAAAAGTTTGTAGAAAAGGTCTCTAGAACACTTGTCATTTTCTTATCTAGTTAATTTCACACTTAGTTTTAGGCTTAAAAATTTCAAACAAATATTGAATGGAAATGACCTAAAATTAAATAAAGAAAACTTTCAAACTTCTATTTTGGGCACTAAAATCAATTATAATTCAATGCCTAAAATGAATCAACAATATTTTCATGGAATGAATGTTTAAAAAAAATTAAACACTTAAGCTTTCGAGCTTTAAAAAAATGTACAAAATCTTGAATGCCTATGTTCTAAAAAGAACTAATCTGATGGACACTTAAGTTTTGAAGTACCAAAGACAATTTAAAAATAAAACACTTCAAATTTGGGCTTAAAATAAACACATGCAATCTTGAATGCCCTAAAGTCAAATGGTTTTTATTCCCATCTCTTTCAAAGTTTTCATGCATTATCTAATAAGTTGAACTTAATTTTCTTATGTTGACAAATTTTGTAAAATTGGAAATAACATGCATGTTAATCAAGTGTGTTTTCAATCTTAGATAGGAAAAACTAAAATTTTCAAGGGTTGGGAATGAACAGAACATCTTGCATATTTTAAGATTTTTTTTTTTTTAAACTCATCTTTGAGCTATCTTCACTTATTGAAAATTATATAATACATGATCCATGTAAAAAACATTGTTAGTAAGATCATTAAGAACAAACTACCTTTTGGAGGCATGTCCCCATTGGTGATGACCTCACACTAGTAAACACCTCGGACGGTATATAAACAAGTTAGTGAAAAAAACTCTCACCTTATTCATGCAAGTTTTGGCAATACATTTTTGATGGTAACTGAAGGTAGGAAAACTTCCTATGAATTCAAAATCGTTAGACTAGACTCTTAAATGGGTTAAATGTGTAACAACCATTTGGGAGGACTCTACAACTCTTAACATGAAGCAATTAGTCCATTATCGAGGTATCCCTTAGGATCATATCTTGAGCTTACACATAGGATAACATCTCTTATACTTTGGAATTTTTTTTAATCCTGTAAGTACCTTACACATCATGTATTTAGAAATAGGTTCCTTCATTACATCTTTAGGATAACCACACATCATCCTTTTGCATTCTCTTACACATCTCTAGATCCTAGGAAATCCTTGCATCATAGGTTAAACATTGTCTCATCCTTAAGAAGCCTAGAAAATACCCCTTACAACATGCACTCACCATCATATAATTTTTCATCTCAACTTTAGAAGCATTATCATTCCATGCCACCTGCCACACATCAAAAAAAAAAGGAAGAAGAAAGACATGGACCCTAATCTTAGTGGTGGCTCTCCTGACACATAACTAGACCCAACAACCTCTATGATCACACATGACCCATCTTGTCAATATCTAGAAGTTTTGGTACCCTCACCATCATACCTAGAAACCTTTATGAATTAGCATGGACATACAACCCTTGTCAATGCCATTATTGATAGATGTAGAGATACATCATGGCCAATTTTATAAGAGATACTGTCGGTGCCTTTGGCTTTTGGGGAACATTGCCACCAATAGGGAGGGATGACCCTTCACATCCTCTTTCTGGTATGTTCCCAATACCTATAGACCCTAATGATACTCTTTTTAATCCTAATATATCATAGGTCACAAGCCCAATCATAGGGTCAACTCAAATAGGTGCCCCCATTCCACAAAAAACCTAACTCGTCATTGCACAATCATTGGTCCAAACAACACCCCAACAACCCACCACCACAAAACCAATATCCACAAAAATTTCTACCACCACTACTACTATCGTGCAACCCACATCCATCCCAGTGAATATTGTAGGACCTTCCACCTCTCAAATGGGTGCTTCCACATCATACATACCTACTAGCAGTGCTTCTACCCATTCCATAATAACACTCAATCAACATCCTAGTTCACTATAAAAATGTTGCCAAAATATCCTAGAAACTAACCTCTCATCACCTGTAATGCAAGAACTAATCCATTTGCTTCCACCCAAAACATTGCCATTTTGTTTTAACTTGGCACTTGGAGCTTTACACAATCATAGGGGTAGGCCGCAAGCCTCTCAACTAGAAATTCTTTCATGCCAAACTTCTAAGCACAACCACCACCACCACCACAAGCTAATCCACTACCACACATCACCTACTATTTTTCCATGCCACCTCTAGGAAGTAGCCAATTAGTGCCACAATAACAACAACCAATGATAGGGACAACCACCTATACCAATTTTGTGGCACTGCACAACACCCAGTTGCCTTCTTAGGAAGGGGCACATCCATCTTACATTTGAAATTTTTTGGCTTCCCAAAGTATAGAATTAGCATATCAAAAACAACTTCTAAAATAATCACTACTACAACAACAATACACACAAACACCCACATAGAGCTATCTATTTGGATAAAAATCCCACACTCACCCTATGCAATAAAACCCACAATACCATCAATAATTCACCTAGAAAGTGCTATAACATGCCTAACCACCACCACAACAACCTTTGAACCCCATCCTAGCTACAAGGAAATCCACATTTTTCCCACCATAATACACCCATCGCAACCATTCATGTTCACCCTCTATCAGATACATACCTTGCACTGAGGACACTAGGATTGCAAGCACCACCTATAACACCTATAAATGAAGAGTGGCAAGAGATAAAGAGCACCCTAAAAGAACTAAAGGAAGGAACTAAATCCAAAACCTTCAAGTTTTAAAATCTATATCCATTTGATAGAGATATAACAATGACACCCTTCCCAAAGCACTTCAAAATCCCCAAACTTAAAACATTTAGGAGTGATGCAGGTGCATCCAGAGGTATAAGGGTAATCCTATGTCACCAAAAAAAAGTGTACTTAGACTTAGTTTTTGTTTCATGTGTTTTCATTTTTGGATACCCATTTGGGTCAAATAAAGGTTCCAACCCTCATAATTAAACTATCAGTGTTCTAGGTTAGATTATTTGAGCCCCTTGGGATACGTGAAAATACCAAAAAAATAGGATTATGTAATTGAGCCATCATTTTGGAGAACTAGAAGGTGTAAATTGGTCAGATGATTGTAATTATAATTTAGAGCATTCCAGAAAAAGAATCAGGTCAAAAGTCTCCACGGTTTGAAAGTTATTGCAGTTTTTCAATTTTTGGAGACCTCCTAAGAATGCTTCAAAGTCAGTTTTAGGGCATTAAATGACCTCATATAGGGCCAAAAAATGGGGAATGAGTGAAGCTGTCCATAGGGCTATAAAGCACTTTGAGAGCTTTCTAGAAATGTAAACGGTTCATCAATCGGAGCTACGGTTCAAAAGTTATGCCTCCCGAAAGTTTGGTTACCATTTCTGGATTCTTCTAGTTTTGTGCCGACTTCTAACGTGGCTTCTGGAGCCTTCTATTTGGTTGGTGGATGCCAACTAGAACCTTTTAGAATGTATTCCTAATCCTTAACCCTTTGGGGTCTATTTAAGGACATTTTTGGCATTGTAAAAGGCAGTTCAGAGTAGAGTTTGAGAGAAGGTACTGGGAGAATAATTTATCTCTATATTTGTGCTATTGTAAGCCCATAGGGCATCTGTAGATGTCTATTTTATCTATACTGAATGTATTAGCATATTTTCATAGTTAATAAAATTTTCCCTTTCCTATTGTGTCCATTCTGTGCTTGGGTTGTGTCCCCATCAAGTGGTATCAGAGCGGGTTTTCCTGAGTGTGTAGATAGAGCACCGAATGTGAGGCAGTTTGCACCAGGGCTGTGTGGTTGTGGGTTGAATTAAGAAGATGCCTCCATGAAAAGAGCATGGTGGAAGGGCTAGAGCTATTAATCTTGAGGAGGTTAGAGCCCTCCA
Organism: Cupressus sempervirens; assembly: GCA_028749045.1. NCBI lineage: Eukaryota > Viridiplantae > Streptophyta > Pinopsida > Cupressales > Cupressaceae > Cupressus > Cupressus sempervirens. The sequence continues at coordinate 130,868,774 of CM053786.1, read as the reverse complement.
AAGGCAAGTCCAAGCATTGCAGGAGGAGCTCCGTAGGGGAGCAAATGTTGTTGTAGGTGACGAAAGTGAGGACGACAATGAAGAAGAATTTGGACTAGAAGGGGAAGTTGACAAGGAAGTTCTAAATCAGGAAGAGGAAAGGATTTTTAGGGCCATTGCTAAGTTTGGGAAAAGACCTACCATTGATGTGGGTGTATTTTCAGGAAATCTGAAACCAGATGAGTTGATCGACTGGATCAATGAACTGGAAGAGTACTTTGAATATGAGGATATCAGAGATCCAGATAGGGTTAAGTTTGTAAAGGCCAAACTAAAAGGCCATACCAAGATTTGGTGGCAAGACATTCAATTGGAAAGAAACAGAAGAGGAAAGGATAAGATCACAAGGTGGGATCGTATGGTGGACAAATTGAAGAAGCAGTTCATCCCTATTGACTATGAGCTTGATTTGTTTAAGAAGATGCATGGATTAAAGAAAGCAAGAAACTTAGTCCAAGAATATAAAAAGGAGTTTTAGCAACTTTTGATTAGAGCAGGGCATGCAAAAGCAAATAAGGAGAAGGTTGCTCGTTATATCAGTGGGTTGTGACCTAGCATCTAGGAGGAATTAAGTCTGGTAAGAATGATCAACATTGAAGAAACATACCAGTTTGCCCTATGAGTTGAAGAGAAACTAAATAAAAGGTTTGAAGGAAAAAAAAGAGGGAATGGTCAAGGAGGAAGGGGCAGTGGTAGGTCATTTGGAGGTCGAAATGAGACCCAAAAGAAAAATGAAGATGTGGGTACTAGCAGGAACCAGAGGAATGAGGGTTTCAACTGCTCCCATGAACAAGACTTTGGAAATCAAAGAGGAAGAGGTAGATGATGTGGACAAGGAAGAGGAGGCTTTTGTGGTACCTATTTTCATTGCAATGAAGAAGATCATTGTGCCTTTAAATGCCCTCAATGTCAAGGAAGGATAGATAGGAGAGCTAAAGGCCAAGCTAGGGTTTCTCATGTGGATGAGGATGCACAATCATCACATTCAAAGGATGCAGAAAGAGGAGAGACTTTAGTAAATGAAAGGGTCCTACTAAGTGGTGAGATTGAACCAGGACAAAGGAGGAGTTTATTTTGTACCAGGTGCAAGTGTGAGGATAAATGTTGTGATGTGATCATTGATGGTGGTAGCACTGATAACTTGGTATTAGAGGAGATGGTCTCTAAGCTAAAGCTCAAGAGGGAGAAATACCCCTAGCCCTATCGGATCGCTTGGGTAAAGGATGATCATAAGGTCCTGGTAAGTGAATAATGTTTAGTAAAGTTCAAAATTGGGACTTACCATGATGAAGTTCTCTGTGATGTTATTCCAATGGATGTTTTCCATCTATTGTTGGGTAGACCATGGCAATTTGATGGACATGCAGTACACGATGGTCATGCAAACACATACTTTCTAAAAAAGGATGGAGTTCACCACAAACTGAAGCCCATGAAGAAGGAAGGTGAAAAGGTATGTAGCAGTGCTAGGATTTGTTTGGTTGATGGAAGCAAGTTTATAGATGGCATGAGACATTAGCATATGTGTTATGCTTTGATTCCTAGGAAAGATAAAGAAGGTAGTAGTGAAATACCACTTGAAGTTTTAGATTTACTAGGTGAGTTTGGAGATATCATCTCTGATAATGTTCCAGAAGGATTGCCACCGGTAAGGAAAATTAGTCATCAGATAGACTTAATCCCAAGAGCTAGTTTGCCTAACAAGGTTTCTCACAGGATGAATCCCACTAAAACTAAGGAGCTAAATAGATAGTTTTAGGAGTTATTGAGGAAGGGGTTGATTCAGGAGAGCCTAAGTCCATGTGCAGTACCGGCAGTATTGGCACCAAAAAAGGATGGAGAGTGGAGGATGTGTACAGACTCTCGAGCTATCAATAGGATAACCATCAAGTATTAGTTTCCTTTGCCAAGAATGGATGATATTATGGATTGCTTGAGTGGAGCTCAATATTTCACAAAGATAGATCTCAAGAGTGGCTATCACTAGATA